>CM033401.1:19815373-20289526 GCA_019426215.1 Buddleja alternifolia
TATCTCAAATGAACAAAACCACAAAAAATGGCCCTAAAAAGTTAAATTGGTCAAATTTGACCCATTTGACCGTGTATTTCCCTCCAAATAAGCCCAAAAACCAAAAATTAACGGACATGTGTCGTGCACATGTCAAAAACCGTCAAGTTACTAACAGTGGTACCCAAAGTGAGAAAAAAAAACATATTTGGTATCAAAATTGAGAAAAGTGAATAGCGTGGTACAATTTGCAAACTAGCCTTATCCTACAGTACCAAAATTGCAATTTTTCCTCTATTTTCGTCTTAATTGGCGATGGGAAGTTACCGAATATGTGGGTGTCATGAAGCCAGTCCCGTGGATCCACATCGAAATCCAATTAAGATCGAAATGATTTGATCATTAAGAACATTTAGGTCATGAATACCGTATGAGTATAAATCCTTCACAGTAGTATCTCGATCGAGTGAGAGTCATGGAATATGTCAAACTCACAGGACGCGATAATGTATTACCAATCTTAATAAGATGAAATTACCAAACTACCCCTCGTGTTCCACTCGAGTTAGTTTATCCGCTTTGGCCAAAGACTTGTTATTTTATTTACCTATGATTCCATAGAATACATTCTCGTTTACTTCTTGAGACAGTGAATTCCATCTTGGCAGTCACCTCATAACTGCTACGCGCCCACTGAGACTGCACTTTGAGGTCGACCCCACCAACAAGTGAAAATGGATCTAACTACTTGAATGACAAGTTCAGTGTCACAAGTACATTGCTCGTGACTCCTTAGGTCTAAGGATCATGCATGCTATCATGACTAGCAACCTAATCATTGATAATCACTGAATAAATACCCATGTAATTGGATTATTGTGAGCCGTGTTTGAATATATCAATTCCATTGACATATCTACAAAATACATAGTGACCGACTAACACTCTTTATCAGAGCTCGTGTCATACAAATTTGACTTGCGAACTCATTTGAGTAATCGAGAACTTAACACTTCTAGTGTCCCTCTCCTTATCCTATAAGGAGTAGAAAGTTTCTCTCGATTACTTTCGACTATATGTTCAATACTTATTGATGCCACTAAGAATTATATGAACAAATGTAAATTGTCTTTTATTCCAAAATAAGAGTTGGTATAACATAAAGAGAAGTACTATACAATCTATTTCTTTGTTGGCATTGTTGGATATTGGGTGAATATTGTGTATGTATGAAAAGTGAGTGAACACCTTTTTTGGGTACGAAATTCGAACACCACAAGTATCGAGGATACTAAATATTATTGGATAATATTATTCTACTCCGGGAGTAGATGAGGTTAGCATTTCGAATTTCTCGATTCGGAATTGAAACGAATGAGAAATTAATTGCTATTGTTGGGTGTTTGAATGTGGATATCCCTCTTTGGATATAAACCATAAGGTGGACCGGACCGAACCTCGGACCATGGACACGAGCTCGGGTCTGGGTTCGGGATCGGGTTGGTACGAGGGCCGTGGGCCGTGACTGGGCTTGGAGGTCGTTGGGCTAAATATATTCTTTTTAGGCAAAATAGAATTAAATTAACTTGGTCCCAGTTAATTATTTTCTTCTTTTGGGCCAATAAGAATTAATTTAGGCTCATTTTTTTTCCAAAGAAATCAGGCATCCCAGCAGAAGGTTGAATTACATCTGAAACGTTTCATTTGTAAAGCAGTCAGAAATTGAAAGATTCTTGATGCTAAATTTGAAACGTTTGAATTTATAAGTGAAAAATATTTCACTTTAAAAGTGGTAAGGGAAAAACATTTCACTTTAAAAGTGGTAAGTGAAATGTTTTTCACTTTAAAAGTATAAGTGAAATGTTTCACTTTTAAAAGTGATTAGTGAAAACGTTTCATTTCCCCAAATTTCTCCTATATAAAGAGTCTCCCATATGAATGAAAAGATAAGAAGACGAACACACAAAAATCAGAAATCATTTCTGCATTTTAAGCATTCTACATACATCACATCTGTGAGAGTTCTTGAGCAAAATAAGTTCGTGGAGTGTTGTTCTTGAAGTGGTTCAATTACAACACGTAATCGTTGTATCTTGGGAAGTTAGTTGCACGAACCCGTACCACCGTAGGCGGGGCAATATAGCTTTAAGGATAGAGAGTCCAACTCTCGCTTCGATTCGTTTTCATTTGTTCATCGCATATATTTCCAGTATATTTCAGATTAACAGTGCAGGAAATCCAACAAGCTTAAAGCTATATTTTTTGTTGTTGATTTCTGTATTTTCAAAAATTCTGAAAAATGGCTGAATTCGGTGCTAATGAAATTGTTGTTGCTACTCTCGACTTTGGCCTTGGACCTGGAGCAAGTCTCGGTCTCGGTCTTGATTCAGGTTTTGCCTCGGGTTCAGGGGTTGGGTCCGGTTCAAGCTCTGGTCCGAATCCACCGGTTGTAACTAATGTTAATCCGGTAATTCAGACACGAGCTGAAAGGACAACTCCTATTGTACCACCGTTTAATCCGGTTATCCCGACACAAGCAGAAAGACCAACGAAGTTCAGCGGGGCTGACTTCAAACGTTGGCAACAAAAGATGCTTTTTTTACTTAACTATTTTGAACCTGGCGAGGTTCTTACGGGAAGACGCCCCGTCTGTCCCTGAAACATCTGACGATGTTCAGCTGAGAACGGCGTATGATGCCTGGATACACTATGATTTCCTTTGCAGGAATTACATGCTCAGTGGTTTAGACGATTCGCTTTACAGCGTTTATCTGTCCATGAAAACCTCGAAAGACCTCTGGGAGGCATTAGATAAGAAGTACAAAACCGAGGACGCTGGACTGAAGAAGTTCATGGTCGCGAATTTCTTAGACTTCAAAATGGTGGACTCTAAGTCCGTGACAAGCCAAGTCCAAGAGCTTCAGATTATCATACATGAAGTTCATGCCGAGGGAATGGCTTTAAGTGAGAATTTTCAAGTGGGGTTTGTGATTGAAAAATTACCGCCCTCATGGAATGAATTCAAGAACTACCTAAGGCATAAACGAAAGGAGATGAGCTTAGAAGAGTTGGTTGTCAGACTCAAAATTGAGGGAGACAACCGGGCTTCTATCAAGAGGGCTCTTGATCAAGCAATGGAAAACGTCATTGAAGTTCATGAAAGTTCTAACCGGAAAAGGAAGTTCCATGGGAAGTTCCAGGCCCAGAAAAATCAAACTGGGAAAAGAAAACCGAAGTTGGGTTGCCGCCGGAGATGGCGAATTTCTGGTAACGCGAGGATCGACGAATCTCGCTGAAAAATCCTCCCGGATCGGAGAATCTAGTGGAGTAATATTGGCCGACGTGGGTCACCGAGGGTGATGCTATTAACGCCACTTGAAACACCGACGGAGACAATCCAAGAGCGCCGATTTGAAGCCATGGAAGTCACATTTTAGCGGCTGAAATAGGCTTCGAAGTTGGGCATTTCGCGTTGCTCCGATGGTGATGATAGCCTTTTATTATATTAATACTAAAAGTATTAAAGTAGCCATCCATGGAAAAGAATTGCTAAAGCAGGCGTCCATTAAGAAAAAGAATTGCTTTTTGCTTTTTTGTTTCTTAATGTGTGGGGCCACTTGGTAATTCATGCTAGAATTGGCCCAGGATAGTACAATGGAATGTGGGCTTGTCCCAAAGCACTCAAATTACTAGCCAGGCTCAGCCCATTGTGCTGTTGGTCAATTATGTGGCATAGTGTTGGGCTGGGCTCAGTGAATGACATAGACCCAAAATCTATTTTAAATTAAATTGGGTTGGACCCAAAATATTTAAGTTTAAAATGAGAGTGGGCTTGGGTCAAGAGATCCTAATTGAAATTAGTTTGGGTTGGACCCAACACCTATTTTAAATTAAATTGGGTTGGACCCAACATATTTAAGTTTAAAATGAGAGTGGGCATGGGCCACTGAATTTCAATTGAATTAAATTGGGTTGGACCCAATTGATTAAATTAAATGGGATTTAATTTGGTAATTGATTAAATTGGATTTAATCATCTTATCAAAATTAAATTGGCTTTAATTTTGTTGTAATCATTTTGGGTTTGATGAATAAATAAATTAGATTTATTTTAATATGACCAAAATGATGGCGCTTGGAGCGCTGTTGCTCATCGAGGATGGCAACATTAGATGTCACAAATCGCATCGGTAGAAGTTGTTGGTATTATTTATCCCAAGAATTTTCTCAAGGAGATAAGAGGAGTTAATCAATTTTGGTGTATCGCAGAATAGTGGGGGAGGGAAACGATCCTCTCAGCAAACTATGTTTTTCAAAAGTAGCCATTGTTAATTATAGTTGTAGTATTATATTGTGCTATTAAATTCGTCTAGTTAATTCTGTCGAGGAGATTGGGTTTTAAGTGCGACCGTTGTGACGCCTCCAATCTTTCCTGGAAATTAAATCTAGTGTGATTTCTAGTACAATATTAACTCTCTATTTCTATATTTGGTGGAATATGACTCTGAGTTCCACAACAAGTGGTTAGAGCTCGGGTATTCTGAGTATGCTCTGTGGTTGCAGTTTAATCTGATCTTCCACATCAGAAAAGTTTTCCCTGGATATATGACTTTGAAAATGTGAAGGTTTTGGAATACCGAAAATCCAAACAAAGTAAGATATGGTCAAGGACCATTGACTGCATATTGGATATGCACTTCATAGCGTATCTCGTGCACAAAGTCAAGAAATTCTGATATTCATGACGACAAAATCATAGAATATAGAATCGTTGTCTTTTCTCGAGGATACTGGATATCTGACACAAATAACTCTAAGTCCACGAGTGGTTCTGGTTTACCATCGTTGGAGGAGCAGTGTCAATGAAATCATCTAAATGAACTTGTATAGATCATGTCAGAATTCATAGCTTTAGATAAAGTTGATGGAAAAGCTGAGTGACTACACAATATTTATAAGAGAACCAAGGTTGGAATCTTGGACGTATAAGAGTAAAAACCAGGTTTTAACCAAGTTCCAAACCGAGTTCCAAACCAAGTGCACATCTTACACTCCGGCTGATGAGCTGATGATGTTTATGGAAAACTTGATCAAGTCACTTTTGGTTTGGAATAGGTAAAGTGGTGTTGTGCATAAACTTGGACGTCGTCACAGTTGTTGAGTGAGATCGGTCCTACTGTTTGTGGCACATATTCTCTGAAGAGAGAAACGTCTAGACGACGTAGTGTACGAGGTACACAACTTGGTCAAAAATACGAAGGACGTGACCATTGGAGTAAAATCGAGAAAGTCGATGAAACATCCTATGGTGCATCGTTCAAAGAATTTGATGCAAGTGTGGTTTCCGAACGCCAAAATCATACTCTAAAGAAGATAATGATGCGTTGGATCAATTCAGAATTGTGGGGGACGTGGTCCTAGATAACTACATTCTGAACGACGGTCCCACATAGTAGTAAAAAGTAAGAATCTGCCTGAAAGATGGCAAGATTTCCTACAGTTACATACAAATGTGGGGGCTGTGGGTTAAGGTAAAACCACCCAAACCTTAACAAGGTAACAAGGCGTACTTGGTAGCCGAAGGGAACCTTCAAATGGTAGAGCTTGATCGTCTTTTCATGTTTTCGGGAATGGGAATTAAATCCAAATAATATTCCTTGTTATTGCTAATTTGCATAACCATGAGATATTTGAAATGGATATTAAGACTGCGTTCCTTAAACAAAGGATTAGATGAGGAAGTTCACATGGAACTAACCGAGGGGTATGTTGGGTCGGTATACGGACTCGAACATAGCTCCAAAGTAGTGGCATGAAAGGTTTGACAAAATATTATGTTTTCAAACGACTTCATAATCAACGAGCGTGATACATGTGGTTTTAACAAAACACATAGCTCATAGTATGAAATTTCACTAAGGTTCAAAGCCAAAAGCTACCTTTTCTGGTGTGAAAGTTTGATATGTTGATTATGTAAGTAATCATGACTACTGAAAGGATGTTGAAAAAGAATTCGACATAAATGATATGGGTACGGTCCAAAAACTTGTCTTACTGAGACTTTACTTGGAAATAGTTTCCATAACAGTGCTCTTGTAAGAAAGTGATTAAAGATTTGGTGGAGAACCATGGTGCACCCATATTGAAATATGCACATATGCCCAATTTGATATATTGAGACAATAAGTCAGAAATAGCACGTGCATACAATTGCGACTGTCCGTCTGCAATAACAAAGGCATATAGTAGCATAAATAATGGTAAGTCTAGACAAGCTTGTCGTAGGCACAATACCATTAAGCAGTTGATCTATGATGACATTATCTCCACTGATCATGGAGGATAAAGTAGATCCTTTGACGAAAGGATTTCCATAGAGATCAAATAGACTGCCTATCAAGAGGAATGGGATTAAAGTCTACAAATTAAGAATTGACACAGCGGTAACCCAACCATGTTGACTGGAGATCCCAAGATCATGGTTCAATGGGATAACTAAGTTGTGAAAATTCAAGAGGGCACTTAAAAGTTTTAATAAACTCTAAACCCATTGCCTAGGATAAAGAAGTGCATCCTACAAGTGTAGCAAAGGTTAAGTCGGAAATTTTAATGATTCCTATACTGTCATGAAAATGAAGTGGAGTATGGTAGGATACTCTTAAATAGGAGATCACCTATGTAAGTGTGAGGTGTAGGCCGCTTCAACATCGAGTAAAATGTAAACACTTATGAAACCAAGAGGGGGCGCCACGGCCAAAACGGGCCCAACAGTGAGAACTAAAATTTTGCTTAGAAAATTTATCATGTGAATATCATTGTCTGGTTTTACACGAACGGCTGACCAATTCAAGACATCATGTTCATTGGGTAGCCTAGTAAATCCGATGATATCTCACTAAGAAAAGTTCAAAGCCAAAATCTACCTCTTCTGATGTGATAAATATTCGTTTGAACTCTCAGTATCATGCATTGCATCAATTGCATTAATTTCATTCGTGTGGGGGATTGTTGGATATTGGGCGAATATTGTGTATGTATGAAAAGTGTGTGAACACCTTTTTTGGGTACGAAATTCGAACACCACAAGTATCGAGGATACTAAATATTATTGGATAATATTATTCTACTCCGGGAGTAGATGAGGTTAGCATTTCGAATTTCTCGATTCGGAATTGAAACGAATGAGAAATTAATTGCTATTGTTGGGTGTTTGAATGTGGATATCCCTCTTTGGATATAAACCATAAGGTGGACCGGACCGAACCTCGGACCACGGACTCGAGCTCGGGTCTGGGTTCGGGATCGGGCTGGTATGCGGGCCGTGGGCCGTGACTGGGCTTGGAGGTCGTTGGGCTAAATATATTCTTTTTGGGAAAAATTTAGAATTAAATTAACTTGATCCCAGTTAATTATTTTCTTCTTTTGGGCCAATAAGAATTAATTTAGGCTCATTTCTTTTTTAAAGAAATCAGGCAGCCCAGCAGAAGGTTGAATTACATCTGAAACGTTTCATTTGTAAAGCAGTCAGAAATTGAAAGATTTTTGATGCTAAATTTGAAACGTTTAAGGTGGTAAGGGAAAAACATTTCACTTTAAAAGTGGTAAGTGAAATGTTTTTCACTTTAAAAGTATAAGTGAAATGTTTCACTTTTAAAAGTGATTAGTGAAAACGTTTCATTTCCCCAAATTTCTCCTATATAAAGAGTCTCCCATATGAATGAAAAGATAAGAAGACGAACACACAAAAATCAGAAATCATTTCTGCATTTTAAGCATTCTACATACATCACATCTGTGAGAGTTCTTGAGCAAAATAAGTTCGTGGAGTGTTGTTCTTGAAGTGGTTCAATTACAACACGTAATCGTTGTATTTTGGGAAGTTAGTTGCACGAACCCGTACCACCGTAGGCGGGGCAATATAGCTTTAAGGATAGAGAGTCCAACTCTCGCTTTGATTCGTTTTCATTTGTTCATCGCATATATTTCCAGTATATTTTAGATTAACAGTGCAGGAAATCCAACAGGTATCGAGGGCATATACCTAACAAGTGAGATTGTATTTGATGTGGACTTCTCAAATTATGAAGTGATGATTCATCAACAATGAGGCAAGTTGGTCCTCCATTGAATCTAACTTCGAATTGTTTTTAGTCATTGAATATCAGAGATGCAGCTTACAGGAGCAAATTGCTTTGAGGCAACTTGTTATGATTTAGCTCAATTCCTACTGGATTCGTGCAAAATCATAACTCATTGGATCAACAGGAAGATAAAAACACAACTCAAGAATGCAGAAGAAAGAAAAATACAACAAAGTTGTGAATGCAAATAAGAAAGAGAAAATGCAGCAAAATGTTAAAATTCATAAAAAACTTCAATAATGTCAAATACATTCCCTCAGCATGCAAATATAGACGTTTTCTCTCACACATTCCCTCTGTGACCTAACTAATCCTAACATTTAAGGTAATTAAAGCTAATTAAATTATTTTTTTTTAAGAAAAATCGGTCTTATATATCATTTAATCGAAAGTTTACAACGCTTGGAACAATATAATTCATATCGACTCAAACAATGTAGTAAGAACATCTGAAACACTAACTATCAACTTTTTGAAGATAACAAATCTTAAGAACTCACAACCGAACACAAGAAAATTCTTGTGCAACTCCTATTCAAGGAGAGATAAAACTCTCATTCGAGAGAGAAAACAAACTTTCATACGAGAGAAAGTAAAACACTAAGCAAAAAATCTAAAACGCTATATAAAAACTTATGCATCACCCGTCTTCATCTCGTCAGATCTGTCTCTGTCTCGTTAGATCCATAGCCGTCTCGTCAGATTTGAAGATGTCATATACAAGTTGAAAAAGTGTACTCCAACCCAACCCGCCGACGATGGTGGTAACATTGGTCAAGAAGACGACTGCTTCACCAAGCCATCGTCGGCGAAGGAATATAGAAAAAAAAGAAGGCTAAGGTTTAGAAAGAGATGGGAAAGAAGAAATCCTTTCTCCCAAAGCTAATTAAATTTAAAGACGCCACATGTACTAAATCCTTACAAAACCCTAATTAACTTTTGATTAATTAACTTTAGCATTTTCTCCCACCCGCTTTTATAAGTGACTCCCTACTTTGACTGGCTTTGGCCCTTTGATTGCGTGTTTGATTTGTTGTTCCCGCTTTTAATTTAAAGGCGCGTTTCTCCTATTCTTGTGATCATGGCAAATTTTTCAACGAATCATTTCTCCTTATTTTGCAGGGGGCTTCGATTTGCAAAGGGTGTAATCTTTTCGATGAAGGTGGGCTTCGATTTGCAAAGGGCAAATAGGTGTATAAAGGATAATTTTACAGGGGGCTTCGATTTGCTTCGGAGGTGGTGAGCGTGGCTGGCGACGAAAATTTGCAGGGTATAGGTGGTGCTGTTAGGATGTGCCCTAAAATTCAATTATTTAATGTATTTATTATGAATAACTAAATTATATATTATAAGTTATGAGTATTATTAAATGTCCTATGAAATAGGCATATATAGTCCATAATTACATTTGAGAATCCAAATGGAAGTGATATTCCATGAAAGACTTGGATTATGTATATCATATGTTATTATAAATGAGTTGTAGTCGGTGATAAGAATGTACGTCTTATCTGCTAAAGACTATAATATGCTATATTCGATGATTTGTCTTAATCATGGGAATAAGGATTCCATATATATAGTATATTTGTGTAAATCAATGAGATTGTAATACTAAATCGGACCAATCAAATTTTTTTTTTTTACTACTATCGAAAATAAATAATTTAGAACAATAACTCTTAATCCTATGATTGTCGTGGACTAATGCATCTAGTGTACATTGCTTTGATGTATTCGGAAGTGAGGGCTTCGATTTGCTTCGGAGGTGGTGAGCGTGGCTGGGGACGGAAATTTGCGGAGTAGGTGGTGCTGCGTCGGAGAAGGAGAAACAACAGCGGCTGGGCGATAGCGGATGATGAAGAACGATGATGATGATGGTGATATAGTTGTTGTAAGGAAGATATACATAATATATATATATATATATATATATATATGATTTAATGAATATTTTATATTTGAAATGTTTAAAATTATAAAAAATATATTATTTATATAAATATTTAATATGAACCATTGATTTGTTTTAAGATCTATGGATATGATAATTTGGGTTAAAAATATATATGTGTATATTCTGGGCCATCCATTCAAGCATATTTGATCAAATAGCAGTTAGATCAAGGGTAAAATAGTCCAAAAAGGTCAAAATTATTATAACCATTGTCACAATAGGCGAGTGAGGCGAGTGGGAAGCTAAATTGCTTATTTTGTTTGTTTTATTGGATGGGTGTTTTGATAATTAATTTTTCACAAGATGGTAAATGCATAATTCAATATATCACATGTGGTCAATATGTATTTCGCATAGAAAAAAGCGTGAAAGTCACATATTCAGACCCAATGTCAATTTAAACATTACAGGTTCTTTCATTAGCGGTTGCTAATTTTTATGGGATAAATACAAAATGCCCCTAACTTTAAAAAGTACCAAAATAGTCCCTTGTGAAAATTTTTAAGCAATTCCAAATACTTCAACCCAAACACAACCTTACGATATTTAAGTACCAAATAAACTTGGTTAATTCCTTTTTCATTGAACTTATATGATTTGTAAGAAAATGCAAATATATTTAAATAGGATTTGTTGGTTGATACAATTAAATAACTTATAATTGAATATGATACAATTAGAAAATGCAAATCTTCGTAGTTTAAATCTATAATTTGTTAATTGATAATTAGTTAATTTTATTAATTTAAATTAAGTATTTTGTTAATTTATAAATTATAAATATATAGATTACAAGATTTAAATGATTTGTTAATTGATAAGATTTAATTAAAGAATATTTAAATAATTATAATAATTCTTCATAATTCTTGAATTAACAGATTACAAGATTCAAATGATTTGTTAATTTTGAAGGCTTAAATTGATAAATTCATTTTAAAAAAAATGAAGGAATCATCGGTTAAGTTAATATAGTGCTTAGTATTGCAAGGTTGTGTTTGGATGAGAGCATTTGGATAACTCATGAATTTCCATGAGGGACCATTTTGATACATTTTAAAGTTTAAGGGGCTATATGCGACATTAGGGATAGTTCAGGGAGGCATTTTGTATTTAGCCCAATTTTTATTAGTCAGATTTAGTCAAAGTTCTAACAGGAAAACCTCCAATCAAATTCCCGTCAGATATTAACAATGAAATTAAACTGACATCAATTGAAAAATAATGGGATCAAAGTAGTTACTTAAATGTGAATAATACAAAAATAAAACCAACGATAATTACTAAACTGATTTAACTTTTTTACTTTTTAAAAAAGGGATAATGCATACATTCCCCTCGCCTATGGGTAAATGCACTTTGCCCATTAACCTAACAAAATTTGCACCCAACACCCTCACTTTTGATAAGTGTTGCTCTTTACCCCTTGGCCTATCTCTAGTGGAGTCTAGAGAAATATTCTGTTGGAGATTCTTTTTTACTTTGAAAATGTGCATTTTGCCCCCTGACCTTTAAAAAATGTGCATTTAACCACATATTGTATACATTATCATCAAATTTTTATTTTGGTTGAATAAAATAGAATATTTTTCACCAAAATATTGTTATGTACGAACATCTTGATGTATATATTGACATTTCAATAATTCAAATTATCTTATAATTACAAATATTATTTCTATAGTTATGTTTTTTTTTAAGTTCATGTAGGTTAGATAATTGAAATATTTTTATTGTTACCCTTGAATCATTATTGTTGTTTATTGAATAATGTGGGTTGCTTGGGTTACATAGAGTATAAGAGAGACAATGCTTTTGGGTGGATTTTGGTAGCAAAAAATTTTACGTAAACAAATTTTTACTTACGCATAGATTTATGTATATCATAACATTTATCGGAGAAGAAATATAAAATTAAACACTATCTAATATACATAAATGTATGATTAAAATGTAGTTTATAATCACAAAAATACTCAAATTGAAATTTCTATACATAGTACAAATTGATGCCACGTGTCAAAATATTGGTGAAATGTAACATTTTATTCAATCAAAATAAGAATTTAATAGTAATGTGTATGATAGGCAGTTAAATGCACAATTTTTAAAGGTCAAGGGGCTAAGTGCACATATCTCAAAGTATCTTCGAATCTCTGATGGAATATTCTCTTAGATTCCGCCGAATCCAGTCAACACGAGATTAAATGCATCGTTTACCAAAAGTGAGGGTGTCAAGTGCATATTTTAATAGATTGGGGGATAAAGTACACTTTCCCCATAAGTGAGAGAGTTGTCTGCATTTATCCCTAAAAAAACACTATCGCGTACCGAATTTATAGTTCCATTTTCGAGCAGCTCGTAACAAGGTTCCAAACTGTACCTCTTCAGTTATCTTATAATGATTCGAATCCCACTTGATACAAGGTTGTTGAATTCTTAAATAATTAATTCTTCCCACTTGTATTTTTGTATAGGACTTAAACTGTGACACAGATATTGATTTCCATAAAATAAAAAGAATCATTTGGCTAAGTAGCACCAATTCGCAAAATAACAAGTAAAGTTTTGATGCCAGTGGGGAAAGTTCATGAGCAAGCTCCTGATGGAAGATTGGATCCCGAGCATTAAAACAACTCCTCCATTACCTCAACATCTAGTAAAAATTGGAAACTAGATTAAAAGAAAGCAAACCAAATATAATATAAGTAATAATCATCTCATCTCTGCGGGGTAAAGACTGGGAGACTGGAGAGAAGGGGACAG
Organism: Buddleja alternifolia; assembly: GCA_019426215.1. NCBI lineage: Eukaryota > Viridiplantae > Streptophyta > Magnoliopsida > Lamiales > Scrophulariaceae > Buddleja > Buddleja alternifolia. The sequence continues at coordinate 19,828,217 of CM033401.1, forward strand.
TTACTGTCAGTATTCTATTCTATACCCCAAACAACTACGAAAACCACTCCTTTCTCTCCTATCTTTCTACTCTACCCAAACCAAACACCAACACAAATAATTCAATTTGAGCGGACCTCTCTCTCCTCTCTCTCTCTCTCTCTATATCGCTCTCTCATTTTCTTTATATTTACACTAGGATTCTCAACTACCAAAGTTTTGTTACACGCGATGTGTGCAAAATATAAAATATAATTTTTCCTACAAATAAATGTTGAAAAGAATGGATTTCAATAAAAACAAAAAAATTGAAAAGCAAGGGATAATTTCAATTTTGGTCCTTCAATTACACATTTATCATATGTAGTCTCTAAACTACCATATTTTCATCCAAAGTGGTCCATTCGTCTAATTTTTAGTCAAATTAATAACAACTGGGTTCAATTGTAATATCAGAAATAACATTTTGCACTCCAAAAGCACACCTACATAGGAGTGTAAGTTGAGCCGAGCCGGCTCGACTCGAGCCTGACTTGAGCTCGAGCTTCACGAGCCCGAGCTCGAGCCTGGCGAGCTCGAGCCTATTATTTCCTGAAAAAGCTCGCGAGCTTATTCATAATTTTTATATATATTTATTTTTATATTATAAATATTAATTATATATATTAAATATTTATAATATTTAATATATAAATATTTAACATTATAAATATTAATTATATATATATATTAAATATTTAATATATAGGCTCAAGCTCGCGAGCTTAGGCTCGGCTCGAGCTCGAGCCGAGCTGGTTTTTTAACCAACGAGCCGAACTCGAGCCCCTCAAGCTCAAGCTTGACGAGCTCGAGTTCGAGCAAATTCGCCAAGCTCGGCTCGTTTACATCCCTACACCTACACCACAAAAAAAAGAAATAGCAAATTTCACTCTTTAATCATAATTTGTTAGCTAATTACATCCTTGTCCACTTTTCAACCATAAATATTGTTTTACTAAAGTGTTCAAATGGGCAAAAGTAAAGAGTAGAATATTAAGGAGAAAGAAAAATTCATTCTCTTACCTTATGCATATCCATATAAAAATACATATAATACTCACATGGGTAGATAAATATACACTCATTCTATTTTTACTATACCCACACTCAACTTAAATTCAGACCTGTCGGGTCTGAGTATTAGGACAACTGACTAGGCCCGAATTATTATTTAGTCACTAGACATCAAATTATTACTGATTCGGTCTATTCATTTAATTGATAAATAAAAAATGGATGATAAATTGAACTCAAACAAGTCGATCTTAACTGGATTCATACCTACTACATAAAAATAAAGCATAATCAATTGAGTCGATTATAGACAGGGCCTAATTTTTTCATTTTTGTGATTTTGTTTGTGTATTCATATTTGATTGGCGCTAATATTTGTGATTTTAAAATGTTATAGGGAGTGCTTGATACCAATTCCAATTGGACTACCAAAGATGGATCGTGGAAGTTGATCTACTTAAGTTCATCGATTTTAATGAATTTTGAATTAAGTTACATCTCCATAAATTCGTTTTGGAGGAGTTTAATTAACTACTTCTAAACTTTTTTTTCTCGCAATTCTACTATAAATCTTTCAATTATGTTTTCACCAAACATTTGGGCTGTATTTGCTTTTATTTTAGGGTTTTTTTTTTTGAAAATTTTGGTGAAAAAGTTTATTGGGAGTTGTGTATTTTGATTAGAATGTGTTTGGTTTTGTATTTGATATTATTTTCAGAAGAGACAAAAATTACTGTAGCAGTCAAATCATGTAAGTTTTTGTCTGAAAAGTTGTATTTATAATTAGTTAATGATTGAAAAATATAATATAAATAAGTTTTAAATAATTTTAATATTATGATTTTATATATATATATATATATTTATATTGTAGTTGATGTAATAAAATAATATTGTGTATATATACACAATTTAAAATTTATAAGAGTTACGTGTAAATTTTAAAATATGGGATAATTACACTGGGGTCCTGACGTATTGCCTAATTACAAAAAAAATCTCCTAATTCAATAAATTACATCTAACATCCATTCCGTTTATTCCGTCTAACATTAAGCACCTTCTGTTAGGATTTCAGTACGGCGCCATTAAAATTTTTGGTGGACTTCCGAAATACCCCTGACTTTTTTTAAACCTAAAAAAAATAGTCTTTTCAGATAATTATACCTTTTAGGTATTTTTTGTAATGTTTTATAAAAGTATAGGTGTTGTACGTAATGATGTGTATGTAAGTTAAACAAATTATTATTCATAATAAAGGATATTTGCGTTATAATTTTACATATTTTTAATTACATTATCAATTTTAATATTATTTAGACATATAAAAAATTGCATTAGCTAATTACACAACATTATTGTATAATTTTCAGATTTTTAAAATAAAATAAATGTAAAAATTGTTTTATGTTTCCAGGAAAATAAACAAATATTATTTAGTATTTTATTTGAATTTATTTTTGATAAATGTCAGAAATAAAACAAAGTAGTATTTTTTTTTTCAAGAAATAAATCAATAAAAATATTAAATTTCTAATAAAAATAAATTTTAAAAAAAGGAAAAAATGGGGAAAAAGACAACAGTCATGGCTGTCTTCTTCACCAAACTTCAAAAACCTAAAATGGAGACCACCCCCCTCCGTCAACCGCTCCACCACCACCTCTTCCACAACCACCCAACATCCCCGGCCCTCTTCGTGCCGTCGCCGCCACTGCCACCGCCCAACTCTCATACGGGTAAGCAAAAATTACCGATCCCATTTTGCTCTTCAAATGGGTTTGCAATTTTTGCAGATCTCATCAATTCTTGAAATGGTTTGCGAAATTGCACTTCCCTCTGCCAAATTCTTCAAATGAATTTCCCCAATTTCTAAGGTAAAAACATACATATATATATATATATACACACACATATATTACTACTTTTCTTTTAATTGTAATTTTTTATTTAAAGTAGACAGACATGAAAGTCAAAAGCTGACAGTTGTTTTGGCCAAAAAAGTATTTTTTGGCCAAACAAACATAAACCAAACGAGTTTTGGCCAGAAATTTTGGCCAAAACAAGTTCGAAAACAAAAACAAACACAACCATGATATATGTAGAAGCACCTATTCAAATTCCCATGTTAGAAAGTTCATTCCATAAAATGGATATATTACTTGCAGAGTGGATCCAAACATTGTGCGAGTCTAACTCTAGTTAGTTAAATACGGGACATGAAAAATTCGTCATTTAATACGTAAAAGTATATTATGAAATTTTATTGAAAATTATGGTGAAAAAATCGATTAAATAGTACGACAATGGGAAATGAACGAATTCGTTAATGTACGAGTATAATACAAATATAAATTAATTATTGGGGAGTCAAAATACGGCTTAGTTCTGTATAAATTTGTAAGATTTATTGTTTGTACTCGCTTTTAATTTATAAAAATAATATTGTATATGAGTCATTAGTTGACCAAAAAAAAATAGGTGCCACAATGTTTGACCAACCTAATCAGTTGACCAACTAATTACAAAAAAACAAAAAAAAAAAAATTTAGTTGACAATAATTAATATTTTGATAAATTTTCAAGGTTCGTAGATTTTAAATGTATAATACTCGATTAGAACTTTTATACAAGGGAGATCATATAGGAAATTCCATCCTACCACTATCAAATTCATTAAATGTAAAGCAAAGGGGTGTGGTTAGTGGTCCACAAGGCATTAACCGTGAGAATCCACCCGGGTTCGAAATTCAGGAGAAGGGGATGGGGGTGTTTTACTCCTACATCCTCCCCTGGGGGGCCCTGCGCTTATTGAGCCCGTCACCTATAGGTAACCTATTTACCCCCATACGTGGTTTGCGGGTTATTGCGTATGGGTAGGTTTGCTCTGCTGGGTGACTGACAGAGATTTACCCTGAGATTTTCAAAAAGAAAAAAAAATCATTAAATGTATAATACTCGATTAAACTTGATATGATGGACGGAAACAGGAAATTAAATGTATAATACTCAATTAGAACTTCCATCCCATTACTCGTTTTTGGAGAAAATCCATTAGAGATTATTTGCTAAAGTGAAACATGAATCATAAAGCCTAGTGACAAAATATAAATAAAATTGTTGCGTAAAGCACAAAATTATGCATCCGACGGGAGAAATCCATTTTAGTCCCCGAGCTTTACCTCCAATCTCAAATCAGTCCATCAGCTTTTGAAAAGTCTCAATTGGGTCCTTCTGAAGGTTAATGGCAAAAATAATTCTTACTTATGGACTTGTAAAGCCATATTTGGCGATTTTGGCAATTTTGGGATCCTGCTTTCAGAAATGTTATCAGAGCCTTAGGTTTTATTGATGAAATAATTATTTATTATTACATATTGTTATTTTATCCCTAACGGGGGAGATTCAAACAAGTATGGAACCGAACTATTGTTTGAGTAGTCATGAAAAACAGGTATCCTTCATTACATGGAAGGAAAATGAGATTTATAATTCTAAGTTCTCAGAAGACCTTAGAGAAATCCAAAAACTGTTCAAAACTATGGCCACAAGAAAGTTTGAACCAAAAGATTGAAAATATACTACAGATCCTACCAGATCTAGGTAAAAAGATGGTAGATATGAAGAATGACATTGCACGTCTAAAAGGGAAACAAGCAGGGACATCCAAATCCAACAAAGAAAGGATCAGCGACGCCCTTGGAAAGGTACCTCTTCTACACCAGAAAGGTAAGGTTACGGAAATTCTGAAACCAAGAACTCAAGAAGATCTAATTAATGATATATTCAAAAATATAAATTAATATGGATATATCAAGAGTAGATCTATCTGATCTTCAAGAACTAGCTGAATCTTTTTCTCAACTAGCAGTTGTGGATCTGGTTAATATAAAAACCAATGAATCAACTCTGGCATTACCACCGCCAGAAGAAAGTTCAGCATCACATAATCCTATACAGGATGAAACTATGCGTGAAAGTGAGGACTTGCATACTAACTCATCCCCAGCTCTTGGGGATACGAGGTTTAGAGAAAATCCACTAAGAAATCCAAATAGGGTACTAGAAAATACAACTTGGGCAAGGACTATGTTACAACCCTTGCACCCATATGGTACTATCCTTAATTTGGATATTATCGATTTCAGAAACATAGAAAAATTAATAGATGAATGGGTTTAGGCTATAAAAATAGCTGCAACCACACTAGAACTCGATAAAGAAAACTTCATTAGATTAATGGAGTTAAGCTTGGAAGGATCCGTAAAGGTTGGATGGGATCATACATCAAAAACAACCAAGCAAGAGATCTTAGCCGGAGAATCTAAAAGTGCTATCTCAGAAAGATTCAGAAGGCTTATCAAATTGCATTTCGTCGGAGATGGATACTTCGACCAAAGCAATATTGAAAAAACTAGAGAGCATTGACAAGCTCTTTATGGCATTAAACTAAGAAATATTTGTTAGGATTATGCCCTCAGATGCCATAGAGGATAGTATGAATAGGGCATCTATCTTGTATTGAACTTAAATATTATTTATAATAAAAAGGCATCATTTAAGTTTTCACTTAATTCTTATCTGCATCTATAAGTTGTGTAAAACATTTTGTCCATGTTTTCAGTACGATCCCTCCACTTCCTATGGGATAGGAAGAGTGACACTAGAGAGATCGATCTTGATTAGTAAAACAAGTTCGCAAGTAATATGAAGTCTTTAATAGACAAATAAAGACTTTGAATACTTGTACAATCTTAGCTTCGACATGGGAGTGCTTGTCTAGTATCGTGGGATGATAGGAGATTAAGATTGTAGGCACATCAGTGGAACTGATATGCTCGAACATGACTCACATCGGTTCTGTCACATGTGTTTTCACTCTGTGACTATCAATGACAGAACTGATTATGCGTAATAGGTATATGTGAACCTTTAACCGAAGTATCAGGCTGAAGCTGCACTTGTGACGTCAAGTCTTTCACTAGAGTAGTTAGACCCAATTCACCCGTTGGTGGGGTCAACCTCGAAATGCGGACTTGATGGGCAAGTGGTAGTCTTAGCAGATATCTAAGAGGGATTTGTTCTCTCATAAGTGAATGGGAATGTACCCTATGTAATTATAGATAAATAGAGATCAAAGTCTTTGGCCAAAGCAAACGAGACACTTGTGCTAAGCACCAAATCGATCTCAATGATCTCGTATTATTATAATTTATACATATGGTCAGGTCCAGTGAGTTTGACATAACCATGACTCTCACTTGACCGGAGAACGTGAATGAAGGGTTTATACATACACGGTACTTACAATTGAAAGGTTGTGGAATGATCCATTCATTCGTATTTCATTTGGTCTACGAAGTGGGCCACATGACTGGCTAAGTGTTACCCACTTCCTCTCATTTCCAGATGAAACGAACCTAAAGAGTCACGCTAAAGAATTGATGAAGAAAATTGAAAAAGCGATTTTCTATTTTCTATTTTATTTTGGAGAGATTTAATTTATTGGATAAGTTAAATAATTAATTGCTTATTGGATAAGATAATTAATTATTGGATAAGATTAATTATTAATTAATTTCTTAGAGAAATATATTAATGAATTAATTTACCTAATTAATTTTATTATTTAATTAATATATTTATTTATTGGATAAAATAAATAATTAATTGAATAATGAAATTAACAAAACAAAAGAATTCCGGGCCCTATATGGGGCGTCCTTTTTTAGGCCAGACTGGATGATCAAATTGGTCTCTTTTGTTTTGTATTGATCAACAAGTCATTGAGTTATAAAAGGGCTCTCTTGACTTTAACCTAGAGAAGTGAATACATTACATGAATTGTAACTCTCCAAAGAATAGAAGAAGAAAAATATCTTCCCTCTCTATACACCAAAGTCGTCGCCCCTATAGAGAACAAGAAGGGGATTTTTTGTCATCAATTCGTGCGTAATAATTTAGAGGCAACGTGATTCGTTGTTGGATTCATCTACAACTTCAAGAATTGAAGAACACGAGGGTTGAAAAATTCAAGAAGTTCATCAATCTAAAGTTTAAAAGAAGAATTGGATTCTCCTACCACCTCGCTTCAACGGGTAAGTCGGATTTACTCGTTAATGCATGTTTGAGATTCAATTATGCGAATTAGAGTACACTTTTGGGTTTTTAATTAAATTTTTGAAATTCTTCCGTTGCGTTATGTGTTTTTACTTGAAACCCAACAATATTTGTACAGTAGATGAATATATCTATTGGTTCCGCAACTACTTCTTCCAAAGTGACGTAAAATCAGAAATTGCGGCACCTATGTTCTTTGCAAAAATTTGCTGTCCTTGGTGGAAAATGTTAACCCAATCCTACAAGGTACCGGAAGGCCAACTTGATTCAGTCGCTAGACGAATGTCTTTCTTAAAAGACAAACTAAAAGACTGGTGTTATCAAGCGTCTCTTCAAAATAACATGAAAAGGCTTAGAGGAAAAATAAAGAGATCCACTCATTGCTGTGACAATAATGTTTTTCCAACAATTATTGGCGAATCAATTGAGCAACGAAAGAAGAGAAAACAATTTGGAAGATCTGATAATAGGAGTTACAAAAGCCGATCTCCTTTCAAAAGAAAGTTTTGGTGGTCTAAATCTAAAGCCTGGTCTTATAAATCTAGCCAGAGATCCAGACCAACAAGGGTGTCCTCCCAAAAATCTCAGAAATCCGATGGAAAAACCCCCACAAGAAGAACTTTCAGACGTGCCCATACTCGGACAAATGAAAGTTTCAAAGATTGTAACTGCTGGATATGTGGAGCGAGAGGCCACATTTCACCAGATTGTCCGCAAAAAAGTGGTGAATTAAGACAATTTGAAGCCACGACTGACATTCTGGATGCAGTTTTCTACGGAGAATTGGTACCAGTTTACCAGTTTGAAAATATTCCCTTAGATGAAAGTGTCTATTAGGAAGAAATAGAAAGTGATTCGGATGGATCTTCAACCTAATCAGAATAATTTCAACGAACGTGATAGGCTCCAAACATCAGAAAGCTTTTCAGGATTCTTTTCAAGGTTATCTATATCAGATAAAACTATGGAAAGGATGGAAAGAATAATGAGGAAAAACTATAACCTTGGACCATATGATGGTTTTAGAGTTAGTGGAATTAGCCGAATCCTAAACCAAATAGGATTAAATCAGCGGAGGCATAACATCATATACAAAGTAAGCTCAGGAGAGTTTGCAATTCCTATGGAATTAACTGGGAATGTGATGGATATGCAACTTATTCCAAAAGAAGAAATTCTGGAGGAATTAAGTAGGCTTTTAGAAGAAGTTATTATGAAATGGATCCACATAGGAACTATTAAAGTAGTAATCAAAGCGACTTTCAAAGAAGGAGTTGATTCTCCATTACATTTATCAATAATGGATAAAAGAATCAATAACTTAAGAGATGGTTGTCTTGGTACAATGGTAGGAAATTTATATGCAGGAAAAGTGATGTTTGATATTCATCCCAGAATTGCATATAACCTAGCTGACCAAGATTTCAGTCGGGTTCTAACCCTTCATCAAGATTTTAAAAGAAATGATCTTATGAAAGAAGGGAATAGACCATATTCTATAACTTATAGAATTGCATATGCACTTTTCAATACACATCATTCTGATTTGTTTATAAGGAAAGAGTATATTGAAATTTCAAGAATTTTCAAGGAATTTGCTAAAGTAATGGCACATGATCCAATTCAAATACCAAGAATTGGAGGTGTTGATATTTTAATACTAGACCATCCGGTTCTAGATCGATCAAAGAGCTCTAGAGCAGATTTTAATAGCAAAATGTCCTTTTCAGAAGAAAGGATTAGGAGTTTAAAAGGAAAATATTTAATTGAAGATCTAACTCCTCAAGCTATTAGGGTAAATAATGTAAAAATTAGATGCCCTGAAGGATGGAAAGAAGTGCAAGTTATATTTGATATTACAAAGAAATATAATTACTTTCCCTGTGAAGTTCTATATTACTTGCAGCAACCTTTTATTAACAAATATGAAGGTATGGTAGAAATGGCAGGCCATGAAGTATTTGTTTCAGGTATTGCAGGACGAGACCAAGGAGTGGTAACCTTGGGATTAAGTTTCCTCGAGGATCATAAACCTTGGGGAAGAAAAGGAACAGGTATGGAATTTTGCTTAAATGGTCATCTCATTAAAGTTGAATGATTAATTCAAACTTCCATAAGTTCTTTCTGGTGATATAGATTATGGTTGATTATAATCATTGGATTTTGCACCATAATTGGGAATGTAGAGTGTCATCTCCTTTATACCACGAAATTGACCCTTATTTTGGTAAGGGTTTCCACCAAGTTAATTGTTTGAAAAGAATTAAAACCAAACAATATTATGTTTTAAAAAGTATCTCGTTTTGGAGACAGGAGATGTCCTCACCTAGTTCAGAGCTAGATCAGTTGAGTATCAAATGTGGGTAGGTATACATCTAAACTGTTTTTTAAAAAGTGAGCTGGAAATGTTGCAAAAAGCAGGCTCAGAATTAGTAGCTTAAATGACTAGCCCATTTTCAATATACATATCTATCGGTATGTTATATGAACCATATAAGTCAGAATACTTTGCGGCATATACTAATTCTGGATCAAGGATTTGTACAGAAAAACCCAATGTTTTCCCCAACAATGCTATGGAATCTTTACCTATTATTGCAGGAAGGGATTTTTCTTAGAAAATCCTAATACTCAATAAAGGTATACGAGAGGCACAAATCATGATTCGAGGAGCATTTGGTACACCTTGGGTCAAGATAAAAATGCCACCTATTTACTTTCATGATACCAGCGCAGATATTTTGTTGGGTAATAATTTTATCCAAACTTTTGCAAAATATGTGCAAGATAACCACAAAAACTTGCTTACGTTTACTACTAATTGTGGTAGTCAGATACAAGTTTTACGGTGAGAAAAGGCTTTTAATAGGCTTATGCCTATCAATTTTTGTAGCAAACGTGGTGATTTTCAAGATGAAGCCCAATTAGCCCATCCTAAAATGCAGGATAAAAGAAGATTTGGTAAAGCCCTTTTGTCTTTCAAGCAAAAAGGATTTTGTGAAGTAACTACAGAAGGAAATAAACCTATGGATGAAGAAGGAGTTAACCTTCTTAAAATTACTTTACAAGAAAAGAAGTCCTTCTTTGATATAGATGGAGAAAGTAAGCTTTCTCTCGAACATATCAAAAGATTAATCCAAAGGAATTTCAATGAGAATCCTTTGGCATTGTGGGACAGAAATAAGATCGAAGCTACTCTGAAAGTAAAAGAACAATGTAAGTATGAGTATGTTCGATATAAACCAATCCAGATGAATATGGTGGATAAGAAAGATATGCAAGATATAATTAAAGAGCATATCAATCTTAAACTCATTGAATCTGGAGTCTCGGCTTACAGTAGCCCCGTGTTTTTGGTAAGAAACCATAGTGAAGTAAAAAGAGGCAAAAGCCCGATTAACTAGAATTTGATGGTTACTACGTCCCAAGTAGAGAACACCTAATTGATTGTGTTAAAAATGCTAAAGTGTTTTCTAAATTCGATTGTAAATCTGGGTTTTATCAGATTACAATGGAAAAGAAGTCTAGAAAGTATACTGCATTCTCTACTCCACAAGGACAACATATTTGGAATGTACTTCCAATGGTCTTGCAAACGCACCCCAGATATACCAAAGAAAAATGGATAATCTATTTAAAGATTATTTTGGATTTATGTTTGTCTATATAGATGACATCTTGATTGCATCAAAAAATATGAATGAACTTATTAAACATCTTGAGATATTTTCTGATGTATGCTTTAAAGAAGGATTAGTGCTATCTGAAAAGAAAGCAATACTTGGAGTTAATAAGGTAGATTTTCTTGGTATTCTTATTGACGAAACAGGTATAGAACTTCAAGAACATATTGTGGAAAGAATCCGCAATTTTTCTGATCTTCTAAAAGATAAGAAACAGCTACAAAGTTTCTTGGGAGTTGTTAACTTTACTGGAATCTTCATTAAAGACCTTGCAAAATGCAAGAAAGATTTTTGGCCACTTTTAAAAGAAACTGAAAGTTCAAAATGGAAGTGGAAAGAAATTCACACTCAAAGGATTCGTGAGTTGAAACAAGTTTGCAATAACTTGCCTAAATTCGCAATAACACATGATGATTTGGTAGTCTATACAGATGCCAATGATTATAGATGGGCAGCCGTGATCATGAAACGGATAATTACAGGGGAAGAACCTTGTATATATACAGGAGGATTGTTCACTGAACAACAAGCCAACCTTAGGCATATGTTAGGAATTTCTTCTTAGATGTTTTGATGATGAAAATTAGGATTTTTGTTAGACCTCAAATATGTAAGTTTGATTCTTTACCAAAATATATATATAGGCTTTGAGCGTTAGATTTGTATAAGGCTTTATTTATTTTAATTTAGAGTGTTAGGCTAAGTAATCTCAGAACTAAGTGTCTGATATAATTCTGAGTGAGTTTATCAGTAGATACGTCTGAAGATTCAAGCGTCTGATGTCTGAATGAAGATAAAAATTCCAAGCGTCCAAGCATCGATTAAGTGTCAGGAATCATTCAGTGGTGAATGAGCGTCTATTAAAGACTAGACTTCACCTGAAATTATTCCTAAGTCCAGAAGGAGTTTAATCCAAATATTCTCGGATCATTAATTGCCAACGGACATTTATTTCAAATGCATTAAATACTGATAAGAGCATTAAATGTGATAAGCACTCCAGGACATACGGAGAAGTCTTCCCATTGGACTGTTAACTTTACAGAGACTGCCGCACCAACTTTCTGCAGCAGGTTTTTAGGGAAAAATGACAGAAGTTGTTCACTCGCGAAAGTGAAAGACATGCGCCTGAACATATGTCAAACAGACACTTTACCCAAGAATATCTATAAATAGGACTTCAGCAACAAGACAAAAAAACACGGAACATACAACAACAAGCTTACAAGCTTACAAGCTAAAACTCTGTTGCATTGAAGTCTCAGTCCTTAAAATTTCAGAAAAGCTCGAATATTCCATGCAAACATTCTCTTTGCTTTTTTTCAATCCCTGAGACAGTCAACCAATATCTCAAACATTTTTTTCAAAAGAAACCTACATTACTATTGAGATATTCCAAGTTGTTTGAACTTTCCAAAAATCAAACAAACCGTTAGACAAAACCCCGTCCAAGCCTCGAAATCTGTGTGAAGTCGTAGTAAGATACTTGCATTATTTCTGGGTGAAAGAAGCAAGAGGATAGAAGTGTCTTGTAGCAAAAATCTGTGTGACCAAGGAGCTCAAGTCATCCATACTCCCTTTTGTGTCGAAGTTTCTGTGTGATTCTTCGAGATCATTTTAGTGGATTACCTCCAAGTGTTCAAAGAAAAAGAAGGACGTAGTTGGAATTACACCACCCAACGAACCTTTCAAATCTTGTGTTCTTTACCTTACCATCATATTTACTATTACCATAAAATTTTTAATCAGTTAAGTAAACTTGATAAAATCATTTAAAGATAAACAATTAAGGAAAACCTTTGTGACGCTAAAATCTTTCAAAAAGAAGACTTAAAATCATTCCACTGTGCTAACTCTGATTAAAGAACTGAACGCTTAAACCTATCTGGTTATAGTATTCAAATTTTGAGTCTAAGTTAACTTTATTAAAACAGTCTTCAAGTAGACTCTCAGCCAAGCGCCTACATTTTCAAGCGTCCACAATATTTTGAGTACGAAAATTTCAAAGACGAAAAAGACTTCAGGGTCTATTCAACCCCCCCTCTTCTAGACCCTTTCTTATGCCACTTGAGACCAACAAGTGGTATCAAAGCGGTTGAAGTTGAAATTTTAAAATTTTCAAGCATAACTGCTTGTTTAGATCCCCTTTGAAATTTAGTTGCTTTTAAACCTTTCATGGAATTTTCAAAAGTACCTAAGTTGACCGAATCAAATTATGACTCATGGAAGGTCAAATTTTTTACTTATTTATGTTTGTGGGATGATGAAATTTGTGATATCATTTCAGATGGGCCAATCCGAATTCTTAAGGTCATCACTAGAGTGCCCGGAGCCACAGAGGAAACCCCTAACGGTTATGTTGAGAAGCCAAAGCCTGAGTGGTCCCCAGATGAGCGTCGAAGAGCAAATTTGGATAATGTTGGTCAGAACGCTCTATATACAGCCATTGGTGACAACAATAACTTATTCAACAAGGTTAATTCGTGCTCTTCGACTACGAAAATTTGGGATAAGTTAGCTACAATATGTGGTGATTCAGCACAAATCAAAAAGAACAAGCTTTCGATTGACAAGGAAAGATTTAATGGTTTTAAAATATTGCCTAATGAGACGCTAGAGCAATTGGATATAAGATTTATTGCTCTTGTTACGGAGTTAACATCTTTAGGCATGGATTTACAAAATAGAGAAATGGTGGTTAAAATTTTCAGAAGTCTTCCCAATAGATTTTTGATGAAAATAATGGCTATGAGAGAATCAAACATGTTGGATATTCTAACTCCAGAAGATGCTTTTTCAGAACTTAAAGCGTTTGAGTTTGAGTTAAACTCAGCGAGTGATGTAGTGATCAGTCCAGTAATAGAGTCTAGAGCGCTTAGAGCATCAATCAAGGGTAAATTGGTTAACAAAGGAAAAGTGTCTGATATAAGTGAGGATAAGGAACTTGCGCTACTAAATAGATTCAGAAAGTTTTTCAAATATGAAAAGAAAGGAAAAGGTCCTGAGCATCAAGGACAGAATTCTTTCCAAGCGCCTGCTCCAGTTCAACAACAGTATCAAGCGCCTCAATATTCTGCCCCTCCTCCCTCAGCGCCGATTCAGTACCAAGCGTACTCTCCGCAGAATCTCTTAGCGCCAATGGTCTCAAAACCACAAACTGCAAGGTTATAATTGCAGGAAACCAGGACACTACCGGGTAAATTGCCCTTATCCATGTTGGGAATTATTCGAATAAAACGCAGCGGAAAGTAAATTTAATTCCCAAAGCCCGAATCATCTCTAATCCTCGTGTTTAATTGTGTATAGAAAGATTACCATTCTCGCATATGTTGATTTCTAACGCTGATCCTTTTCTCTAACGCCGAATTTGCCAATGTCTCTAATTCATCATGCCGGAATCAAAAACGAAAAACTTCTCCTTTTTTCCTTGTCAAAGACGGCTAGAGAGAGAGAGAGGTGGGAGACTTTTTTTGGAGAGAAAGTTATGTAAGTTGCCCTGTGTTATTTTTCACCTTGTGATATATTTATATCATTATGAAACAATAACCCTAGCATGCAAGAGCCCTATTTTGGGCGTCTATTTGGCCGCCCCTTAGTGGGCTCGGAAGCCTTCGGGCTTTCGTCTTGCTTGCTAATTAATTAATCGAATAATTTATTTATCCAATAAATAAGCTGATAATCCAATTAATTCAATTCCTAATTAATTTATAATTCAATTTCTCCAAGAAATTAATTAACTCATTAATTTAATTAATTAATTAAATTATCCAATAATTAATTAATTAATTACGGCATCCAATGCCGTGAATCTCTCTCAAGTCTTTTTCCCATGTTTTTCCTTTTGCACTTCCTTTAAGCGCGACTCTTTAGGTTCGTCTCAAAAGGCAATTGGGAGGAATCCAAAGGGGTGTGAGTGACACCTAGCCAGTCTCGTGGCTCACAGCGTAACCCAATTGAGAATGAATGAATAGGATCATTCCAAATCTTTACGTCGTGAATACCGTATGTCTATAAACCTTTTATTCTTATATCCCAGTCAAGTAAGAGTCATGGTTTAAAGTCAAACTCATATAACTTGACCATATGCCTAAGCTCATAATAAGTCGAGGTATTTAAATGCTTTGGCCAAAGACTTTCATCCTCACTTATTCATGATCGCATAGGATATTTTACTCATTCACTTATGAGAGAATAAATTTCATATTGCAAATCGGTTAACAATGCGACTTGCCCATCAAGTCGCACTTCGAGGTCGATTCCACTAACAGGTGATTTGAATCTAACTACTCTAATGATAGACTTGATGTCACAAGTACATCTTCAACTCGATTTCTCAGGTCAGAGGTTCACACGTACCTATCACTACTTATCAGCTTCATCATTGACTGTCAATGAGTGAATACCCATGTGATGAACTGATGCGAGCCGTGTTCGAACATATCAGTCCAACTGACACGTCTATGATATAAGTTCCCACTACCATTTCCATAGTGTACGACTGACACTTTCTCTCTCGAAACTTACATCATACAAGTCTTTATTCATTGTTGATGCCCAATCAATATTTCTTAGACTTGCGAACCCTTTTAGATGTCAAAGGTCAAACCATTCTAGTGCCTTTCCTCCTATCCCATAGGAGGTAGAAGGTTCGTCTTGTCATCAAGGACTTTACGTTGTTTATTCACACCTTATAAATGCCTATAAGAAAACAGCAATCAACTGCCTTATATTAATAGAAAAATCATAGTTTAGTTACAATGTTTATGCCCTATAAATCTATCCTCTTTATGGCATTCGAGGGCATATACTCTAACAATCCAAACGTATCTAAGCCATCAAGGCAGGATTACTTAGATAGAGACCAATTCAGGAGCAACCTTCGCCACCAAGGTTTGCTAGCGGAGTCAAAACCAGCGTCCGCACATGAAGATTTGGAGTCTTCAGAAGAGAGCAGTGATGATGATGAGCCAGTGGATGACTCAGCACTTATTTATCTTATGGCCGGAGATGATAAAGCATCCCCTGAGGTAAACACTGAAATTACTTATCCTCTCTCTTATGAAGAATTACTTGACAAAGTAAAAGAATACTATAAAGATTGTCAAGATGCCGTCAAATTATATCAAAATCACTTCGATATCATATCAGCACTCAAAAGTGGTAATGTGACGCTCAAGGCAGAGTTGCAAGTTTAGCAACAGTGTATTGAGAAGAAACAATCACTTGAGAGTGAGATAACTCAATTAAAAAATGATATTGATATAATAGTCAAGAGAGAAGCTGAGCTGATTGCTAGACTTGCTAAATCAGAGCAGCTCGTCTCATCCTTGTCTAAAGCGTCAAGAAAGCTAGACAATGTGACTGAAGTAAGTGCTAAACATCAAACACCAAAAGTGCACCCTAAGCCAGCGCCAAGGAAATACCAGTGTCAATATCCACAATGGTCAAGATCATATTATCAATACTATGATGATTATGATTACGATTGCGACTATGATTACTATTATAATTGAGGATATTATTATACACCTAAGAAGCACACACAAAATAAACCAAAACCCAAGAAGGCCAATCCTCCCGTAATGAAGACCAGGCAAATATGGGTTCTGAAAATTTTCATTCACACTAAAGCTACTAACGTTGAAGAACCCAAGGCAAAATGGGTACCTAAGAAAAATTAGAATTGCCCTTTTGATTGCAGGTACCTAAAGCTAGAGCCGATACATCTGTTTGGTACATCAATAGTCGATCGTCAAGGCACATGATAGGCTCCAAGGATCTCTTAATCAACTATCGAGCTACCAATGGTCCTCAGGTTGTATTTGGTGACAACTCCAAAGGTAAAACCAAAGGTATAAGTACTATGCATAAGGGGAACATCATGATAAGTGATGTTTATCATGTTGGGGGTCTTAAGCATAATCTTTTAAGCATAAGTCAATTTTGTGATAAAGGCTTTAAAGTCAAGTTTTCAAGTGACTGTTGCTATATAAATGACGCTAAGACTAAATCTACTAAATTAAAAGGAAAAAGAACAAACAATGTGTATTTGGTAGATTGGGGTTCAACAATAGATAACAACCTTGCATGCTTTTGTTAGGTTAATGTCCTAAAAATGCCACTGGAGGATTAGTAAATGATAGGACATTATCAATTGTAATTGTTTAATTAATCAATAAAAAGAATTTTAGTTGTTTATATTCATATTGGCATTGATATATTGTAAATCATCTATAAGTCCATGAACACAAGAGTTAAAGCACTAAAGGATTCTGATACTTGTGTACTCGAATAATCTGCAAGTCAAAGATTTTCAAATGGGCATTGGAAATCATGAAGACTTATATGATATGAGTTTTGACGAGAAAGGTGTTCGTCAATCACTAGGAAATAGTGAAGAACTCATATTATAGGTGCACTGATGGAGATAGTGACACTCAGACATGACTCGCATC
The DNA here is from genome assembly GCA_019426215.1 of Buddleja alternifolia. NCBI lineage: Eukaryota > Viridiplantae > Streptophyta > Magnoliopsida > Lamiales > Scrophulariaceae > Buddleja > Buddleja alternifolia. Next base: position 19,845,505 of record CM033401.1, read on the forward strand.
GATTCTGTCACATGGGTTTTCACTCTTTGACAGTCAATGACAGAATTGATTAAATTGTAATAGGTGTGTCGGAACTTTAGACTTGAGGAATCGAGTTGAAGATATACTTGTGACGTTAGGTTCATCATTAGAGTAGTTAGGCCTAATTCACTTGTTGGTGGGGTCAACCTTGAACTGCAACCTAATGGGCAAGTAGTATTCTTAACTGATATCCAAGAAAGGATTCATTCCCTCGTAATTATCCTATGCATTTATAAGTAAGTTAGATCTTAAAGTCTTTGGCCAAAACATTCATTGATCTGAGCTTGTTATAAATATAGAATATAGTTAAGTTAGTGAGTTTGACCAAAACCATGACTCTCACTTAACCGGGATAAGGAAACGAAGAGTTTGTATTCACATGGTATTTACAAATGGAAAGGTATAAATGATCTAATCATTTCATCTAATTTGGGTTAAAATATGAACCACTTGACTGGCTAAGTGGGACCCATATTCAATGACCCATATTCAATGGAATCCTCCCATTGCCAAACACAGATGAACCTCAAGAGTTACGCTTAAAAAGGAAAAATTAATGAAAAGTGAATATTTCCTGTGATAATTGAAGTAATGAATACTTAAAATTAAATAAATAGAATTAATTATTTGGAGGAATAAGTTAATTTATTTATGATTTAATTAATATAATATTTTTTGGAGAAATAAAATTAATTATGGGTTATCTATTATTTAATTGAATTAATTAATTGGATTAAATTAATTAATTATTAGATTAAACTAAGCACAAAATTAATACACCATATGGCATACTAAACCTAAAGGGGGTGGCCACTTAGGGGTTTAATGGGCTTAGTTTGAGTCCAAGGCAATAACTAAGTGATATAAATATCATCTTAATTATTAGCCCAGGTCATAAGTTGTATTACACAACACACAAGAAAAAGATTACCTCCCTCTCTCTCTTCATAGCCGTCGGTCACTGTGCCAAAAGAAGGAGGAGGTTTTTTTTCATCAAATTTTTTCAGTGAGATGATTTAGAGGCAGCACCCTTGGACTGCTCGGATCAAGAATTAATTAGCCGAAGATTTATCGTGAAGAAATGAAGAATTCAAATTCGTGGAAATAATCTACCACTTCGCTACAATGGGTAATGTGATTTTACCCTATCAAACATATGCGTGATTAAACCCCGAGATTGACCCTGCGACCAGAAAATCCAAAAAAAATAAATTTAATTCTATTTTCGCTGCGTTTGGTTAATTTTCCCCAACAGTGGTATCAGAGGCAAATCGCGGATTTCGCGTTATTCATGTTCTTGAGAAATATGTTTATTTTGTTCTTTAGACATTAATAAAAAAAATTGGATTTTATGTAATTTTGATGTGATGGAATTAAAAATTGCAATTGCGGTGGCGACGGGAGCCGCCGGCGTAAAATAGCGCCAGCCTGTGCGCCCACAACGCGCTGATGGGCTCTCGCATCGCTACAACTGGGCTCGTCACGCGAGCCCAACCTGTGTGTTTGACACACGGGTTTTATTGCAAACCCGACCCGGGTCACCGATGGGTCGACCCGGGTCAATTATTAAATATTATTTATTATATGATTTTGATTAAAATTATATTTTAATGCAAAATAAATAATATTAATTATTTAATAAGGTTAATTTTATTTCCATCTAATCTAATGTTAATTAAAGTTAGACTTTGAATTAAATTAGATTTCTTCTAATGTGAAATTAATTTAATGAACTTAGAATTTAATTTTTCATTAAAATTGGATGTTATTAGAAAATTAATTGGGGTTCAATTAAATTGAATTTTCAAATAGAATTAAATAAATTTGTTTTCTCAAGAATATGAAAAACAATAATTAAATTTAGAATTTAATTAGAAATTAACATATATGTTTTTCGTGTATTAAGTGATGTGAATATCATGTTTGACATGTTATGTGATGGGAGACACGATTCATGGACTTAGGCTCGTTTTTAATTTGTATTTCTTTTTGATGAGTTGTAAAGGCCATTTTGAGCCTATTTTTATTTTCTTTCTAGATAAATTTTTGTATAGGTGAAAAATATTGAAATGTAATAGTTAGAAATAGAATAGACCCAAAGAAGAAATTTAAGTCGAGCCGAGGAGATTCAAGAAGGAGCTTTGGAAGTTTCAGTATAGTTTCTTTTTATTTTATGATTGCAACATTGACTTGTTTCAATCTAGGAAATATAGTCCATGAATCGTGTGTTGTTAGCTATATAGGATTGCTAATTATTTATTTTAATCCATGTTATATGCATGATATGAAATGGGTGAATGTGGAATGTGAGACTTAATAAATAATTTAAATCCTCCCACTTAAAAAATATTAAGTTAGTAAAGGGTACTAGGTATCCTGTCCTCCACTGAACTTAGGAGAAATTAAAATGATATTTAATATATAAATGACCTGAGCTTGTTATAATAAAGCATAGTATCAAGTTAGTGAGTTTGACTAAAAACCATGACTCTCACTTGATCGGGATAAAGAAATAAAGAGTTTATATTTACACGGTATTTACAAAGGAAAGGTTAATAATGATCTAATCATTTCATCTTATTTGGGTTGAAATATGGACCATTGACTGGCTAGGTAGGTCCCATATTCAATGGAATCCTCCTACTGCCAAATATAGACGAACCTAAAAAGTCACGCTTAAAAAGGAAAAATCAATTGGAAAATAGGAATATTTCATGTGGTAATATTTTAAGTATTGGATACTTAAAAATAATTAAATAGAATTAATTATTTGAAGAAATAAGTTAATTCATTTATAGTTTAATTGATATATTATTTCTTGAAAAGAAATAAAATTAATTAAACTCATGTATTATTTAATTAGATTAATTAATTGGATTGAATTAATTAATTAAATAGTACATTGGACCTAGCTCAAATTGGAGGTGGCCAAGAGGCTCCCATTATGGGCTAAATTGAGCCCAAATTATTAACTTAAGTGATATAAATATATCACTTTAGTTAATACCTAGGTTAAGAGTTCACTTTGACTTAAGCCACAAGAAAAATTCCTCTCTCGCTCTCCACATCTAGCTGTCGGTCTCACACACCAAGGAAGAGGAGATTTTTTCCATCAAGTTTTTCAACCACTTCGCTTCAACGGGTAATTGGGCTGCTTGGATCAACATAGTTTCAGTCGGAGTAATTTCGCAAAGAATTGAAGAACTTAAGATCGTAGGAATTTTCAACCACTTCGCTTCAACGGGTAAGGTTAGTTTTACCCTAGGGATTGATCCGGCTAATGGAAAAAAACCATAAAAAATTTAAATTCCGTTTTCCGCTGCTTAGGTGATTTTTCTCCAACACATTCAAGGTATGATCTAGTGTACTTAATGAAGTATAAGTCTGAATCATTTGATAAGTTCAAAAAATTCAAGGCCTTAGTGGAAAAACAAACTGGTCATCATATAAAAGCACTACGATCGGATCATGGAGGTGAATATATGAGTGACGAGTTTGATGTGTTCCTAAAGGAACATGGGATAATATTGCAACTCACACTACCAGCAACTCCACAGTTGAATGGGTAGCAGAACGTAGGAATCGAACACTATTGGATATGGTTCGATCTATGCTCAGCTACACTGACTTACCCCTCTCTTTGTGGGGACATGCACTCCTTGCAGCTATACATATCTTGAATAGATGTCCTTCCTAAGACACAGATATGGAGAAATCGGAAACCAAACCTTAAGTACATTAGGGTATGGGGATGCCCTGCCTACATCTAAGAAACTAAGGCAGAGAAATTGGAAGCTAGGTCCCTTAAAGAAAGTTTTGTCGGTTTTCCCAAAGATTCCTTGGGATACCTTTTCTACATGCAAGATGATCAAAGGATTATTGTTGCACTGCAAGCGCACTTTCTAGAAGATGAATTCATTCTAGAAGGTGGTGCAGGTAGGAAAATTGCTATTAATGAACAAGATGAAACACCTAGGGAGACGACTGTTCAAGAAACACACACTGAACCTGAAGAAACACAACCAAAGTTGCGAAGATCTGGTAGAGTACCACATCAACCTGATAGGTAATACAAGTATCTGCTACAAGAGGAACTGGGTGTCCACATTATAGCAGTGGGAGTCCAAAGGGACTACCCTTCTACTTATGATCAAGCAATAATAGACATCGACTCTGCAAAGTGGCAAGAAGCTATGCAGGCAGAGATAGACTCGATGTATTCCAACCAAGTCTGGACTCTAGTAGATCATCCTGATGGCATTGCACCTATAGGGTGCAAGTGGATCTACATGAGAAAGATAGGCCCGGATGGAAACGGTGACACATACAAGGCAAGGCTTGTAGCAAAATGTTATAGTTAAAAGGAAGGAATTGACTATCAAGAGACCTTTTTACCTGTGGCAATGATTAAGTCTATCCGTATTCTGCTCGCAATAGCTGCACACTTGGACTATGAGATATGGCAGATGGATGTAAAGACGGCTTTTCTAAATGGATTCCTAGAGGAGGATATCTATATGGAGCAGCCTAAAGGGTTTGCATCTAGGAATGATATCCATAATGTGTGCAAACTTAAGAGATCCATTTATGGACTTAAGCAAGCCTCTAGGAGTTGGAATATACATTTTGACGAAGCTGTCAAGGGATTTGACTTTGTCAAGAATGAAGATGAACCCTATGTTTACAAGAAGGTTAGTGGGAGTAAAATCACTTTCCTTGTCTTATATGTGGATGACATCCTACTCATAGGAAATGATGTAGAAATGCTCATATCAGTCAAAGCATGGCTTTCAAATACATTCTCCATAAAAGACTTAGGAGAGGTGACTTATATTCTAGGGATTCGTATCAACAAAGAAAGAACAAATAGAATGATAGGACTTTCCCAAGCCCTTTACTTAGAAAAGGTCCTAAAGAGATTTAGGATGGAAGACTCTAAGAAAGGTTTCTTGCCCATAAAACACGGGGTGCACCTTTCAAAGTCTATGTCTCCTCAAAGTGAGGAAGATGGGAAAGAAATGAGTACGGTGCCTTATGTGTTTGCAATGGGTAGTCTGATGTACGCCATGTTACGTACACGGCCAGGCATTGCCTACGCAGTAAGCGTGGTAAGTCGTTTTCAGGCTAACCCAGGAAAAGAACATTGGAATGCTGTAAAAAAATATCCTAAAGTAACTGAAGAGAATTAAGGATATGGTCCTAATGTATGGACATGGAGATTTGAAAGTGGATGGATACACTGACTCAGATTTTTAATCTGATGTAGATGATCGGAAATCCACTTCGGGGTTTATATTCACGCTCAATGGTGGAACGGTGACTTGGAATAGTTCCAAGCAAAGCACAACCGCTGATTCCACCACTGAAGCAAAATACATAGCAGCTTCAGAGGCTGCTAAAGGGGGTGTTTGGATTAGGAAGTTTCTTGGAGAACTTCAAGTGGTCCCTAGTGTAGAGCTGCCATTGCCACTTTATTGTGACAATCTCGGGGCTATAGCACAAACAAAGGAACCAAGGTCTCACAATAAATCCAAGCACATAGAGAAGAGATATCACATAATAAGGGAAATCGTTGAAAAAGGCGGAATAGTTGTTCAGAGTGTAAATTCAGCCGACAACGTCGCTGGCCCAATGACCATGCCTTTGACACAGGCAGTGCTGGATCGACATCTTGAGAAGATGGGTATTAGATACCATAGTGATTGGCATTGAGTACAAGTGGAAGATTGTTAGGTTAATGTCCTCAAATGCCACTGGAGGATTAGTAAATGATATGACATTATCAATTGTAATTGTTTATTTAATCAATGAAAAGCATTTTAGTTGTTTACATTCATATTGGCATTTATATATTGTAAATCATCTATAAGTTCATGAACGTAAGAGTTGACTCTCTAAGGCACTAGAGGAGTCTGATACTTGTGTACTCAAATAGTCTGCAAGTCAAAGTTTTTCAAATGGGCATTGGAAATCATAAAAACTTGTATGATATGAGCTTTGACGAGAAAGGTGCCCGTCAATCACTAGGAAGTAGTGAAGAACTCATATCATAGGTGCACTGATGGAGATAGTGACACTCAGACATGACTCGTATCGATTCTGTCACATGGGTTTTCACTCTTTGACAGTCAATGACAGAATTGATTAAATTATAATAGGCGTGTCTAAACTTTAGACTTGAGGAATCGAGTTGAAGATATACTTGTGATGTTAGGTTCGTCATTAGAGTAGTTAGGCCCAATTCATCTGTTGGTGGGGTTAACCTCGAACTGCAACCTAATGGGCAAGTAGTATTCTTAACTGATATCCAAGAAAGGATTCATTCCCTCGTAATTATCCTATGCATTTATAAGTAAGTTAGATCTGAAAGTTTTTGGTCAAAGCATTCATTGATCTGAGCTTATTATAAATATAACATAGTGTTAAGTTAGTGAGTTTGACCAAATGACTCTCATTTAACCGGTATAAGGAAACGAATAGTTTATATTCATACGGTATTTACAAATGGAAAGGTATAAATGATCTAATCATTTTATCTAATTTGGGTTAAAATATGGACCACTTGTCTGGCTAGGTGGGACGTATATTCAATGGAATCCTCCCATTGCCAAATATAGATGAACCTAAAGAGTCACGCTTAAAAAGGAAAAATTAATGAAAAGTGGAATATTTCTTGTGGTAGTATTTTAAGTATTGGATACTTAAAATTAAATAAATAGAATTAACTATTTGGAGGATTAAGTTAATTTATATATGATTTAATTAATATAATATTTCTTGGAGAAATAAAATTAATTAAATGGGTTATCTATTAATTAATTGAATTAATTAATTGGATTAAGTTAATTAAATAAATATTAGATTAAACTAAGTACAAATTAATACACCATGTGGCATACTAAACCTAAAGGGGGCGGCCACTTAGGGGTTTAATGGGCTTAATTTGAGTCCAAGACAATAACTTAAGTGATATAAGTATCACCTTAATTATTAGCCTAGGTCATAAGTTGCATTACACAACATACAAGAAAAAGATTCCCTCTTCCTCTCTCTTCATAGCCGTCGGTCATTGTGCTAAAAGAAGGAGGAAGTTTTTTTTTCATCAAGTTTTTTCGGCGAGACGATTTAGAGGCAGCACACTTGGACTGCTCGGATCAAGAATTAATCAGCCGGAGATTTATCACGAAGAATTGAAGAATTCAAATTCATGGAAATAATCTACCACTTCACTTCAACGGGTAATGTGATTTTACCCTATCATACATACGTGTGATTAAACCCCGAGATTGACCCTACGAAGGAAAAATAAAATAAAAAATTTAAATTCAGTTTCCGCTGCGTTTGGTTAATTTTCCCCAACAGTGGTTAATTTGTGTCATCAAGCGTCTAAGATCATTATTGATGAAAGTGACACCGATGATGAAATCTTAGTGCCTTCTCCTAAGAATACTCGTGAAATTATGGATAATCATGTTAGATTTGCTTATGATCATGAAGGGACTGATGATCAAGAGTAAAGTAGAATCTGTGAACTTGAAGCGCCTGTACAAGAGGATAGTCAAGCGCCTGAGCAAGTAAATCAAGCGTCTGATCAACCTCTTAACCCATTCCAACCAGATAGACTATGGCTACGTGATCATCCACTGGAGCAAATTATTGGAGATATTGGAGTGCCTGTAAGGACTAGGGCCACTACATTCAATGAGGCCATGTTCGCAAACTTTCTATCTCAAATGGAACCTAAGAAAGTGGATGAAGCGCTAAGCAATCCAAGTTGGATTGAGGCCATGCAAGAAGTGCTTAATCAGTTTGAGCGTAGTAAGGTTTGGACGCTAGTACCAAGGCTAACTCACCAAGGAGTTATTGGAACTAGATGGGTTTATAGAAATAAGATGGATGAGAATGACATTGTGATAAGGAACAAGGCCAGACTTGTCGCTCAAGGATATTGCCAAGAAGAGGGTATTGATTTTGATGAGACATATGCTCCTGTCGCCCATCTTGAAGCAATTCACATGTTTCTAGCGTATGCAGCGTTCAACAAATTCACAATGTATCAAATAGACGTAAAAACGCTTTCCTGAATGGTAAACTCCAAGAAGAAGTCTATGTGGAGCAATCACCAGGATTCACCAACAACCATGGTAAAGGTATGGTCTACAAGCTAGATAAGGCACTCTATGGGCTTAAGCAAGCACCTCTAGCATGGTATGACACTCTTTCTATTTTCCTTATTGGTAAAGGCTTTTCAAAAGGCAGCGTTGATACAACGTTATTCAAACTTACCAATGACGAAGATATTCTCTTAGTCCAAATATATGTTGATGATATTATTTTCGGATCTACTAATAAGCATCCGTGTGAGAAACTTTCGAAAATGATGTAAGAACAATTTGAAATGAGCATGATGGGTGGATTAACTTTCTTCTTAGGATTACAAGTTAAACAACTCCCTAATGACGTATTTATTAACCAAGCTAAGTAAACTCGAGATATGATTAAGAAATTTGATATGGAAAATGCATCATCTTCAAAGATTCCAATGAGCCAAATGCTTAAGTTAGATGAAGATGAAAGTGGGAAGAAGGTTGATATCACTAATTATAGAGGTATCATTGGATCACTTCTTTATCTCACTGCTAGTAGACCTGATATTATGTTTTCGGTATGCATATGTGCACGTTTTCAAACCGATCCTAGAGAGTCATACTTTATTGCTGCCAAGAGAATCCTTAAATACCTAAAAGGCACACAAAATGTGGGCTTATGGTATCCAAGGGACTCTCCTTTTGAATTGATTGGTTACTCAGAAGCAGATTTTGCGGGATGCAAACTTGACCAGAAAAGTACTAGTGGTACATATCAATTTCTAGGTGATACGTTAGTTTCATGGCATAGTAAGAAACAACAATCGATAGCTACCTCTACAGCTGAAGCAGAGTATGCAGCTGCAGGAAGTTGTGCACAAATTTTATGGAAGAGGCAACAACTTAGAGATTATGGTATAATCCTAGGTCCAACCCCTATTCATTGTGATAACCAAAGCGCCCTAGCCATGAATCAAAACCCTGTTTTTCATTCCAGAACCAAACATATTGACATTAGATATCATTTTCTTCGTGACCATGTTCAAAAGAAAGATATCTCCATGCATTTTATTGGAACTGACAAACAATTGGCAGATATCTTCACCAAAGCGCTCAACGAACAACGTTTTCTCATTTTAAGAAGTGAACTAGGTATGATTGATTTAAACGCTTAATCATTATGCATCATATTCTCATTAGACATATAATTTAGGGGGAGTCCACTTTATTTATGTCTAAAAGATTCTTGAAATTGTTACAAGTCATCAAATTTAGGGGGAACCTTACATTTGTACTTGTATACATCTGTAAACGTTAATAAACAAAAACTACTTTCATATGCATAGATCATCAACGCTTATTATTATTATTATTATTATTATTATTATTTGTGCATGATATGTTGAACGCTAAAAATAAAAAGAATTTAATTTAAAACGTCAACATAAATCTTCTCTAACAAAAGGATGTTAAGCGTTGAACATATTCCCTTCAACACTTAATAGAAACTTTTATAAAACTCATGCATAATTTTAAAATAACTAGTGACGTGATGGATAGACTCAAAGATCTATTTTGACCTATATCTACACGCTCCTATCACATCAAACTGGCGGGGAATTAAAAAATTTTCAAAATGACGGTTCATGGTCAGTACGTGTTTATATACGTGTCAGTGTATCATAAGCGCATGCATTACACTCTGAAAATACCAAACGGTTTAATTTTTTTTTAACCGAATGCCAAACCTTATACATGGGAGTTACCAAATGTAACTTCACTTTTTCAAGAACTCGCGTCCGCAGTTAAAACTAATAATGGCTGAGATTCATTAACTTCACACGTGTCAAAATCATAATGAAACGAGAAAACACAATTTTCAAAATTTCCAAACTGTGTCATTTAAAACAAATTTTTGAAGAAAAATTTACTCACTTTTCTACACAAGCTCTTTGCAAACTACTCTCTCTCAAAAAGAATCTCTGCTTTCTTTCTGTCTTTCAAAGAATTTCAATGGCACCAAAGAAATCTGTGAATGTTGTTGTCAATACCATCAAGGTTACTGAAGGCCTTGTTGTGGACTGGAAATATCTATATGAGCAAACTGAAATCAACATGACGGACACGCTAGATTCTGTTGCCAAGGCTGGGCTTCAGATGTTTCTGACCAAATACTTATACTTCTTTGCTGATGAAGTAAATTCTTTTTCGAAAAACGCCAAACTTTCAGAGGACAAGACTTCCATTTCTTGCCTCTTCTCCTTTTCAAACAAAACCTCTCCAAAAGAATTCGTTCTTTCTGCTGAATCTATAGCCCAGAACTTCAAGTTGCCCAACTAGGGTAAACTTTGGAATCTGTCAGCAACAACTATAAGTGAGATTTCTACTAGTAGGGCTTAGGGATTTTGGGTCTGTCTCACCGAGATGGACAAAGTTAAATATCCATTAATTTTTTTTTCAAATAAAATAAATGGATCATTTTTACTCAATTCAATGATAAGAAAGTGTAATGAGTTTGCAGAAAACTGTTCGAACAGAAACAGACGCTGATCTGGAAGAACAAGCTACCTGCAACCGAGAGCACTAGGAAGAAAGCATGCAACATGATGCATGTTGATCAATGGCATAATCATGTATGCCCAAGTTGTGAAACACAAGAGAAACCCTTGTTTGGTACAAGAATCAGGGTTACAAAGAAAAAACCCGAACTCGAACAGGACAAGGGTAAAAGACCAGCAAATCCGAGGTGTTTTCACAAACCTCGGTAAATTTTTCAAAATGTAATAAAAAACAAAAGCGAGTCTAAAACAGACTCAATTAAGTTTACAAGTTTTAAACAAAATGTAATAATTAGTTTAAAAATGTAATTTATCACAGGAAGCTGACGAATGCAATGACGTCAGAAAGCTAGCATCAAAAGTGGACAAATGGCCGACAAAGCCTAAAATAGCTTTTGACAAAAAACAGGTTAAATGTTGGAGAAAACCTACATTAACCTGCAAACAGACGAAAGTGCTGACAAAAGGCGGCTGAATAAAAGTAAAAAAGAAGCCGACAAAGCACTATGGAACAATTGTGGATTAGGACAAAGACTGACGCACGTAATGACGTCAGCAATAAAATTGATTTTGAAATCCGCAGTTTGAATTCCGAAGTTTGTCAATAAAAGGAAAAGAAGGAAGTAGAAGGAAGACATCATTTATTCCCTCCTACTCTTCAAAACATTCAAGAATCCAGAAAGAAAAAAGATTATAAAATAGTTTTAATTTTCATTCTGAGTGTATGGGGACTTCCCCAAAGAATATAGCCATCTCTCATACATGAGAGACTAACTAGTTTTCTCCTCCAAAAGCGGAGTAGAAGATATCTATGTAATAATAATTTTATTTCATTAATAAAAGTTCAAGGCTTTTGTTCAATCTCTGTCTTCCAAAATTTATTAATCTTTTATTTTGGAGTACCTTTTACGCCCAAAGGTAGGAAACGAAATTGGGTTGAGATGTGTAATGCTGAAGGAACTAAGTGCCTGCGAACCATCTGCTGCGGTTGTGTGGTTGGATTCAATCTGTAAAAACGAGGACTCAGAATACCCGGTGATAAGGCGGTCAACTAAAGGTATAAGATTATGAAATTTTAATATTTTTCGGAAGCATGGTGGGCCTGTTTTACTCATATTGTGTAGTAAGACCACTATTGCCAAAAGCTAAAATGTTAAGAAAGAATTACCATTGCCACGAGGACTAAATTGAAACCAATGAAAAAACCATAGAGACTAAAGTGAGACAGATTAAAAACAATTTGGAATTGGTGTAAAAGGTGAGGGACCAAAATGAATTGTTCCCCGCATCGGACAATGGTCTGTATATGAAAACTTGTGCAAGGACGACAACTAATGTCAAAGACTTATTTTGCAAGATAGGTAGGAGTATTCGTTCGAAAAAATAAAAGAAATCTTGGGGAACATGCATTTTGTATTGTTGCAACAAGAATTTATATATATCATTTTTTAATTTTAAAAGGACGTAGCATTTGCAAGGCAACAGAAAGGACTACCTAATCAACTAATTTATGGATGTACAAGAAGGAAGTTGAGCGTGGTCCTTATATATGGCTCCACTTCCACTAGTAGAGATGACCTCTCGTTGCTCTTAAAGTTGATGCATGTTTCTCATTGCAGACATATCTAAATTTAAGTGAAATTGATGGCATTAGTTTAAGACTTAAAGGATAGGATCTTTTAAGTCTTAAACTAATGCCATCAATTTAAAATTATCCCTTGCTTTTCAATTTATTTATTTATTTTAATTGAAATCCATTCTTTTCAAATATTTATTTGTTGGAAAAATTATATTTTATATTTTGCACGCATCGCGTGTAACAAAACTTTTGTAGTTGAGAATCCTAGTATAAATACACAGAAAATGGGAGAAAGATAGAGTGAGAGAGCGGAGAGAGAGAGAGAGAGAGAGAGGTCCACTCAAATTCAATTATTTGTGTTGGTGTTTGGGTAGAGTAGAAAGGTAGGAGAGAAAGGAAGGAGTCATTTTCGTAGTTGAAGTGTGTTGTCTCCAGTGTTTACCCCCCAATTTATATATATATATATATATATATACATACATATTAGTTTTTCCCAAGTTGCATCAACTTGTTGTTGATTTATATAAGATTTATATATCTTCTCTTCTCTTCTGTTCTGAAACAAAATTGAGATAATGTCAACGTCGATTCCCAATGGCTCCTCCGTCTTGGAAGATGAAGCGTCGGATGTGCTGCACGAGCCGCTACTTATGCAGTACCAACAGCCGCTGCGCTTGCGCCGATCACAGTCCAATACGACGTCTCAACTTGCCATCGTTGGCTCCAATCTCTGCCCCATCGAAAGCCTCGACTACGAGTATGTTGTGCGCACACTCTCACAACTATCCCTATATATGTATGTATGTATGTATGTATATGTGTTTGCATAAGTTTATACTGTTTGTGCATTATGGTTCTACGCAATAGACGAACACGAATATAATTTGACTGAGTTGATATTACAATAGGTAAGTACTGATGTTAATTGTGCGATACAAGCTACTATTTGTGTGTATGCACAAATGACTTAACGCCTAGCTTTACAGTGCGATTTGGCTGGAATTCTCCAAAATCTCTGGAGTAGTTTTCGTGCTTGAATTTTGAAGTATGAAACAACCGTGGGGTGAGACTTATTTGACGATTCTAATGTTTAATTCCTCGTAATTCTATTGTTGTCTTGGTTAACAGGAAAATAAGATTAATTTTGGTGGCTATTGTTCTGGATTTGAGGACAGAATGGCACGAGAGTTTGGGACCAAAAGTGGCAGAAATCTCCTTTCTTAACCATATTCTCTTTTTGGTCTGTGTTGCGTTGAACACTTTACGATATATGAGTTCATGATATGTTGCTTGTTTTGATCTCAATCCTGGAATTGCATGTTATGATTGCCAGTCACTTATGTATGCTTTGCTAAATAATTCACTGCATAAATTTTGTTAATTTAAATTATGATCCTCTCTCAATAGACGTGAAAATTTGGGAATCATTAACCCTTTTCCTCTGAAAACTGTTGGGGATTATAGAGAATGATTTTGATGTTGGGAATCATCAACCCAATTTGACGATCTAAACACTGTTGGGGACCTCACAGAAGTAAAGTTTTGATGTGCAGGATTATAGAGAATGATTTTTTCAAGCAAGACTGGAGGAGTAGGGGGAAAATCCAGATATGTCAGTATATATTCATGAAATGGATATTTTGTTTACTTATTGGACTTACTGTTAGTCTCCTTGGGTTCTTCAACAACCTCGCAGTTGAAAACATAGCTGGCATGAAGTTTGTTGTCACATCCAACATGATGTTGGCTAGAAAGTAAGGATTTTTTTATTTTTTTTAAAAGTTCATATGCTTCTGAAATTTGTTTATTTCAATGAGCTTGGCTTAAACTTAATGGTTTATGAATATTGATTTCATCATTTTTCTCTCTGTATATGGATACCACAAATTCATGTAAAAGGAAAGGTTTATTTCATGTTTGGTTGAATTTTGAAATCTGTTAATTTTGTTAAATTGTGGACTGATTTTCTGCAGCATCTGGGCATGGCATTAATTTCAGTCGAAATATCGACATTTCGAGTTTCCAGAACTCCTAAACAAAATAAGAGTTTCAGCTTGTTTTTGTGGAATTTCCACCCAGAACTTTGGAATATCCTTGAACTCAAACCTGAAATTTTTCAAAATCTACAAAAATTTCCCCAAAATTTTGAATATTATTAGAAAAAGTTATATATAAAACAACATATCTTCATAATAAGTTTACTTATAAAATAATAGCTATAGTTGCTAACTTAGTAATGAGATAATATAGTGTAGCAAACTTAATAAAGACTGCACATTACTTTCAATTTCTCTCCATCCTAAAAAGAATGTTTCCTTTGACTTTTTGTAGAAAATAAATAAAGTTAAAATTTTAGTTATCTATTTCGATCCGCGAAGGATGTCGACCTTTACATTTTCATTTGTCCCAAAATGATTGTCTCATTATTTACAGGAAATGCATCTGTTGTTAAAGTGCCTATTATGCCCTTCAATTCATACTTATTGTGTTAGACTTAATTCTTTTTCTTTTCCCATTTATTCTTAAGCAATAGAGTCTCATTTTGGGGCATTGTAGAAACAAAATTTGAGAATTGGATTTCGGCGGAGATTGCTTTTCTGTGTTGCTTACTTAAAATCTTTTGAATAAGCAATATCTAAAAAATATTCTTGTCAACTAAAAAAGAAATTGGAAATGGTATTCTATCGAAGTTGTTTCTTCTATGGTCACTAATATTTGAAATTGCTTACCTAAATAATGAAGAAGAAAAAACATTTTCTCATAGGTTTTGAACTGTTTGTTCACGAAATGAAAGTGTAGATAAGAAAATGAATAATGATATTTGTTTGCCTACAAAGTCCATCTAGTTTTGAATGATGAATTTAATCAAAATTTTATGTGCTTCATGAAGCATTTATGACATTTAGTCTTTACTTTATTACCAAATCATATTTATTTATTATTTTTTATATTTCCCACGACAGACTTTAGTCCTAGCATTTAATGAAACTCCCTATATAGACATCATATACACAAATATTGTTAGTATAAAAGATCAATAATTATGTTTAAAAAAATTTGAACTTTCATTTAAAATTTCCATCTATTTATATGAATTTTCATGATTTCTCTAGAATTGAAATTAAAAATTTGGATACCTTCGAAATTTCCATAAATTTATAGCTCTGAGATCTACATTGATATTGATATCTAATACCTTGCATCTGGGTACCATTATATCTTGTTGCCCCTCCCACTGCCTCGCCCACTTCTGAACTGGAGGTTATGTATGTTTTATGTGTATATTTACTGGGTTTGAATTATGGGTTCAGGTTCATGGTGGCTTTTCTTGTATTTGCATCTTCAAATCTTTGCTTGACATTGTTTGCAAGTGTGATCACTGCTTTTATAGCTCCTGAGGCTGCTGGGTCAGGTATACCAGAGGTTAAGGCTTACTTAAATGGTGTAGATGCCCCAGCAATATTTTCATTCCGAACTCTGATTGTGAAGGTACTTTATGATGTTCTGTTCTGTATTGTGATATAGATGCACCTTCAAAACGTACATTATCTGTGGATGATGGGATTTTCCTATGTTTTATGTATTCTTTTGGCAGTTATATGTGACTTACGGAAGGATTTTTTTTCCAGCACAACTTAAACTGTATTGAAATTCTGTGACCTATTTATTGAGATAATTCCCTTCGATATCTCTATTAAAATTCAGAACTCCAGTCATTAAACAGTATCAAAATTCTCTTCAATACGTTAGACATCCGATAATTCTCCCTTCTTAAGGCAAGACTCTAGACACTTCGCATGCCCTTTAGTTAGGAGCAGTCTACCTATGTTTAGTCCTAGCTCACCCTGAAACATTTGTTGTAACTCTCTCCAGCCAGTTTGCAAGATATTGAGAAATTCTCTTCAAATCTTGTTTCCAAATATAGAAGTTTAGTGCTGCATCCAATTTAAGTATTCTTTTGTTTCATATCATGAGACTTTCTTAAATGTGATATAATACAGATAGTTGGAAGCATATGTGCTGTGTCAGCATCTCTTAATATTGGAAAAGCAGGACCAATGGTCCATACTGGTGCGTGCATAGCTGCAATAGTGGGACAGGGTGGATCAAAGAAGTTTAGGTTGACCTGGAAGTGGTTGCGGTTTTTCAAAAACGATCGGGACAGGAGAGATCTTGTAACATGTGGATCTGCTGCAGGGATAGCTGCTGCATTTCGTTCTCCAGTTGGTGGTGTTTTGTTTGCTCTTGAAGAAATGGCATCTTGGTATTTATCTTACCAATTCATGATATTTTGATTTTGCTAATATGCTGTTTCTTGATATCCAAATCCAAATAATAATTTATGGAAGTATTGTTCATTTGTAAAAATGATGCTACAGCTACTTACTTTTCTCTGTTATACTAACATAAATTTTAAGATGTTTGCTTTTCTAAGATTACTTTTCACTTAAGAGTTCTATTTATCTTTAAAGTTGATGTAGAAAAGGTTGAGCTGGTATTTATCTCTTCATTTTCTTTTTCTGAGAGAGCATTCCAGGAATATAGCACTTGTTCTTGATGCTGTGTGTGAGGTGTTACTCGTTAGATTATAACAATCAGAGAATTTAACAAAAGGCTTCTTCACTGAGTTTATTGGGATGTTCATGTTACAATGGACTTAAAATCCTTTGGTACTCATTTTAGCTACTATTTCAATCATTATTGTAGATTTCAAACCCACCTATCAGTCATTTGAAATCCTATCTCTAAATCCAAATTCAAATCCAAATTCTCCATATGAACACAACCTTATTGACTTCCATTATCTTATTGAGAGTTCCAGAGATGGCAAAAAATTTGAAAATCTTCTGCTTTTTCTTGGTTTAAGTACGGACTTTTGAATTGTTGCTTAGGGGAGACGAGCATTATGTATCTGTAGAAATATAGTTAATTGCCTAAACAATAATCTCAGTTGTTTGACGTGTCAAATTCATCTTCGATGTTGAAATTGTAGGATTTTTCAGAAATATGGTTAATTTATAAATGCTAAATTTCTTAATATGAACTAGCTTTTTCATTGTTCTCATGTACTGTAATGTTTTGCGGTTCAGATGATTATGATAATTAATCATGCCTTCTAGTTACAATAGCAAACAAACCAATCTTGATATGCGTCCTTTCTGCAATCTGGCATTTCAATTTGTTCATGCTAAGCTTCAACAACCTGTGGCCTAGATAATAATTTAATTGAACTTTTCCTATTAATTATTAATATGTATTTCTGCAAGCTTATGGTCTTTTCTGCTTAAGTGGCACTGACAACAATTTCTGTGTAGATATTATAATATTATCATGCCATTATTATTGATGATATTATATTATTGTGCATGCCATTATTCTTGATGATATTATATTATTGTGCATCACTTGGCCTAAAACTGTTCAGTGGTTTTCCGCTTTTATCTCTGCTATTGTCTGAGGCATAAATGTCCAAGAAAATTAATGTTTCTTAAGTCATTATACTTGCAATGTGTAAATAGATTTTCATAAAACTGGGACGGTGTAGACATTGTGGTGGTAGTAGATGATGTTGTATGTGGAGATTCACAATATCTTGTTCAATTGAAGTATTTAGTCTTGACTTTCCCCTGCAGGTGGCGAAGTGCTTTGCTATGGAGATCTTTCTTCACTACGGCAGTAGTTGCAATAGTTCTTCGGGCTCTGATTGACATCTGTTTGAGAGGTGAATGTGGACTTTTTGGTAAAGGAGGTCTAATAATGTATGATGTCACATCGGCAAATATTTCTTATCACTTCATGGATGTGCCTCCGGTTCTTCTTCTTGCAATTATAGGGGGCATATTAGGAAGTATCTACAATTTTCTACTTAATAAGGTTCTCAAACTTTACAATGTAATTAACGGGTAAGCCTCTGAGTTTTCATACTTTGTCTATGAACTGAATTAGATTTCCTTCTTAACCCTCTCTGGAGACAATTTTAGTGTTTCTTCATTTGTTTGCGTTCCAGGAAAGGAATTGCTTTCAAGATCATATTGGCATGTTCTATTTCCGTTTTCACTTCTTGTCTTTTATTTGGATTGCCATGGCTTGCATCTTGTCGTGCATGTCCATCTAATTTATCAGAGCCTTGCCCAACAATTGGCCGTTCTGGAAATTACAAGAAATTCCATTGTCCTCCAGGTTACTACAATGATCTCGCTAGCCTCTTTTTCAACACAAACGATGATGCAATCAAGAACCTCTTCAGCAAAGATACCGACTCCGAGTTTCATCATTCTTCTATGCTTATTTTCTTCGCCACCTGCTTTTTTCTCAGCATTGTAAGTTACGGAATTGTGGTCCCCGCTGGTTTATTTGTGCCAGTTATTGTGACGGGTGCAGCTTATGGACGTTTTGTTGGGATGTTAGTTGGTTCTAACTCAAATCTAAACCATGGCCTTTTTGCAGTTCTTGGTTCTGCTTCTCTCCTTGGGGGATCCATGAGAATGACTGTTTCATTGTGTGTGATTATTCTTGAACTCACAAATAATCTATTACTGCTCCCACTTATAATGCTCGTTCTTCTCATTTCCAAGACTGTGGCTGATGCATTTAACGGAAATATTTATGACCTCATAATGACATCAAAGGGTTTCCCTTATTTAGAAACTCATGCTGAGCCATATATGAGGCAATTGACGGTACGTGACGTCGTTACAGGCCCACTACAGATATTTCATGGCTATGAGAAGGTCGGTAATATAGTGCATGTGCTTAAAACCACAGGGCATAACGGGTTCCCTGTGGTAGATGAGCCTCCAGTTTGTATGTCTCCAGTCCTATTTGGTTTAATTCTTCGAGCCAATCTCCTCACACTGTTAAAATCAAAAGCTTTCTTGAGAAATCCTGCACCAGTTGGCTCGGATGCTTTTGTACGGTTTTCAGCTGACGATTTTGCAAAGAAGGGTTTAGGCCATGTTGATAAAGTTGAAGATATAGAATTGTCTGAAGAAGAGATGGAAATGTACATAGATTTGCACCCCTTTACTAATACATCACCTTACACTGTTGTGGAGACAATGTCGTTAGCAAAAGCACTCATACTTTTCCGGGAAGTTGGTTTAAGGCACCTGCTCGTGATTCCCAAGATTTCTGGGGTAAGACTTTTCGTTTCTTTCGACTTGGTCATATGAGTGTTTTCGCCTAATGCAAATTGCATGCTGCTTTAGTTGATTATTGATTAATACACCAATTTTTTTACTTTTGCGTTTCATTTCTAGTAATTTTAAAATAGTTTTTCATATCATTTAGCTCTTCGTATTAGGAAAAAAAAAAAAAAACAGTTAGGCCTTGTTTGTTTATATATTTGAGTTAAAATTCTGAATTTTTTTGGGTGAATGTATATTACGAGTATTTGTGTGAAAATGATATGATGTGTCGTGCGTATGTATATGCTTTTAGAAAATGGTTGGAAGTTGTAAAAGATGTCAAATAAAAAATTATTGACTGATGTATGATGTGAAAAATAACTAAGTTGGTTATTTTAATAATGATTATGTGATAAAAAAAATAGTAAAGTAAGAAACAGAAAAGAGAGAATAGTTGAAGTAGGTAATTATTGAAGAGAGATAGTGCGAAATGATAGATGTAATGATTGATAATAGTTACATAGGAAAATGAAAAAATGAAGTTGAAAAAAAGGTGCTTTGCGTTAAAATGATTTGTATTGTGGATTTTTAGAATATAGTGGTCCAGATTACATAAAATATTATTTGAAAATGTAAACAAACAAGGCCTAAATTTTTCTTCGGTCCAAAATTATTTATGTCAGAAAATTACATCATTTGAAACGTGAAAATTATATTTATTATTGCTTTTCTCATTAAAACAGTGGGGGTCCAAACATAGCCTTCAAGTTGATATTTTAGTTCATTCTAGGTTTACTGAAATGGTATGTTTTGGTTTTCACAGAGAGTTCCAGTTGTGGGTATATTGACGAGACATGACTTCATGCCACAACACATCTTGAGTTTGCATCCAATGTTGATGCGGAGCAGGTGGAAAAGGTTGAGATTTCGGTTCCCTCAATTGGACAAATTTATATAGAGAATCTAAGCAAAGCTCTATAACAGTAGACACCAAATCTATTCCTTTTTCATCCCGTGGGGCGAAGAGCTGTAATGGGATCGATCTTCACCGCAAGTCATATACGTGATCGTGATGTCACGATTGGTTCTTTAATTATGAACCGGAAAATCTTCAACAACTTTTTTGATCTGTTTATGTCCACCTCTATTTTCTGGAACTGACCGACTTAGCTGCAGAAGGCAAAATCAGCAATCCAGAACAGTCTGCTATTTATATCTAAAATCTGTCAACACAACAAACATTTATACAGTCAGTATCTTATGCACACAATAAATCTTATCTTATATATGTATCCTAGTCTTTTTGTTGTCAAATGCTTTCTGATAACTACCCTTAGTAATATTTTGGAACCTTCTTCCATCAGCATTCAGTCGATGTTATATCAGTGAGATGTATGATTGATTGTTATGGAAAGATCACCTCACGGGGACCTAAATTCCAACCAGTGGGTAACAAAGAAGGAAATCACCTTTGGTCCCATTGGAATTTCGGCCAAAACATTTTTAGTCTCATAAGAATTTTTTTTTGGACACTTTTAAACTGACACTTTTAGTCCCATCCGTCAATTTTTGGATGGAAAAGAGCTTGTGATATTTACACGCTGATAAATCTCATAAACATACAAAAATAAATTCAAAAGTCAAAAATAATTATTAAATAAAATCACATAAAAAAAAAGGAAAAAGAAAGGAATAATGAAGAAGACAGCGTTGTCGTCGTTTTCAATCGCACCACCGCCACCACCCAATTGCTCAACCGCTGCCGCCACCACCCAATACTTCAACATCCGTCGACCATCGAAAAGCTCCAACCTGAAAAACCACCATACCCACCTCTAAACACCCCACCTCCATCTCACCTTCATCTTAGATAGTGCGGCGGTGGCTACAGTTTGTGTGCGGGGGGGCGAGGGAGTGGCTGGTGTGGAAGATTGAGTTGGGGTGCGGGTGGGGTTCACAAAGACGAATATTCGTCTTCTTCATCACAATTTTTTATTTTCTTGTTCTTTTATTTTTTGGATATTTTATAATTTTTTTTGTATTTTGTATTTTATTTTAATTTCTTTGTTGGTATTTTTAAGTCTAATGGTGTGTGTGACTTAATCGCTTTTTTCAGTCCAAAAATTGATGGATGAAACTAAAAATGTCAGCTTTCGACTTCAATGAGACCAAAAATGTCAAAAAAATTGTTATTGGACTAAAGTGTTTTGGCTGAACTGCAGTGGGATTAAAAGTAAAATCTTCCTATAAGAAAGAGGATATATTTGTAGTCCACAACCATGCTTAACCTTTTATTATGGATAGCAAAGTACACACGCTTTGTGCGTAAACAATTAAACTTGTTTTTATTTTAAAAAACACTTTAATAAAAATATTCACATCTATCTATCTACCTATTTGAAGGGGCCATTCTATGCCACACCGGTGCCAATGGTCCCGATGTGACATACACAATTGGATCCCCCAATAGGGGGACATTTACTAAAATACCACCCGATCCAATGGTGTATGTCACATCGGGACCATTGGTACCGGTGTAGCATAGACTTTTCCTATTTGAAGGGGGTGTTTGACCTCAAATGCTCTATTCTGACCAAATTTTGAATTCTCAAAATTTAGATTTTCTTTTTAATATAGAAAATTGCATTTATTAGTTGCTTCTTTAATGTAATTTTCAAATCCCCAACTAACCTAATTTAAATGATTCTATTATATTAGTCCTTTTTTTTTTTTAAAGAAAAATCAGTCTTATATATCATTCAATCGAAAGTTTACAACGCCTGGAACAATAAAATTCATATCGATTCAAACGATGTAGTAAGAACATCTGAAATATTAACTATCAAGTTCTTGAAGATAACAAATCTTAAGAACTCACAAATGAACACAAGAAAATTCTTGTGCAACTCCTATTTAAGGAGAGATGAAACTCTTATTCAAGAGAGAAAGCAAACTCTCATATGGAGAGAAAATAAAATACTAAACAAAATATCTAAAACGCTATATAAATACTTAAGTATCATCTGTCTTCATCTCGTCAGATCTGTCTTTGTTTCTTTAGATCCATATCCGTCTCGTCAGATTTGAAGATGTATCTTTAGATCCATATCTATCTCGTCAGATTTGAAGATGTGACGTACAACTTGAAAAAGGATGCTCCAACCCAACTCGCCGACGATGGTGATAACAGTGGTGAAGTAGACAACTGCTTCACCAAGCCATCACCAGCGGAGGAAAATAGAAAAAAAAGAGGCTAGGATTTAGAGAGAGAGATGGAGAGAGAAAATTTACACTATGAAAAAGCCTATTACATTAGTCCTTAATTGCAGTGTTTTTTCCTAATGTATATTGATCCAACATATTTAGTGATTTGAGTCCATATTCACTAAAATTTTCCGTATCTTAATGCTAATTAGGCAAAAATAATGTCTTTAATTATGCACTATCGTCATGCACTATTTACCATGACAAACCATATTCTATTTTGAAATTTTGAATCTTTATAAATTCCGTTTCATAGATAAACCTGATGCACGAAAACCCAATCGTGCATTTAACAGCAAGAAGACTGATTGTGTGTAGTAATAGAGTGGACAATTAAGTCCGGGATGTCGAACTCACAGAGACTTGTCATTCAATTTTGCAAGAATTTACAGCAAGAACTAAACAAAAGGAATAATAACTAAACGCAACAAACTCAATAAATATAATTATGAAGTAAATAGATAAAATTATATGAGAAAAACTACTAAGACACATACAATGACACAAGTTTACTTGTCTCTATATAACTATTATTCTCCAAGTTATTAGACTAATGTTTCTATGGTGTAAAATTCCTTAAGAATATTATCACGCGGATCCCTCACTCATGATAACTTACACTAGATTGGTTGTAACAATCTCTATTGCATACATTAAGAACCAGAATTTCCCCCAGATATATTCAGATTTATCCCTCCAAATAAACCCGGGTAACAACATCCGGAGTATGTAGCTATCCCTAGCATCAACTAACTTAGATGATATTATGGTTTTCTCTGCACCCTAATTTACTTTCTCCCGAATAGAGAAATTAGGCAAAATAACATGCATATGGTGATCTAGCATATGAATGGAGTAAAAGCATAAAAAGCATAACATATAGCAACATCAGAATTAACTCGAATAACAACTTTTATATATCAATCATCATTAATCTGGCCTTGCACGACGTTAGTCTGATAGAATTAGTTCATAAATACTGAGAAAAGTGAATAAGAATAACAGCAAAAATCCATAAACAGATTGTGTCTCTAATCTAATGAACTCCCTCTTGTTGAAGATGAAATCTTGTAGTTTTCTTCTTCTTGCTCTCCAAGTCTTGGATTAGGGCTGCTGAAGTCTGCATGTCCTTGTTGTGTTTCGTCCGTCTCTTTTATATCAATTATTGGACAGACCCCACCTTGAATAAGACTTTTTAAAACGCAAAAACTGATCTGTCGGGACCAATGTTCGAATGTTGAACTGCTTATCGTTGTACGTAACACTTCTCCACGTCCGTGTGTAGTGCCTCCAAATGTTCGAACGTTAAACTGCTCCACGTTCGGGCGTTTAGCTAATGAATTCTCGGATTTTTCTATTGAATACGTGCTTTTCTCCCTTATTTTCCTCAATTGCAAGAACTTATACCTGTACTCAAATATCCAACTCATTACATGCATTTGTGGCATAAATTACTCATAATTAAGCTAAATCTATATGAAATCATGGGATCAAATCACGTAAATCTCAACCCTATCAACACCCCCAAACTTAGGCATTGATCGTTCTCGAGCAATGATAATCATAAAATTGAAATCCAAACTTTAATAAAAGACTGAAATAACAACAAAAAGAAAAGATAAACTCACTTTCGTGTAGTCAACGATTACCCTTAGCATATGTAATAAGCCTTTGAACCTTAATGTTCCCCAAAAAGGAAGAGTTATATTCTCGTGAGGGTTGCAGATGATATACCCACAAAATCTAGCAAATTTCAGATCCAACCCAATCAATACATATTAATATAATTAACAAGAACCAATGACACAAAATCAACCTTTAAAGCTCAAAAATATATATGCATATCAAATAATTTTGCTCATGTGACAACTCAACTCGAAAAGACTCCATAGGGTGTAGTGAAAATAAATCTAAGGTATTATAGTTCGAGAGGCATCCTTGCCAATTTTTGAACATTATTCCCATACCTATCAACTTTTGATCCAACACAAGGCACAAGAATCATAGACAATATCATAGCCAATTAAATTCCGTTATCACAAACAATCAAACTTTAACTCATATGAAACTTCCCAATTTAATTCATCAAGGTTAGATCATGTGCAATGTTTTATTCCCTTAGGCTTTTTATGTCACCCATGTAACAAGCTTTAGATCAATGACTCCTAAACTAGATAGTTTTAGGGCATTAAGTTTAGAGGCACTCTTAAGAATTTAATCACTCGAGTGTCAATGGCCACGAAACAAAACTAGATCTTTCAGTAATTTACTTCTTTCGGCTTGAGCTTAGCTCAAATTAGCGTAACAGTAGAGTATATAGGCATGAAACTTTTTACCTTCAATATGTATTAGCTTGACCACTTTTGGTCATACCAAAATTCAACCTTTTTCATTCATTGTTTTGCATACAAAATTAACTAATCATCCTATAACCTTATGCGAAATCTAAGTTAATATTTTTGGGAAAAATTCCTTAAGTGTCTCAAGATGGTTATCCTCTCAACTCCTCTACCCTCGACTTATTATGCATTGTGAATCACCTAAGAAAATCAAATCTAGTCTAGGGTCTCCACAAGTAATTTTAAAGATATATACATTCCATTAAAATCAAATTATTCATAGAAATCATGCCATTTTTCTAAGTTAATCAATCTCAATTTTTAACTAACATTCTGACAGTCCTTTCCCAAACTTATAATAAAACACATTGCATACATTCTTTACTACTCTCTTACCCCCAAACTTAAACCCAAAATTGTCCCCAATGTTGTACAAAGTAAATATGAAAATAGAAAAATGAAAAGTAGTACCGACTAGGATGCTGAAAAGCAAACCTATATTCCTTCTGGCAATGTTTCGGGAGGAATTCTCACAGAAATGACAATGTAGGCAAATGCCACTACGACATAAAAAAAACTAGAAGTAGAAATTTAAACAAATAGATAAAAAAGACCAAAACAAAAATAGCGAACAGAAAGAAAAAGAACCCAATGCAGGATCACTCCTCAGTCGTCATATGAGCATTTTCCTCAGAGAGATCAACATGAGCTGGAAACGGATAAGGGACAAACTCTGGTGGTAAGGACTAATCAAACACTAGATGTCCGACTGTGGTGTCGGTAACAACCATCAAATCCCTCTGATATTGGCCCAAATACTGGCACAACATCTGAAAGTTCACACTAATAGCATTCTGAATCTAGTGTTGGAAAGCTGTGTGAATCTGCTGTAATACAACAATCTGCTACTGTAGATTCTCAAGTAACCTGGAAGGTGCAAATGAAGAATCCCTAGAACTGTCATATTTCTCCTATGTGGTTTTGGGCTTTTTAACTCCAGGGATCGAATGAATGAGCTCCTCAATATGAAGCTCTCCTCCAGCTGCCGTGAAAGTCTCTCCTTCCTGTGTCGGAATTTTAGCCTTCAAGCAAAGGGCAGTAATCAAGGAAGGGAAGAAAAATGCAGTAGTCTTCACCTTCGGGTTATGGACAACCTCCCCTCCAAATCGTTTTATTTGTCCCACTAACACCTTATGTATCAAACACGCAAGATCAATCTTCTTGGATGAAAGCATAGCATATACAAGTACTGCCCATTCCCTGTTAACTTCAGATTTGTTCATAGTTGGTTGGACAGATAAACTCATATAGAAAACGAGCTTCTTCAGTTAAAAATCCCCTTTTGACAATGTTGTTTGACTCCCATACAGCACCCGGGTGTGCAGTCAAAAGCAGCGCCTCATCCAAATCAACAAGAAAAGTTTCGATAAATGGCCTAATCAATGGTGCAAACTCACAAGAGATGCCCGTGGGGAGACTAAGGCAAGTGCGAATATCCTCATTGGTGCATGAGACAGTCTTACCTCTGACAGGAACATAGCCTAGTGTAAAAAATCCTGGAGCTTTCAGAAAAATGTCCGAAGCATGGCTATAAAACTCCTGAACCCAGGAGAGCATAATATGCTGTGGTGGTTCATAAAATTTCAACCAGTCATTATCAAGAAAAATTCTTTTTAGATTATGTCGCCTTGCTACTAATTGCCTTTCCTTTAAAATCACCCGAGGTTTAAGATTGCCAAATCCCGAAAGCAAAGGGGCCACTAGTTTGGCTTGTGCTATGGCATCAGGGGTAGGCGCAGTACCAGAGGTACCTTCCCTAGCTTTTCTCTTCTTTCCTCTATTTTCAGTTTGCTTAAGACGAGGCATGGAGGGATAACTGACTTGGCTACACGACATTTCACCAGAAACAAATTGTTATGCACACTATAAACACAATCAACCCCCAAACTTTCTTTAGCAGAATCAGCGTGATAAAAGCAGGGGGTCACGTTGGAAAGTTAGGTGGCAGACATTTGAACATTAGTTTTGATGTCCTACTTAGTGCGAATATCTCAACTGACGGGCTGGACGATATCACACTAGTGAAAATATGCTTTTATGTGGTGTGGTGGGGATCTCCAGAGATGGGTAGGAGTTATGATGTGGTAGGGAGAAAAAAAGAAGAGAGTTCAAGTGTGATATAGGGCTGGAGGAGTCTTGACTGAATTTAGGGATTTATGATCTTTTTGAATTTTAAACTGACTACCCCTTTTTATACTAGGAAGGACATGCTTCATGTTTGAACGTGAGAACTCTGGACGTTCGAATGTGCTGACCGCGTGATATGAAATTTTAATGACAGGGACGTTCGAACGTGAAGAGGTCTCACATTCAAACGTCCTGACTGGGAGTCTTTTCCTGCATGAAAAATAGAAGCAGCTTAGAACAGAAAAAAAAAACAGGGATTCTAAACAAACACAAAAACAAATAAAAAAAAATGCATAGAAAAAGCTTGGGTTGCCTCCCGAGAAGCGCTTGTTTAAAGTCATTAGCTTGACTTTGCTGGTTCATGTCAGTGAATCGGATCATGAAGCTCAATAGATGTCTCACCTGCAGTCTAATCATTTCCTGCATAATGTCTCACCCATTGGCCATTTACTGCAACGGTCCTTCCATCTTTTGTGATCAGCTCCACAATGCTGGAAAAGTAAACTCGGACCACCTGAAAAGGGCCCGACCAGTGAGGTTTAAGTTTTCCTGGGAACAGCCGTAGGCGAGAGTTGCTCTCCCTCTTCAAATTCTTGATGAGTGATGTGCTTGTCATGCCATCACTTAGTCCTTTCCTTGTAAAACTTGGCATTTTCATATGCATTATGCCTCAATTCATCTAATTCATGCAGCTGGAGTATCCTATTATTACCTACAACCTTTGCATCAAAGTTAAGAAATTTGATAGCCCAGTATGCACGATGTTCAAGTTCCACAGGTACATGACATGCTTTTCCAAAAACTAAAGTATAAGGGGACATGCCAATAGGGGTTTTAAAAGCAGTTCGGTAGGCCTACAAAGCATCATCTAACTTGAGAGACCAATCGGTTCTGTAGCCGTTAACCGTTTTTTCCAAGATTCTTTTAATTTTTCTATTGGACACTTCCACTTGACCACTAATTTAGGGGTGATATGGGGTGGACACCTTATGTTTAACGTCATATTTATTCAACAAGTTTCCAAATTGCCTATTACGAAAATGGGTACCACCATCACTAATGATAGCTCTAGTCGTGCCAAATCTTGTAAAAATTATTTTTTTTTCAAAAAACGCACCAGTGCCTTAGCATCATTAGTTGGTAGTGCTTGAGTCTCTACCCATTTAGAAACATAGTCCACAATAACTAAAATATACTTGTTAGAACAAGAACGTGTAAAGGGTCCCATGAAATCTATTCCCCACACATCAAAAATTTTACATTCAAGCACATTATTCAGAGGCATCTCATGACATCTAGAAATATTACCAGTGCGCTGACAACGATCACAAGATTGCACATATGCAGAGGCATCTTTAAAAAGAGTAGGCCAGAAAAAACCTGATTGAAGTACCTTTGCTGCAGTCTTAGTGGGACCAAAGTGACCTCCCACTAACATATCATGGCAATGTGCCAAAACAGATGCCACTTTTTCTTTGGGAATACATCGTCTGATCACTCCATCTGTACCAACCTTAAACAAAAATGGTTCTTCCTAGAAGTATTGTCTGGCATCTTTTAAGAACTTTTTTCATTGATGATTTGTGAGACCAGGGGGTGTAACACTAGTAACAGCATAATTAGCATAATCAACATACCATTGGGGGGGGGGGGGGGTTATAGATAGAGCAAAAAGTTGTTCATCTGGAAATTCCTCCCTAATGGGTATATCGTCATCCAATTTTTCATTAGCCAATTCTAGTCTAGATAGGTGGTTGCTACAACATTTTCAGTACTTTTCTTATCTCGAAGTTCTAAGTCAAATTCTTGCAATAACAGTATCCACCTAAGGAGTCTAGGTTTTGCATCTTTTTTAGCGAACATATATTTTAAGGCAGAATGGTCGGTGTAAACTATTACCTTATGAAGAATTAAATAGGAGTGAAATTTGTCCAATGCAAACACCACTGCTAAAAGTTCTTTTTCAGTCGTTGCGTAATTAATCTGAGCGTCATTCAACGTACGACTGACATAGTAAACAGTATTAAAATTTTACCTTTTTGCTGACCCAGAACCGTCCCTACTGCAGTATCACTCGCGTTGCACATAAGCTCAAATGGTAGGTCCCAATTTGGTGCCAATATCATGGGTGCAGAAATCAACTTCTCCTTCAGGGTAAGGAATGCCTGCATACAATTGTCATTAAAGTCAAAAGGTGCATCTTTCATAAGGAGGGTAGATAAGGGTTTAGAAATTTTAGAAAATTTGCGATAAAGCGTCTATAAAATCCAGCATGGCCCAAGAAACTCCTCACAGCCTTGACTGTGCATGGTGGAGGTAGATTGGCTATTACTTCGATTTTTACTTTATCCACTTCTATCCCTTCTCGCGAAATCTTTTAGCCTAGAACAATACCCTCTTGTACCATAAAATGACATTTCTCCCAATTAAGCACAAGATCAGTTTCTTCACACCTCTGCAACACTAATGTTAGATTATGCTAACACAATTCATAAGTGGATCCGAATACAGAAAAATCATCCATAAATATTTCCATGAATTGTTCAACCATATCGTGAAAAATAGGCATCATTCATCTTTGAAAGGTGGCTGGAGCATTACATAAACAGAAAGGCATTCGTCTATAAGCAAAAGTTCCATAAGGACAAGTGAAAGTAGTTTTCTCTTGATCCTCGGGTGCAATGGCAATTTGATTATATCCAAAATAGCCGTCTAAGAAATAGTAATATTCATGCCCATCTAACCTTTCTAACATTTGATCAACAAAGGGGAGGGGAAAATGATCTTTACTAGTATATTCATTCAACTTGCGATAATCTATGCATACTTTACACCCTGTAATAATACGAGACTGAAGTAAATCATTGTTCTCATTACGTATCATAGTTATACCTCCTTTTTTTGGAACTACCTGTGTGGACCTAACCCACTGGCTTTCAGATATAGGGTAGATGACCCCAACATCCAAGAGATTTATCACTTCCTTTTTCACCACTTCTTGAATTTTCGGATTTGACCTCCTCTGTGTTTGGATAGTCGGCTTTGCAGTTGCCTCCATTAGAATTTTGTGCATGCAGATTGTTGGACTAATCCCTTTTATATCTGCAAAAATCCCATCAATTGTTCTTCTTGAATTCCTGTAAGAGAAGAAGAAATAATTAATGACATAATTTTATCCTTGTTCAGAAAAATATATTTTAGATGTGATGGCAAAGGCTTGAGTTCAAGAAGAGGTGGATCTTCAACAGATGGTCGGGATACACTTGACAGTGGTCTATCCAATTTCTCAAACTTCCTTTGAAAAGAGAAGGGATGTTTTTCGATATTGCACACAGGTTCAGATTCTCCCTCCTCAACTAGCTCCATTTCAAAGGTTCCCATGAAACATAGCTCAAATGATTCTTCTTGTGGGTCTCTCAGAGCTTCATCAATATTTAACAAATCAATGATATCAGTACATTCAGCGTGTCCTATCTCCAGGGGTTGCTTTATTATGTTAAAAACATCAAATGTGATATGCTCATCTCCTACTTTCAAAGTCAGCTTGCCATCGGCTACATCGATAACTTCTTGAGCTGTGGCTAAGAAGGGTCGTCCTAAGATCAGAGATATATCGTCACCTTCCTTTATTTGAAGAATTATGAAATCAACTGGAAAGTAAAAGTTCCCAACTTGGACAATCACATCCTCAATAATTCCCTTAGGATGTTTGACTAATCGATCAGCGAGTTGCAGAGACATGGTTGTTGGTTTTGGATTACACAGACCTAATTTCTTGAAGAGAGAATACGGGAGTAGATTTA
This sequence comes from Buddleja alternifolia, assembly GCA_019426215.1. NCBI lineage: Eukaryota > Viridiplantae > Streptophyta > Magnoliopsida > Lamiales > Scrophulariaceae > Buddleja > Buddleja alternifolia. The sequence continues at coordinate 19,876,470 of CM033401.1, forward strand.
TGCTGGCTCCTATATCACAAAGCACCTTGTCGAAAGCAAGCTTCCCGATTGTACATGGGATCATGAATCCTCCAGGGTCCTGAAGCTTTTTGGGCATCTTATTGAGAACTATTGCCGAGCATTCTCTAATCAGACAAATCATTTCATTCTCTCGCCATTTCTTCTCATTTGATTAGATATCCTTGAAGAACTTTATCTACTTCGGTATCTGCAAGATAGCATCAATGAAAGGTATGTTAATGTTCACTTCTTGAAAAAAATTCAAAATTTTCCGAAAGCTTGCATCAAATTCCTTTCCATTCTTATGTTGAGTAAGAGGATATGGTAAGTGAATTTCTATGGGAAGATGTCGAGATGAATTCTCATTGGCTTGATTTTAGGCACTGGCCTTCGAACGTTGACATCATCCACGTACAAACGTTGCTTAATTGACGTTCGGACGTTTGCGGTTTCATGTTCGGGCGTGCTGATTAAATGCGATCTGTCTGCTCCACTGCTGAAACTCACGACATTACACTGCTCCAATGATCCTGACTTCGTAGCAATTAATTACATTCTTGCAGTATTCTCTGCTTTAGAGTTTACACTCCTCACCTTTAATGCCTCGCGAGGTTCGTGGAGGGATGTTTCAGCATCACTATTCAACTTTTCCTCTGCTTTTCTATGCACAACAATGATTTCCTCTACATTCTCCTTTCTCAGATTCCAAGTCTCATCAGGAGGTATGCCCTCATCATCCTTGGGGTATAATTCGTCTTCCCTCGTTAGTTGTTCCAATTTTATCCAAGTGGTCTGAGCATCTAATCCCAACAAATCATCACCAACTCCAGCATTGAGTCGATATTTTATTCTTGTTCGCACACCATCATAAAAGTACTGGACAAGATTGCTCGGAGAATAATTATGAGTTGGGTATCTCTTCAATATCATTCCTGTGAATCTTTCCCATACTGAAGCTAATGATTCTCTTGGTTTTTGCTGAAATCCTGATATTTCGCCCCGTAACTTATCAACCTTTGACTGTGGAAAGACTTTGTCCAGGAATTTCCAAACCAGATCTTGCCATGTTGTGACAGATTGTGTGGGTAGAGATCTATACCAAGTTAATACTTTATCCTTGAGAGAGAAATGAAATAAACGAAGATGGATAGCATCGAACTCTGCAGGAATAAAGGGTATGGCAGTCATAATATCATAGAACCCTTCCAAGTGATCATATGGTGATTCTCTTAGGTCCCCAGAAAATGGTTGGTTCTCGATCCTGGTGATTACGTGATCTGGAATATGGAGATTTCGTGTATGCAGGGTGGAAGGATAACCGGTCCTAGGAAAATAGGCATTTGGGGGAGTTGGCTATCTCGAACGGACAGTAAAAGCTTTGGTGCTGTTCGTTGCATGGATTGTAAAAGGTTTTGTAACCATGTTTGATTTCCAGAAGGCTGATATCCAGAAGAGTGGCAACCATTATTCAAACCTAAATACAAAGTAATAAAATAAAAATTAAAAATTAAAAACTTGCAGTAAAATTAAAAAAAACTGAAAGAAAACAAGTCCCCGACAACGACGCCAAAAACTTGATGCACGAAAACTCAATCGTGTATTTAATAGCAAGAGGACTGATCATGTGTAGTAATAGATTGGACAATTAAGTCCGGAATATCGAACCCACAGATTCTTGTCTTTCAAGTTTGCAAGAATTTATAGCAAGAACTAAACAAAATGAATAATAACTAAATGCAACAAACTCAATAAATATAATTGTGAAGTAAATAGATAAAATTACATGAGAAAAACGACTAAGACACATACAATGACACAAATTTACTTGTCTCTATATAACTGTCGTTCTTCAAGTTATTAGACTAATGTTGCTATGGTGGAAAATTCCATAAGAATATTATCATGCGGATCCCTCGCTCATGATAACACACACTAGATTGGTTGTAGCAATCTCTATTGCATGCATTAAGAACTAGAATTTCCCCTAGAAATATTCAGATTTATCCCTTCAAACAAACCCGGCTAATAGCATCCGGAGTATGTAGCTATCCCTAGCATCAACTAACTTAGATGATATTATGGTTTCCTCTGCACCCTAATTTATTTTCTCCCGAACAGATAAATTAGGTAAAATAGAATGCATATGGTGATCAAACATATGAATGGAGTAAAAGCATAGAAAACATAACACATAACAACATCAGATTTAACTCGAATAACAACTTTAATATATCAATCATCATAAATCTGGCCTTGCATGACCTTAGTCTGACAGAATTAGTTCATAAATACTAAGAAAAGTGAATAAGAATAACAGTAAAAATCCATAAACAAATTGTTTTCTCTAATCTAATGAACTCTCTCTTATTGAAGATGAAATCTTGTGGTTTTTCTTCTTCTTGCTCTTCAAGTCGTGGATTAGGGTTGCTAAAGTCGGCCTCTCTTGTTGTGTTTCGTTCTGTCTCTTTTATATCAGTTATTAGATAAACCCTGTAACACCCTCAAATTTAATCCTAAAGAATCCAACACGAAAGTGTTATCCTATCCTTACAGAAGTACAAACCAAATTCTGGACACAATTAAACAATTTATCTTATCGGGTCACAACCCCAATACATCAACTAAATAGCTATGCGAACTTAATATACATGAGTCAATCTACATCATTCACCTCTAGGATAGTCCGAGTTTATACTCCGATCCTTTAAGCTAGTTTCACTTCTCGACTTGCCTATAACTGGAAGGAAGAAAGTGAAGTACATAAGCAAAGGCTTAGTGAGTGCCAGTGTACGTGTGAAAGGTGCTTAAAATAGTTTTTAGACCCCAAAGTGATAAATTAATAAGGTGAAAACAATAATAGTTTCTATTTTTCAAACGCTCATTAAAAAGGCGAGTAAGAATGACATTTGCGTTCAAGCAGTAGCTGGTATGACACCAGGATCTTAGTATACATACGATAAAGTTTTAAAACATGCATTTTTAAAAGTGTGCCGTCAATGTAAGTACCACGTCCAAGACTCAATGCAAGTATCATGTACAAAACATGTTTAAGTAACACGTACACGTCACGCTTAAGCAGTAGGGGGCCATGTTAGCAATACCATCGCGTCCGATGATTTACCCATAGCACTTTGGGTCCCTCTGCTTCTTCCTTATCACCCCTGAACACGCGGCTTAACAACCATCACCTTATACCTCCCCACGCAGGCTCGCGATGCCCGATTTGGTCATATCCGGAATATACCACACGATAAATGACCCATGCACCCTCAGAGCACTCCGTCCTAGGTGCATGGATCTGGACGTGGATAGCGGGAACTGTTTAAGACCGCAAGCCCATGCTTGACCGGCCGAACCCTGCCCTATCCATCGCCCGACCTTGGGCCCAACACAACCACGCAAGATGAAACATGTCACAAGAACACCATCACGACAAATGATCATGATACAAGAACCAAATGATGGAGTACTTCCACGAATCCATAAAAACCGATGTTTATTTTGAAATCATGCTTGCAAAATATGCATTTGAAACAAGTACGCAATCATGTATGTCACGAATGATTGAATGAAGCATTTTTGCTCATGAAGGAATATTGAATCGAGCGAATATATATATATATATATATATATTTTTTAGAATTTCATTAAAAGAATGTTTTCTTGAAATCATTTTCACAAAACCTGCCTGGAAAATTATTCTCGCAAGATATGTCTTTGAAACGTGCCAAGAAATGGTTAATGCAAATTGAGTCCATGATTTGATTTGAAAGTGTTGAAATTCATTTTCATGGGAAGTATTGAAAGCATGATGAAAGTATATAGATATATATATACGACGTGCTCCTTCCAGTTTTAAAAGACATATAACTATAATTTTGAGAGGCACTCACGCTACGTCCAAGCTTATACGGCGTTGTCCTCGTTCGTCTCACCGACAACACCTGCTAAGCGAAATTATATCAGAAGCTCATTTTCTAACTCGTCTAAAGTCTACCCGGGGTAGTCTATGAGGTCCTAATAACTATACCAACATTCACAACAAGTTACCTTAATGAAAACTAGGCTTAATTTCAATCTTCCCCAAAAGGTCGATAAGAGGCATAAAAACAGATTTGTGCAGTTTTAGTGTATGAATTGTTAAAAATCACAAACTCAATAATTGTGGGTAAAGTTTTTTCATAAATGTTCTAAATTTGTTAAAAGACCTTAGATAAATTTTTCAAAGGTAAATGGTCACTTAAAATGTGGCTATTTTATCCAAAACCGAAGTAAAATTGGGTTCAATTGTTTTACTGGGGCAGGATTACTTTAAAATTCATATAAAATCCTAATTTAATCAAATAAGCCCCAATTTTATACACAACAACCCCAATACATATGATTATCCCCAGTAAAATGTTTAAATCAAAATGAAGTTTGTAAGAACCCCAAATGATGTCTCAAACAAACATTTTGAAATCCCGTAAGGCTTCTGGCAGTCTATACTTAACAATTTCCATAATTCACATTACAACTCCAAAAATCTCACAAAATTCCAGACATATTTTCGACATGCAGTAACATACACATTAAAAGTTTTGAACTCAAATAACAGTTCCTCATTTCGATATAATTCTTCGAAATCAGTGGCAGATTTAAAGACCCAACTTACAATTGTCATGCATGTGTGATTTCTTCATTTAAGCCTTTAGGTTAGTTACTATAAATTGTAAATTTAAGCTTAAAACTCATAGATCTACTCTTCTAATACACATGCAATAACATTTTCAAAGCAAATTTAGCCTCTACCATAACCTACTAATGTAAGATCAAGGAATTACAAGTTACCTTTAATGCTACCAACAAGTGTGAAGATGGTTGAGGTTGAAACTAATATACTAATTTGTATATATATATATATATATATATCTTGAATGGAAGGATGAAGAGAGGTTGAAGATGATGAAAATGGAGAAAGAGAGTTGAAGAGGTATTTTCTTGTAAGGAAAATGATGAAGTTGTGGCATATTATATATATATATATATATATATATATATATGGTGTGATGGTGGGGTGGTCGGTCAAGCCCACTTTCCACCCCTTTATTTATTATTTTTTTTTATTTTTTTTTTAAAGTGAAATGAAAGTGGAATTTACTAATTATTGGTGTATTTGGGCAATTTACTAATTCAACTTCTCTCCTAGTGTCTAGTTAAATTTTGGTTCTATTCCTTTAATCTACATAAGATGTATAATATAATATCCCTCTTGAACATATGTTTAAGATCCTAGATCATGTCCTAATGCTTTAGATAGTAACTAGTCGATTAAAAAAAAAAACTCGGGCATCACAAACCCCATCTTGAATCAGACTTTTTAAAACGCGAAAACTGATCTGACGTTGAACTGCATGGCGTTCATAAGTAACACTTCTCCACGTTCGTGCGTAGTGCCTCCAAACGTTAGAACGTTAAAATACTCCACGTTCGGGTGTTTAGCTACTGACTTCTCGAATTTTTCTACTGAATACTTTCTTTTCTCCCTTACTTTCCTCAATTGCAAGAACTTATACCTGTACTCAAATATCCAACTCATTACATGCATTTGTGGCATAAATTACTCATAATTAAGCTAAATCTATATGAAATTATGGGATCAAATCATGTAAATCTCAACCCTATCAAAACCCATATCCCTATCTCTGTCATGTGATCCACACTTTTGATTATTGAGCATCAAAAGGTAGGGAAAAGAAAAGTTGGAAACTATTGCCAGAAAGAGCAAATTCAAGCTTGATATTCAGATTAGCTAGAAGAAATTCAAACTCTACATCATAGATAAGAAGAAACAATGCACTTTGATTATTGATTTACGTTCAATTTATTTCTATTCTCAGTAAAATTATTCATATAAAGCTAAGGTTTATTACTTTCATTTCATATCCTTTTTTTTATATATTAAACCAAACCATCTCTCTATAGGCAATTCTTTAAATTATACATAGGATTTTTATGATAAATTACTTTTTTTCTTGGAAAGTTTTTTAAGTAAAGCACAAATTTAAATGATTGCTAGGTCCAAAATTGGTCAAAACATGTTTATTAGAGTAAATAATATATAGGCCAATTACCTTGTAAACTTAATTTTTTTTTTAAAAGGATCAAGGTAAGTTATCATAAAATAATATATAGGCCAATTTCCTTGTAAACATGTTTATCATAAAAAGACATTCCCATTACTTAGGAAGCCCTCTTAGCTTTGGTGGAAGATGCATCTGTGAGAGCTGCGACCAAGGTCGTAGCTCAATATGTCGCTGAACATCCACATTTGGCTCGTCTCCCTCGATCTCCTCACTGAAGTCAAGGCTCCCTAGCTCTCGAGGTTGAATTGAGGAGATATGGCCATCAAAAAAGAGAAAGAAGGGCCAGTCCACCTTGATCCCCTTGCCAAAGTCATGGCTCCCTGTCTCCTGAGGCTGAATCGAGGGGGGATAGCGATCGAATGAGTGAACAAGGACTGGACACTATCCATCCCTCGTTGAAGTTGACTTTCCCCGGCTCCCGAGGAGAATAGGACGAGAAGACATGGTCTGCCAAGGAGAGAAGCAAGAGAAAATGCCTCTTGATCTCCTCACCGAGGTCAGGATTCCCTGCCCCTCTAGGAGGTCGAATTGACAAGCTTGGGCTTGCGAAGAAGGAAAGCCAGGTCGGAAGAGAGCTGGAGTAGTTATGCTTTCCTTCCTCATTCCCGGGCTCGAGGAAGGACTGAAAAAGTTGATGTCTCGCGTCAAAATCCAACTCCAACACCAGTCCTCCCTAGTCATCGTGATGAAGTGGATGGAGGCCTTCATCTCCGATCATTAGCAGTTGCTCCTGCCCGATGGAGCCATTTCTGCATGGCAATCTTAGCCTAGTCAATCCCTACGGGAGTGAAGATCCCTATGTGAGTGAGTATGAGTGTTGGGAAAAATTGACCAAACGCAGCGGAAATCGGAATTTTAAAATTTTCCCCTGACAGGCTTATAACTAATGTGATATTTATATCACTTAAATTATTACCTTGGACTAAACCAAGCCCATATAAAAATTCTAGTGGCCGCCCCCTTTAGGGCTTTGAGTGCCACTTGGTGTATTAATTTTGTGCTTAGTTTATTCTAATATTTAATTAATTAACTTAATCCAATTAATTAGTTCAATTAAATAATAGATAACTCATTTAATTAATATTATTTCTCCAAGAAATATTATATTAATTAAATCATAAATAAATTAACTTATTTCTTCAAATAATTAATTCTATTTATTTAATTTTAAGTATCCAATACTTAAAATATTACCATAAGAAATATTCAATTTTTCTATCAAATTTTCCTTTTTAAGCGTGACTCTTTCAATTCATCTATATTTGACAATGGGAGGATTCCATTGAATATGGGACCCACCTAGCCAGTCACGTTGTTCATATTTTAACCCAAATAAGATGAAAGGATTAGATCATTTTTACCTTTCCATTTGTAAATACGGTGTGAATACAAACTCTTTGTTTTCTTATCCTGGTCAAGTGAGAGTCGTGGTTTTAGTCAAACTCACTAACTTGACACTATGCTATATTTATAATGAATGCTTTGGCCAAAGACTTTAAGATCTAACTTACTTATAAATGCATAGGATAATTCCTCGTTCACCTACGAGGGAATGAATCCTATCTTGGATACCAGTTAAGTATTCTACTTGCCCATTAGGTTGCAGTTCGAGGTTGACCCCACTAATGGGTGAATTGGGCCTAACTACTCTAATGACGAACCTAACGTCACAAGTATATCTTCAACTCAATTCCTCAAGTCTAAAGTTCAGACACACCTATTACAACTAATCAATTCTGTCATTGACTGTCAAAAAGTGAAAACCCATGTGACAGAATCGATGCGAGTTATGTCCGAGTGCCATTATACAACTAAAATGCCTTTTATTAATTTGATAAAAAACAATTACAATTTGACAATGTCCTATCATTTACTAATCCTCTAGTGGTATTTGAGGACATTAACCTAACAATGAGGGGATAGGAGACCCACAAAAACTGTTAGGATTATGCCCTCAGATGCCATAGAGGATAGAATGATAGGGCATCCTTCTTGTAATAAACTTATTTATTATTCGTAATAAAAGGCGTTGTTTAGTTTTCACTTAAATCTTATCTTCATCTATAAGTAGTGTAAAACATTTTGTCCATGTTTTCAGTGTAATCTCTCTACTTCCTATGGGATAGGAAAATTGGCACTAGAGAGATTGATCTTTGTTAGGAATTTCATGTTAGATGTTTTGATGATGACAAGATAGGACTTTATGTTAGACCCCAAAAGAATGTAAGTTTATACTTTCATAGAATATATGTACAAGTGTTTGAAAGTTTATTAGTTTGTTAGGCTTGTAATTTTTATCTTTGTAGATTTTAGACTAAGTATTAGAACCGAGTCGCTAATAAAATTCTAGGTGAGTCTATTAGAGATGAAGTTGAAGATCAGCGTCTGAAGTCAAGTGAAGATGAAGATTTGTCTTAAGCGTCTATCAAACGCTTAAAGACTATTTCAGGAGTTATGAATCAAGCATTCAAAAGAATGTTCTTAGCGCCTAGCTAACACTAAAGGACTGTTCAAGGAGTGTTGATCCAAGTGCTCATTCACTCAAGCGATTCACCTGAAATACATCCTCAAGTCATCCAATCATCAACGGTCATTTATTTCCAACGGAAATAAATTCAAAATGCATTAAATGCTTGATAAGTGCATTAAATGTGACAAGACAATATGACTTGTGGACAAGCCACCTTTTGACTGGACTGTCAGCTTTTCAAAGTTCAAAACTGCTCCTGTCCAATTGGAATCAGCAGAAATTAAGGAATGTCAAAAAATGGACTATTTGAAGCTCTGTGTGAGGTACACGCGCCTGACTTGTGTCCAACGGACAAATCCGGAGATTTTCTATAAATAGTACCCTTCAGCTATCTCTGTGTGTGTACATGTGAAAGACATAAATGTGAAAGAGAGCTGAGAAATAATTTGAGAGAAAAGCTTGCAAACCCCATAGCCAAAATCCTTCAAGCTTCTCAAATACATTCCAGACAGTCACCTGATATCTCAAACATCTTCCAAGAAGAACCCTACACTATTATTGAGATATCCCAAGTTGTTTGAACTTCCCAACATCAAACAAACCTGTTACAATAAACCCTCAATACCTTTCATATGAGTGAGAAAGATTGTTGACTTCCACAAGCAGTATTTTTGAGTAAGAGAAGCTTGTTGAAGAAAGGTCTTTATTGGAGCTGAAGTCTGTGTGATCAAGAAGCTCAAGGCCATCTTGGAAAAGATCTCTATTGGAGCTGAAATCTGTGTGATCAAGGAGCTCGAGATCGTCTTTCCAGAAGCAGAGGATTGAAGTGGCTTGTAGCAGAAATCTGTGTGACCAAGGAGCTCAAGTCATCCACATCCATCTCTTCCACTGTTCCCTATTTTGTAGAAGTCTTTGTGTGACTCTTCGAGAATCAATCTAGTGGATTGCCTCCAAGTGCAAAGGAGAAGAAGGACGTAGCTGGGATTACACCACCCATTGAACCTTACAATATTTTGTGTCACTTACTGCTTTATTGCTTTACTTTATATTTGCATATCATATCTTTAAAAAGGCATTAAAACAGTTAAGCGACTATTTTCAAAAGAGAATGCTAAGCCTTCAAATCAGTCTTAAGCGCTTGACTAAGCGCTAAGCACTCTAAGCGTTCAAAACGTTTTAAAGAAAAACAACTAAGGAAAACTTTGTGACGCTAAAACCTTTCAAAAAGAAGACTTGTAAAATCATTCCGCTGTGCTAACCCTGATGAAAGGACTGAACGCTTAAACCCGAGTGGTTATAGTATTTAAATCTTGAGTCTAAGTTGACTTTATCAAAAGAGTCTTCTAGTAAACACTTAACCAAGCGTTTACATTTTCAAGCGTCCAAACTATTTTAGTACAAAACTTTGTGAAGTCGAAAAAGACTTCAGGTTCTATTCAACCCCCCCACTTCTAGACCCTTTCGTATGCCACTTGGGACCAACAATGATTACTTAAACTTATTCACAAGTAATATGAAGTCTTTAATGGACAAATAAAGACTTAGAACACTTGTACGATCTTAGCTCTGACATGAGAGTGCCATTCGAACACCATGTGATGGTGAGAGCTTAAGAATGTAGGCACATCAGTGGAACTGATATTCTCGAACACGACTCACGGTAGTTCTGTCACATGGATTTTCACTCTGTGACTGTCAATGACAAAACTGATTATGCGTAATAGGTATAAGTGAACCTTTGACCTGAAATATCAGGCTGAAGATGCATTTGTGACAACAAGTCTTTCACTAGAGTAGTTAGATTCAATTCACCCATTGGTGGGGTCGACCTCGAAATGCGGCTTGGTGGGCAAGTGGTACTCTTAGCTGATAACTAATATGGGATTTGTTCTCTCATAAATGAATGAGAAAGTATCCTATGTGATTATAGATAACTATAAATCAAAGTCTTTGGCCAAAGCTATAGAGACGATTGTGCGAGACACTAAATTGATCTCAATAATCTCGTATTATTATAATTAATATATATGGTCAAATCCACTCTTGACTGGAAAACGTGAACAAAAGGTTTATACTTATATGGTATTTATGATTGGAAGGTTGTGGAATGATCCAATCATTCGATTTAGTTTGGGCTACAAAGAGGGCCACGTGAGGTGTTACACACTTCCTTTGTATTCCTCTCATTGCCAAACGAAACGAACCTAAAGATTCGCGCTAAAGGATTGATAAAGAAAAATAAAAGGATTATTCTATGAGATTTAATTTATTGGATAAATTAAATAATTACTCATTGGATGAGATGATTAATTATAAGGATAAGATTAATTATTAATTAATTTCTTAAATAAATAAATTAATGAATTAATTTATCTAATTAATTTGGTTATTTAGTTTATTTATTGGATATAATGAATTATTAATGAAATAGAAAATTAATTAAAATGAAAGAAAGTCCCGGGCCTAGGTGGGGGCGTCCATTTGGACGCCTCCTAGGGTTAAGTTAGGCGTCCACTAGGATGCCCAACGAGGAGTCTTTTTGTTTGTCTTGATCAATAAGTCAAGTGATAATAAAAGGACTCCTTGACCTAAACAAGACACAAGTAATCTCATAACTCTCCTAGAAAGAAAGAAAAACTCTTCCCTCTCTCTACATACACTAGCCGTTGGTCACATAGAGGAAAAAGAGGGATTTTTCGTCAAATCAATCCGCGTGATTATTTAGATGCAACGTACGTTCGTTGTTCGGATCAAGAATTTGAGAAAGGATCAAGGATTCATGAACATTGGATTGCACGTGTTCTTGAAGTCTTCAAGCCTACAAGGTTTGAATTTTTGAAGGTGGGATTGAGTCTCCAACCACTTCGCTTCAACGGGTAAGTAATTATTCATTTTAGCGAATAATTGATTCGTCTATGCAAATCGAGAACTCACTTTGAATTTAAATTTTTAAAACTTCCGTTGCGCAATTGATTTTTCGCGAAACCCAATAAGAACATCTTGACAAATTCAATGCAAAAGCTGACATGCATGACTTCAGTGATGCCGCATACTGTAAGATCTTTCGTACGAGCTTATCAGGAAGAGCTTTAACGTGGTTCTATCAATTGGCTTCGGGCACAATCACAAGTTTTGAGCAATTTTCTCAGAGATTTTTGCACCACTTTTCAATGATCAAGAAGTATCTAAAGACTGCGTCATATCAATTTACTATGGCCCAAAGAGAGAGTGAATCCCTTCGAGAATATGTTAGGCGTTTCTCGGAGGCAGTGTCAGAAGTCTGTCAATCATGAGTGGCTAGCTGAAATTATACAACAAAACCTCTTGAGAGAAAGGTTCATGGTGTTAGCTATAATCCCTAGATGCTAATGAGGACAAATAGATTGTATAGGGTATTCAATTATGTTGTACAAACTGATAATTAATAAAGGCAATTATTAATTTGTTCAAGTAAAACTTCATGTCATCAATAAGTATTGAACAAACAGTCCTTGTGTATCAAGATTGACTCTTCGCCCTTTATGGAATAAAAAAGTGGCACGGGGAGAGTCTTATTCCTGATCACTTAAAGGGGTTCGCAAGTCAAGAAATCTTAATTGGGCATTAAGATTCGACTTGTATGACACATGCTCTGACAAGGAGTGCCAGTCGAACACTATGGGATAGTGAGAATACGTGTCATAGATATATCAATGGAATTGAGATATTCGAACACGGCTCACATTAATCCGATCACATGGGTATTTACTTGGTGACTGTCAATGATTGGATTACTAACCATAATAGTATGCGTGAGCCTTAGACCTGAGGGTTCATGATCAATGTACTTGTACTATTGAATTTGTTACTAGAGTAGTTAGTCTCAATTCACCCTTTGATGGGGCCGACCTCAAAGTGCGATCTCGATGAGTTAAGTAGCAGTTGTTCAGTGATCGCCAAGATGGGATTCATTGGCTCGATAGTAAACGAGAAAGTATCCAGTGCAATCATAGGCATATGAAATTATAAGTCTTTGGCCAAAGCAATGAAACTAACTCATGTGGGACATGGAGGGTAGTTTGGTAATTTCATCAGGATACGATTACATGCACATTATCAAGTTTAGTGAGTTTGACATAAACCATGACTCTCACTTGATCGGGATACATCACTGAAGGGCTTATACTCATAGGTATTTATGGTCCAGAGGTTCGTAAATGATTCGTTCATTTCGTACTCAATTGGGTTACAATATGAGTCCACGGGACTTGCTAGGTGACACTCACATCATTTGGTAATTCCTCCCATTGACAATTGAGATGAACCTAAAGAGTCGCACTATAAGAAACGAACATGATGTCTTTTTGTGTTAATCTTTTAGAAAGATATAATTAATTGGACGCATTGATTTATTGGTTAAATCAATGAATTAAATATTCAATTTAATTAGCTTAAACTAAATTATTTAATTGAAAAATTAATTAAATGGAATTAATTAATTAATTAATTAATATGCATTAGATTTAAATAGGGTTTAAATTAAATACATATTAAAAAGGTGGGCTAAGTTGAATGGGCCAACTTAAAGCCCACCCACGTCCAAAAGGGAGCCCTAAGGGCGGCCACTTGAGAGTCCTAGGAGACTCCGACTTGTTTGTTAAGTCATTAGAGCTATACGGTAACTCTAACACTAATAAGTCATTGTAACCCTAGTTGCATAACACACAAAAGGAAGAAGGAATCCTATCCCCAAAATTCGCCCTAGCCGTCCATCACCATTCGAAGAGGGAATTTTTGGAGATCTTTAAAAGGCTTGTTTCATGTGGATCTTTAGAAACAGGAGCTCAAGGAGCTGCTGTTATGCAAAGATTAATTACGAAATCTATAAGGTAAATCAATTTTGTTTGGTTTTTGGAAAACTGTTAAAATCATTGAATCCCGTTAAAGTGATCCACCTTTAAGAATCCAAATTTTTTTATTCCGTTGCGTTTTTCACTTCGATGGATTCGTAACACAAGGAATCCATAGCCAGAAAGCCACCTAGCACCATGGATGAGTTGTTGATGAGGGAGCACCATGGATGAGTTGTTGACGAGGGCCAATATATATATTAGGATTGAGGAAACCATAGGGGCCGGGAACTCCATAGAGGGGTCTAAGAAGAGAAAGCATAGGGAGGAGGAGAAGATGTTTGATTCCAGGAAAAATGAGAAACACAAACCTTTGCTCCCCATGGGTTTTCCTCATTACACCCCTGTCAATGCAACTCGAGCCCATGTCCGTGCAATAGCGGAACAACTTGGAGTAGTTCAGTGGCGTAAAAAGATGAATATAATTCTTCAAGGTTGAAATGTAACAAGTACTGTCAATATCATAAGGACATATGCCACAACATGGAGGAGTGCCAACACCTACAAATTGAAATTGTGAAGCTAATCGAAAGGGAATTACTAAAGGAGTTCATCTCCCAGAGCCTTGGTGCAGCAACCTCGGCTCCAGATAATGGAACAAACGGTCAACAATCCAACTTAGGTTATGAGAATCTACGAACACTACAACAAAATATATATAGTAGGACACTTTATTTGGGACACTTTTTTATAAGTGCCTAAAAAATAATGTATTAGGACACTTATAGACTTGTGTCCCATGTAATGAACTTATAGGGGCACATATGAAAAGAACAATTTTGGGGGAAGGGGAAAAAAGAGCGCTATATTTGTACAAAAATATTTTAGTTTCCCCCCATTCCATCTTTCTCCCCTCCAAAACTTTTATGTCTCTCCACTGTGCTCTTCCTTCATCTCTTCATGTCATCTCTCTGGAAATCTCGATTTCTTGCTCAAAAATGCACAAGACAGACTAAGGTATGAAGAATTTCTTCTCCTTCTATTTATTTAATCTCATTATTTTAATTTCTTACAAAACTTAGGGTTTAGTAAAGAAAATCCAATTCTCTAAATTTAGGCTCCAACTACGGTTTATCTCTCTGATTTTCTCTGATTTTAGGAGTTCTTGAATTCAATTTTGACTGAAAAATTTCTTATCATGAGTGCGGTGGGGCCACCTACCCATCCTAGTTGTGCGATTGCCCATGCCAGTGATAGCACTCCCGACCCTATCACCGCCGTTATTGTGTGTGCACTTGCAGTCAACACTGTCCCTTTATTTCCATCAAAACCCAATATTACTTAACACACACACACACACACATATATACATACATATATATGTATATATGTGTATGGCGTCATCAGCTGGCAAAGTGGAAAATTAAAGAAGAAAGGAATTTAACTATGTGATTTAATATGTGTGTGTCATTTTACATATATAAACATATACATATACATATATGTGTGTGTGTCTGTATGTATATATGTACTAGTTCTTCTATCATGGCCATCGTCGTCAAAATTCTTGCTTGCTTCACCGTTCTCTACTGATTCCCTAGTTTGTTCTATGTACATGCTGTTTTTATGCAACTCCTTTGCCATTTTCTCTCTCCTCTCTCTCTCTCTCTCTTATGAGAGTTAGATACAGTGCATAGCAAATTGAAGTATTGTTGAGTGCCATGTTAGTTCTAAGCTCTTGCATATTAAAGCTTCTGCTAATTCTTAGATTTGTAAAATTGACTGAGTTCATCTTCGCTACTACTATGTTTTCGATAATAATTAGTTTACTGAGAAGTGTGTTTCTTGAAGTAAATTTTGGTTTGATTTTAGTTATAACTTTTTTGATAATTACAACAAATTAGCAAGGTTTCATTTTCTGCAAAAAATTGGTCAGATACTTTTATAAGTTGTTTTGATTTTAGTTATAACTTTTTTTATAATTACAAGAAATTAGCAAGCTTGTGCTTCTTCTTATATTAATATTGAAAAATTAATCAATGTTTTGTTTTGTATGTTTTCGTCGATATCGTTGTTGGAATATTTTTGTGAGAATTGATGGTTTGCTACAATTCCTGCAGATTGTGGTTTAGGAGTAGGGAGAGTCACCAAGAACCTTCTCATTAGCTACCCCTGAACAGTTTCTTGAAGATATAGCAGAGGTATTATTTTCTTTTTCTATTTCTGTGCAATATCTTGAAGTTATTGGATTTAATATAGAATTTAAATAAAATTCGTGCCTTAGATATTTGAATTTTGATAAATGTTGGACGGATTGCTGCGTGGGGAGAATATGAGGCCGTTGTGATAGAGAGATTATGTTGAAATTTTGGTGGTGAGAATGAGGGTTTATACACTGGTGGAGGTCCGTTCCATATTGAACAATGGAATCACATAAAGAAAAATTAGACTTTTAAAGACAAAAAATTAAAGAGATTGCTGCTGTGTGTAATTTTTATAGCCTATATGCTTTAGTGGGTTCTCATTCTTTCATAAATTAAGTTAATGAGAGATAGAAGAACAAGATCTTGAATTATTTTATCCACCAAATTTGTAAGAAGTTCATCATGTATGTGTCTTTATTATGGGTAGTTTCTCCACTTCTAAGGTCTCAAAGCACCAGATTCTTGGAAAATGTTGAGTAATAGGCAACAAGAAGGAAAATGGAAAATCTTATTGGTGAAAAAGATTGTTAGAGTGACTTAAAGAAAAACACTAAATGAGAAGTTCTTTTATAGATTTTTATAGACAAAAGAAAAAAGACTTGAAAAAGTCATAAAGGCATTATTATATATTCCTACAAAAAGACTTACAAGAATAAAAGAAAGAAAGACAAAGCAGAGACCAACGAAAAGAGTAGGAAAAAGAGAGAGAAAGAAAAGAAAAGGAAGAAAAAGAAAGAGAAAGAAAAATAAGAAAAGAGTTTCAATTATTTACTTTATTTTTTATATTTTTTATTTGATTGTTACTTATTTTAGTACTAAAAAAGTTATTTGTTTATTTGTAGTCAACTTTAATCAAGTTAATTAATTAATATTAGATTGTGCTCTTTTTTACTACAATTTTGATTAACTTTCTTTGACTTGTCTAAATACATAATTCAATTGTATTCCAACTTCTTGATCTTTTGCTTCTACATTTAAATTGTCTAATATACTTTATGGTTTGTATGTTAATAATATCATAAAGGTAACGAAATTCAAGCTCATACATTCTTGATCATACTTGTATTTGTTATGATGATACACATATTTCATTTTGGTAGGCTCATAATGGATAAGAGTTAGATGCGCAAACCTAGGTCAACAAAAGAGTATGAAAGAGGGTTAAACCAATTTCTTGACATGGCTTTTGCAAAAGAATGTCTTAGTGGAAAAATTATATGTCCATGCAAAAATTGTAAGAATGTGAAATGGGTAAATAAAGAGGTTGGTAAAGAACATCTCTTAGTTGATGGGTTTATGAAGGATTACACGAATTGGGTTGCACATGGGGAGGATCCATTGTCTGATCAAGGTAAATTTCTGCAATAAAATGAATTCAATATGCTAGATGATATGTTTGGGTTGGTGAACGATGTGTTTGGGGTCAAAGATATAAATTTAAACATGGAAGAAGAACCCAATGAACAAGCTAAGGCCTTCTATAAATTTTTAGTCGATGCCCAAAAAGAATTATACCCAGGATGTAAAAAAATTTCTAAACTTGCATTTCTTGTATGACTTTTTCACCTCAAGTGTACTGGTAAGTGGTCTAATAAACCATTTACAATGCTTCTTGAGTTGTTGAAAGAGGCATTTCCAGATGCAACAAAGTCATTGCCTCAATCTTATTATGAAGTGCAAAAGATAATTGGAGCTTTGGGACTCAGTTCTACTAAAATTGATGCATGTACAAATGATTGCATGTTGTATTGAAAAGAGCATGAGAATGATGAAGTTTTTCATGTCTGTTAAACATCCAGATATGTTAAAGATGAAAATAATTCTATGGATGAAGAAACTTCATCCAAAAAGTTTAAGCAAATTCCAGCAAAAGTGCTGAGATATTTCCCGCTAAAGGCTAGGCATCAAAGATTTTTCATGTCCTCTAAAACATCATCATTCATGAGATGGCACGAGAAAGATCGTACTAAAGATGGTTGTATGAGACATCCTGCTGATTCTCCTCATTGGCATTCTTTTGATCGTAAACATCGTGATTTTGCAAGAGATGCAAAAAATGTAAGACTTGGTCTGGCAGCCGATGGATTTAGACTATTTAGGACTATGAGTGTTCCTCATAGTACATGGCCAGTCATATTGACCCCATATAATATGCCTCCTTGGATGTGCATGAAAAAACCTTTCTTCTTTTTGACATTACTTATTCCTGGCCCATCACCTCCTGGAAACAATATTGATGTCGACTATACCTGTATAGATGCCTGGAACGAATGATGGGAGGGGGTTTGTGACAAGAATGCATACAAAAGCATAATTTTCGGTATGCGTCAGCTTACTATGGACATTTACAAAAGGATAAGGAACGAAGTAATTCGCTTTAGTTGGTCACGACACAAACGTTGAAACTTCATTCAAGGCCGTTTGTAAATGTTTGCAAAACGGGGACCGTAAGCTAACTTGTCGACCACTAGCCATGATTGCAGCCATCTTGAAGTACTTGGCCGTATGGTATTGACACTTTCCAAGGAGAACAAAGGTACAGAGCCAGCAAGCAAGTAAGCCGCCAAGTAGGTCTCTTCTTCAAAGTTGCTCTGATGCCGAGTTTGGAAAATACTGCCTCCTCTGTGTACGACCACTTCTCGTGAACACCGAAATCTCCAAGGGGATTGTGAGTAGACGCTAGGCGAGTGGACTTCTTCTCCTTACGGATAGGAGTTTGGTTGTATTTCACCCTCTTCTTGGACCAGAATCTCACCTATTGGTCAACAGACACTTGGGAATATTGATTCACCTTGGAGCCTCCTAGAAGTAAATAGTAGGCGCGGAATAAGTATTCACATGAGCGATGGAGAAATATGTGCCCTTTTCGTCGACAACGGTGAGCTCCGAGGCTTTGTGAATTACCTCATCATAGAAAAGTCCGGTGATGGGAAGACCTACGAGGGCATATAAATCCCACAGAGATATCGAAAACTCGCCGATGGAAGTCAGCAATGTATCGTAGTGGGACATCAAGCCTCGGAAAAGGCTTTCATGATGTTCATGTTTCGGTCGTAAGTATACATCGAGGCATACACTGCATCGTAGATCCTGGCAGACAGTAACTTGTCTTTACACCGGCTGAGGATGTCCTCTGTCCACTCCCAGTAGCCTTTGATGTAGTGGAATTCACCAAAGAATTTGATGTCGTCGCCAATCCACTTCGCCTTGTCGTCGATGATGTTGCGCCCCAGTGTTGGCAAAATGAGTGGCTCATTTGATGGTTGTTGGTGAGCAGCGGTAGACTCCATGCCTTAGTTGTTTTGTTCAAATTAATTTCTTGACACCATTCCCCCATGGACAATGAGTTCGTCAAACTTGGCCATCGTTCGCCTTTCGACCGACAAGAGGAGTATAAACCGGTAGATGAATGCCTTCCTCCATAGGTTGGTTCTCGTTGTCAAGTATAACCAAATAAGGTTCTCCAGAAGAATACGAAGCATCCTTCAAGTAAACCATGATAATCTGTTAAAAGAAAAAAAAAAAAAGATCGTAAGTTTGCTGGAATTTCAGAACTAAAATTGGTAATCTACAAACTCAGAATGCTCCATGTGGAATTTCATTAAAAAAAAAATTACCTAAGGATTTCGCAACAGCTAATGTCAGGAAATTTCTTATTTACTTTGTGGAAGTCCTTGGGCTAGATATCAACTTCTTGGCATCCTACAAACGAGAAGAAATAAAATCAGATACAAAGACAGAAGACTTCTGCGTTGCAAAGTTTATCTCAGTTCGGTAAGATTTTAGTCAAAAAGGGAAAACCAAGAAAATGAAAACAATGGAAGATAAATATGCTGCTCTCCCAGAATGTATACAAGCAGGTTGGAAAAAAAAAATCAGAATCTATATGCCTTGCTGAAAAGTCGAGACTGAAATCAATCCAAATTCAACTAACACTACTACAAAAAGAGCCTATTACAGCGCACCAATTACAGCGGTTTTTCAAAAAACCGTTGTGAACGGAGGGGGCTATTACAGCGGTTCGTGAAAGAACCACTGTAATAGGTGCCAGGCCTATTACAGCGGTTCACTACTGAACCGCTGTAAAAGGCAGCTAAAAAAAATAAAAAATTAAACCTATTACAGAGGTTTTAAAAAAAACCGCTGTAATAGGCCATGTACGAAAAAATTTGAAATATTTTTATCTTCCCGCTTCTCTCTCCCACTCTCAAAATTTAAAACCCATTTCAGCTTCTCTCTCTCTCTATTCTCGGTCTCTCTCTCTCTCTCGATCCCCCCCTCCCCCCAAAAAAGCTCGACATCACCACCACTTACCGGCGCCACCGCCACCACCACTTACCGCCGCCGCCGCCGCCGCCACCACCACGACGATAGTAAGCTTCTTCTCTTTCTCTCTTCTTTCCTCTATATATATATATATGTATATTTGTATATGTGTATATGTGTGGGTGTATGTATATTTGTGTATGTGTGGGTGTATTTATTTTGTGTATATGTGTATATTTGTGTATGTGCGGGTGTATGTATATTTGTGTATATGTGGATGAGTTTGTGTATATTGCGTATATGTGATGGGTGTATGTATATTGTGTATATGTGGATGGGTGTATGTATATTTGGGTATATGTTCATGGGTGTATGTATATTTGTGTATGTGTGGATGGGTGTATGTATATTTGTGTATGTGTGGATGTGTATTTACGAAAATATTTCTCGGTTGAAATTTTGCGGTATTGAAATGACTCGAAATTCGTATAGTCATAGCGAAACGATATTCTAAACAAAACGCATGATGTTTCATGCGATCTCAGAATTTTAGCCATTTGAGATCGTTTAAGGCCTCAAATTTGCGTTTTATTACGAAAATAGGGTATTTTCGTAATAAAACGCAAATTTGAGGCCTTAAACGATCTCAAATGGCTAAAATCACGAGAGCGCAAGGATTTAGCTTGCATTTTGTTCGGAATGCCGTTTCTCTATGACCGTGCGAATTTCGTATCATTCCAACACGGTCAAATTTTTTTTTTTAATTTTTCCGGGGCCTATTACAGCGGTTTTGGAAAACACCGCTGTAATAGTGTAACTATTACAGCGGTTTTTCCAAAACCGCTATAATAGGCCCGGAAAAAATAATTTTTTTTTAGTAGCGGTTATTTGTATAACGGCTGTAATAGGGTATACCTATTACAGCGGTTATAAAAATAACCGCTGTAATAGTTATCTATTACAGCGGTTAAACCGTTGTAATTGGCAAAAAAAAAACGGCTGTAATAGGTCATTTCTGTAGTAGTGTAAGCAATAGTATGTTTGAAGGCTAGATTTTATCGATAAAAAGTTGTTGTGAAAAAAAAGAGGGTTCTCAAAAACAGAATTTTTTCTTTTTTTTGCTACGTGATATGTGGATGTGAGGAAGAAAGCTACTCCTGCTGGAACTTACGACTCTTGTTTGCTTACAACTTAATTATGAAGAAAAAATCTCTGAACTAGCTACTCTGAAACTGAAAATATGAAGAAGAAGAAGAATGATTGTGTTTTAAATTTCTACCCCCGCTTATTTGCTACGCGTAAGAAATTATACAAGACAACAATACTGATTTCTAAACTTTTGTTGCTGCGGATCGGGTGAGAAGAAGAGACGAATGGAGGGTTTATATAGTTATATAGATTTGTTGAAAGTTGTTGAGTTCAAGTGGGTTTCAATTTTTGATTTGAGTTCTATTAGAATTGGAAACATTGATGTTAATCTTCATCCTGAGAAAGCCAATGAAATTCAAGACAATTCCGATGCTCTCCAATTTTAATAGGGATTAGGAATTCTAAAATTCCGGGAATCATCGATTTGGCAATATCCAGAATTCCGGGAATCATCGATTAGATTAGGGATTGTACTCCAATTCTTTATTTTAATCAATAAAATTCCTTTTGTCACCATTTTTGTATTTTTGTTTACAGACATAAAAAATTGTTGTGTACAGTGATTTCACAAGCTCTCAGATGCATGTGTATTGTCCATTCCCCTTTGAGTTATTTGTCCGTCCGGGGTCATCTGCTCTTTGGTCAAGAGCTCATATGTTCTTCCCTTGGCCAGGGTCATCTTGTTCGTACTGTCCGACCAAGGGTTCATCTGTTTTGTTCGCATTGAGTTTTTGTGTGTCCTGTATATTGTGTTTTGTGATCTAAAGGTATTTGACAATTGATTCTCAGTAAACCCTCCATAATTTAGAAAAAAATATTTTTGAATTATTTTTCTGATCTTTTTGTTTATGCATAATCCGTTAGGAGAGTGTTGAGAATTACTTGTTGAGTATACGGTTCGCCCCTCTCAATGTTTTACCTTTTACATATACTTAGTATTCTTGGATTCGTTGATCTAAAGTTAGGTAAGAGGTTTTCAGTTAGAGTAGAGTTGGATTGAATAAAACTAGAGAATTGAAGATTTTGTGTTTTTCTTTTGTAAGTTCATTAAAGAGTACATAACATATGAAGTGTTTTCTTGGATTTTTTAGATGCTCTGTACTCCTGAATTGTGGGAGTATTGGAAAGTTTGCACTTCCACTAAAGTTGTTGAATTAAGGCCAAGGTTTTCAAAGAGTTACATTTGTGGACTAGATTTTTTAGGGCTTCGTGTCGTCGAGGTGTTGTGAGACGGCACGTGATGTGGAGCAGGACGTGGAGGGCAACGACGCGGTGGTGGATGATGAGACGATGGTGACCCAAAGCCGAGACCATGGCGAGTTTATGTGAGGCGCAATAAGAGGATGGGACTAGCAAACGAGGATGTTTAATGATGCTATTTATAGTTGCTGTTTATTAATTAATTGTTATGTAATTCATTATTAGGAGTTTTATTTTGGTAGGAGACTTATTCTTATTATGGAAATTATTTGCAGTGGTATAAGTAGTGACAGTAGGGTTTGGAACTCTTATCATGGATTATTATTGAAGTTTTGGTTGGGCAAGAACACGTTGGTTTTGAGGAAATGGTGTCTTTTAATTTCGTTTGATTCATCGCTTTATCACCCATCAATTTGGTCCGACCTGCCGGATCCCATTGAGCGATATCACGATGGTGGAAACTCGCACCAGTTCGATTGAGGTTCGCCTTCAAGCTATGGAGGAGACGATGAGCGTCTTTACGGAGGAGCAAACGCAGGTTAAGGCAAGTGTTACCGGGCTGCAGGGACAGATGGAGGAATTGCTGAAGGGGGTGAGTTTTCTGATGGCCGCGCATGGGGCTTCACCCGCGGCTGCAGCCAGTTCGCCGTCCGTAACGCCGGCGGATTCAGCGGCTGGTCAGCAGGCGCAGCATCAAACCAATTCAGGGGGACAGGAGGCGGGAGGATTGCAAACTGGATCGGCCTTACCCACTTTTGATGGCACTGATCCGATGAGTTGGTTGGCTCAGGTCGACCAACACTTTGACATTTACCCTTGCAATGAGGCTCAGAGGATTCAACTGGTAATGGTGGCAATGGAAGGGGCTGCGTTGCATTGGTTTAGGTGGCTGAAACGGCGCAAACTGCGATTCTCGTGGCAGGAGTTTGAACACGCGCTCATAACTCGTTTCGATGATCATTGTGATGGTAACCCATACGAGAGATTAGCCGCGATTCGACAGATTGACACGGTGGGGACTTATATCAATACGTTCACGCTATTGGTGAATCAAATTCCGGGTTTATCGGACGACCACTATTTGGGGTATTTCATGAATGGATTGGAAGATATTCGTTGCCAGGTTCGGGTCCTAGACCCTGGCGATTTAGACTCGGCCATGAAGATGGCTCGCAATGTGGAAACAGCGATGCGTGTGCAACGGGGCAGCTCGAGCATAATTCGTTCAAGTGCACCCCACCACGCTATTCAACTCCCGCGAATAGAAGTACTGGACCTCCGGCGCGGTTAGCGCTCCCGGCTCCACCTGGAATGGCGGCCCGAGACCACCCGCAAACCAGAGGGGTGGAGGCGGTGGACCAGGGCCGGTCAAGGCCCCGTTTCGGCGGTTGACGGACTCGGAGAGAGAGGAATTACGTCGTAAGGGTTTGTGCTTTCGGTGTAAGGCTCCGTTCCACCCGACACATGACTGTCCTATGAAACATTTACGGATTCTATTGGTCGAGGATGACGAAGCACCTTATTGGAATTAGAGGAGATTGAGCTCACGACAGAGGAGGAGGAGTTACCGGCTCAGGGAGGTGAGGAGCAGATTGAGGTGGCTGTTTTATCGCTTTGCTCGGCGGCGGGAATTTCAGGACCCCGAACATTGAGACTTCGGGGGCGGCTACTCGAGAGAGAAGTGACGATTCTGGTTGATAATGGAGCCCCATAATTTTGTGTCGCTAGAGTTAGTGGAGCAATTGGGGCTGAATGTGGAGGCCACTCGCCGGTTTGGGGTGCGGTTAGGTGACGGGAGTCGAGTTGACGCAGCGGGGATATGCAAGCAATTGGTGATTGATGTTAACTCTTTCAGGGTTCGGGCTGATTGCTACGCGTTTCCGCTTGGAGGGGTGGATATGATCTTTGGTGTTGCATGGTTGGAGTCCCTCGGCGATATCTACGCAAATTGGCAAAAACAAATATTAGCTTTTGAGGCGGAGGGAAAGACAATCCGCTTGACAGGGGATAACTCGTCGGGACTCTCCGAGGGATCCCTCAAAAGGTTGCTCAATACTAAGGAGGTCGAGCTCGAGTTATGTGCCGTGGTGGTGGAGTCGAGAAGTTGCTGGACAGTAGCGGGGAAAAAGGGTGATGAAAGGGAGGGAGATAGCCGAATTACGGGGTTGCTGGACCGATTTGGCGAGGTGTTTGGAGAGGTCGAGGGTTGCCTCCTAGCCGGGATAATGATCACCGTATCGAGTTAGTGGAAGGAGCACGGCCCGTCTCAGTTAGACCCTACCGTTACGGGCAATTACAGAAAGACGAAATCGAACGACTAGTGGAGGACATGCTTCGAGCTGGGATTATCCGACCCAGTTCTAGTCCATTCTCGAGCCCGGTGTTATTGGTGAAGAAGAAAGACGGGAGTTGGCGTTTCTGTGTGGATTATCGCGAGCTAAACAAAGTCACAGTTCCCGACAAGTACCCCATTCCGGTAATACAGGAGATGTTAGACGAGTTGTCAGGCGCGGCGATATTTTCTAAGATCGACTTGCGTTCGGGGTACCACCAAATTCGGGTGAACCCGACGGATGTACACAAGACAGCCTTTCGCACGCATAGTGGTCATTACGAATTTTTGGTCATGCCGTTCGGATTATCGAATGCCCCGGCGACTTTCCAAGCCACGATGAATGACTTATTTCGGCCGTACCTACGTAAGTTCGTACTTGTTTTCTTCGATGATATCCTAATCTATAGTCGTACTGTTTCCGAGCATGTGGAGCACCTAACCCTTGTACTTGATACATTGAGAAATAATGAATTTAAGGCGAATTGCAAGAAGTGTATTTTTGGAGGCGAGCAAGTTGAATATCTTGGCCACATAATATCGGCGGTGGGAGTGTCCATGGATCCGAATAAAGTGTCAGCCGTGTTGGATTGGCCTAGTTCGAAGTCGGTGAAAGAGGTCCGCGGGTTCTTGGGGTTGATGGGGTATTACCGGCGTTTCGTGAAGGGCTATGGCATTTTGGCGAGACCACTAACCCAACTGTTAAAGAAAGATGCACCCTCCCGGTTTGAGTGGACCAAAGAGGCTGACGGCTTTTCGTGGTTTGAAAGTGGCGTTAACCTCAGCACCGGTTCTAGCGATGCCCGACTTTTCGAAGGACTTTGTGATCGAGTGTGATGCGTCGGGGTTGGGAGTGGGGGCTGTTTAATGCAAGACAAGCGCCCGATTGCGTATTTTAGTAAGGCCCTAACGGGTAATTCATTGTCCAAATCTGCCTATGAGAGAGAATTAATGGGGTTGGTGTTATCAGTACAACATTGGAGGCCTTACTTGGTGGGTCGTCGTTTCGTGGTCAAGACGGACCATCATAGTTTGAAACATTTACTTAATCAGCGGATTGTTACACCGGCTCAGCAAAATTGGGTCGCGAAGCTACTTGGGTATGATTTCGAGATCATTTACAAATCGGGTACATCGAACCGAGCAGCCGACTCCTTATCTCGGCGGGTGGAGTCCGAGGTTGAATGTCGGGCGATTAGTGGCCCAATCTGGACGTCGATGACAGAGGTGTTTCAAGAGCAGCGGGAAGATGAGTATGTTGCTGGAATAATTCAAGCGGTTCAGCGGGATCCTTCGTGCAAGCCAAGGTTCCAGCTAATCGGGGGGCGTTGGTTCTACAAGCAGCGGGTCGTACTTCCCCACACGTCGAATTGGATACCTAGGCTGCTGCACGAGTTCCACGACACACCCGAAGGGGGCCACGCGGGGTGTTACGCACGTATCGACGTCTAGCGGCTAGTGTTTATTGGAAAGGGATGTATCGCCGAGTCAGGGAGTACGTGACAATTGTTTAATATGCCAGAAATCGAAGTATGACTCTCAGTCGCCCGCGGGGTCTTCTTCAACCCTTACCTATTCCCAATATGATTTGGGAGGATTTATCAATGGACTTCATTACGGGCTTGCCTAAATCATTGGGTCTCTTGCATATTCGTAGTGGTGGATCGACTATCAAAATATGGTCATTTTATGGCTCTAAAGGCTCCAGTCACAGCAAGGAGGGTCGCTGAAATGTTTTTGAAGGAAATAGTTCGTTTACATGGTGTGCCTCGGTCAATTGTAAGTGATCGCGACCCTTTGTTCATGAGTGCATTTTGGAGGGAATTGTTTCGGTTGCAGGGGACACGGTTACAATTCAGCACGGCCTACCACCCCGAAACCGATGGGCAAACAGAGGTACTGAATCGAGTTCTTGAAACTTATTTACGGTGTTTTTCGTCGGAACAGCCGCGAAGGTGGGTAGGGTGGTTGCCTTGGGCGGAGTATTGGTATAACACCTCCTTTCAGACGGCGGCGAAGATTACCCCATTCGAGGTCGTGTATGGACGTCCTCGCCTTCTATTAGGCGCTATTTGTCAGATGAGTGTCGGGTCGAGTCCGTGGGTGCACTTTTGCAAAGTAGAGATGCCATCTTACAACAATTGAAATTCAACTTGACTCGGGCACAAGCATTGATGGTGAAGTATGCGAATAAGCATCGGCGTGACCTCGATTTTGTGGTGGGCGACAAGGTCTTCCTGAAGGTGCGGCCATATCGACAATCCTCCTTGGCCATTCGTGATTACTCGAAGTTGACAGCAAGGTTCTATGGACCTTTTGAAATTGTGCGTAAGGTAGGGGCAGTGGCCTATGAGTTACGACTTCCCGCCGAGAGTCGCATTCACCCGGTTTTCATATCTCCCAATTAAGACGAGCCCGGGGTGATCATCCCGTTGAAGACGAATTGCCGGACACCTTAGAAGTGGTAGACACTGCTGTTTTTGAGCCTGACCGTGTGTTACAAAGGCGAGTTCGAACAACAACAAATGGGCGGATTCGAGAGGTGCTAGTTGCATGGAAAGGTAAGCCAAGTGATGATGCAACGTGGGTGGATATTGATGAGCTTCGAGGTCAATTTCCAGACTTCCGCCTTGAGGACAAGGCTGCTTTTGAGGGGGTGGGAATTGATGTGGAGCAGGACGTGGAGGGCAACGACGCGGTGGTGGATGATGAGACGATGGGTGACCCAAAGCCGAGACCATGGCGAGTTTATGTGAGGCGCAATAAGAGGATGGGACCAGCAAACGAGGATGTTTAATGATGCTATTTATTAGTTGCTGTTTTATTAATTAATTGTTATGTAATTCATTATTAGGAGTTTTTATTTTGGTAGGAGACTTATTCTTATTATGGAAATTATTTGCAGTGGTATAAGTAGTGACAGTAGGGTTTGGAACTCTTATCATGGATTATTATTGAAGTTTTGGTTGGGCAAGAACACGTTGGTTCTTGAGGAAATTGGTGTCTTTTAATTTCGTTTGATTCATCGCTTTATCACCCATCAGCACGGCAGTCACATTCATATTTCGGGGCGTGACAGATTCAAATCCTTTGTTAATAAATCATTTCTACTTTGCACATTAGGCGGCCACTTCACCAATCTTTTGTCTAGCTAGCGGGCACTTTCCCAAATTTTCAACAAAATTTACAAATTTTAATGAACAAGGATGCAATGTGTCAACTTCTGCTAATGTTTTGTCTTTTAGATCACGAAGTGAAGGACTAAAAGTGAAACATGCAAACATACATGTGGCCATATGCATATAGATAAAGTCCAAGGTTTACAGTGTTTTACACCCTGTTTCACTATGTTTTGATTGGTTTTTGGCCATTCTTATCTCACATACTGCTTTGATTGATGTTTATTATGCTTTTTAGGGTAAAAAGTTGATTGGCGCACAAAAGATTAGAAAAGCGGTCCATTTAGACCTTGAAATGGAAGAGAGAAATAAAAGAAGATAGCTCGCGGTTGATGGACTTTAACTTTCATGTTGAAGTATAATTTTGTGTCTATAAGGCTGAAATGGACCATGAAACGCCTAAATCCGTCTCTTATCTTTACGTAGCAACTTGAATTGCCTAAATCCTATGTTTATGGAGAGCGTTATGACGAAAATTTGAACACTGGTAGTACACAAGCAGTAGCAATGAGCGATGCATCGTTGGAATGAGCACCTTCACATCTTCGAGAAGAGTTATTTTAGGCAACGTTTCTACTCGTATTTTTGATCTTCAGACCTATTATATTTAAAAGCCTCATAACATGTCTTGGAGCCACAAGCACCCGATATACAGAGTTAAAGACTTGAGAGCAAGAGCAACTTGGGAATTCTGGCATAAGCATTAAAGATGAAAGGTTCAAGTGATGTGCAAGCAATCATCATTGACAATAGGAATATATTTTTTTATCTTTTAGAATAGGATTTTATATATGTTATTCTAGATTATTATGTTATCTAAAATTTTCCATCATGAACTAGGTTAAATTATGAGATTCATTTTATTTTAGGGGTAAAGACAATAATCCACCCGAACTTAATTTGCGTGTTTTTACACGTTTTTTATCTCAACTCCACGGGTTTTACACTTTTTTATCTATTAGCATATTCTGACGGAATATTCCATCGGAGTTACTGCACATATGGCGAAGTTAGATAAAAAAGTATAAAAAAACACAAAGCTTGGATAAGAAAGTGTAAACAAAAAATAGTTTAGATAAAAAAGTATAAACAAAAGTTTGTTTAATCCGCGGAAAACCGAAAACATGAAAAGAAAAAAGTGTAAAAACCCGTGGAGCTAAGATAAAAAAGTGTAACAAAGAAAAGTTAGAATAAAAAAGTGTAAAAACGTACAAAATTTAGGCGGGTTATTGTCTTTACCCCTTTATTTTATTTCAGTTTATAGATTAGTTTTGTATATACTATTGTTTATCTGTTCTTAATGCTTGTGAGTATCTGGTCAATTTTTGCTCGGTTTTATGCCTACTTAAGACTGAGAAGAAATATACGCAACTAGATATAAACATTATTTAGTAAAACCGACAAGGAGTATTGTTCCGTTTCTATTGTCGTGGCTAGTTGTGGAAAACTAATCAAAAAGTTGTGCAAACATAGGAGATCCCATAGATCTCAGTAGCATTACTTTAATTTCACTTTGGAGATATAGGAAATTGCCAAGAACAATAGGATTGCTGCATCAAAGGAAGTGAATAGTCATTTACGTAAGGGGGTTTCATCATAGTCTGAGTAATGTCATAATCAATAGAAATGGAATTATTTTCTCAAAAAAAATAAATAGAATTGGAATTATAAAACCTATTGATTAATCTACTGGATCATTAAATCTTGTCTTTTTCTCTATAACCATACACTCAATTACTCATTACTATTTATTTGTCGTAGTTAGTTAAGTAATTTAGTTAACTCGCCGATGAAGCCTAGCTCAACTGACAAAGTTGAG
The DNA here is from genome assembly GCA_019426215.1 of Buddleja alternifolia. Classification (NCBI taxonomy): domain Eukaryota; kingdom Viridiplantae; phylum Streptophyta; class Magnoliopsida; order Lamiales; family Scrophulariaceae; genus Buddleja; species Buddleja alternifolia. The sequence goes on from CM033401.1 coordinate 19,906,043, forward strand.
GCCCCAAGATACTAAGCCTGTGTTTGGATTGATGAATTTGAACCTGGAGATTTCAAATCCCCTGCTCAAATCTATTCTTTGCTGTTTGGCCCCAATTCTAAATGAATGGATTTCAAATTCATTTCAGGGCTGAGTGGATTTGAAGCCTATTTTCTAATGGATTTCAAATCCACTCCCATACCCTGTCATTTGAAATCCATTTCAACTAAAATCAACACACTTTTTACACACATTTACACACACATCGAACTTTTTACACACATCGTCACACACACTACACTCTTTTTAAATACACTGCACCTATTTTCACACACACTACACACTTTTTACACACATTGCATATTTTTTATACACACTGCACACATTTTACACACAATGCACACTTTTTACACACACTGCCCATATTTTCACACACACTCCATATTTTTTACACACACTACACATATTTTCACACACACTACACATTTTTTACACACACTGCACACTATTTACATATACTGCAAACTTTTTACACACACTACATATTTTTTACACATAATGCACACTTTTTACACACACTGCACATTTTCACACACACTCCATACTTTTTACACACACAACACACTTTTTACACACACAACACATTTTTTTACACACATTGCAAACTTTTTACACACACTGCACACTTTTTATACACACTGCACATATTTTACACATAATGCACACTTTTTACACATACTGCACACAATTTCACACACACTACACACTTTTTACACATACTATACACTTTTTACACACACTACACACATTTTACATACACCACACACATTTTACACATAATGCACATTTTTACACACTTTTTACACACACTGCACATTTTTTACACACTTTTTACACACACTGCACACTTTTTACACACACTGCCCATAATTTCACACACACTCCATACTTTTTACACACACTACACATATTTTCACACGCACTACACACTTTTTACACACATTGCGCACTATTTACACACATTACAAACTTTTTACATGCACTACATATTTTTTACACATAATGCACACTTTTTACACACACTGCACACATTTTCACACACACTCCATACTTTTTACATACACAACACATTTTTTACACACATAACACACTTTTTACACACACTGCACACTTTTTTACACGCATTGCAAACTTTTTATACACACTGCACATATTTTACACATAATGCACATTTTTTACACACACTGCACACAATTTCACACACACTACACATTTTTTACACACACTGCAGATTTTTTACACACACTTTACACTTTTTACACACACTACACACATTTTACACAGACTACACACATTTTACACACTACACACATTTTACACAATGCACATTTTTACACACTTTTTACACACACTGCACACATTTTACACACAATGCACACTTTTTACACACACTGCCCATATTTTCACACACTCCATACTTTTTACACACACTACACATATTTTCACACGCACTACACACTCTTTACACACACTGCACACTATTTACACACATTGTAAACTTTTTACACACACTACATATTTTTTACACATAATGCACACTTTTTACACACACTGCACACATTTTCACACACATTCCATACTTTTTACATACACAACATATTTTTTACACACACAACACACTTTTTACACACACTACACACTTTTTTACACGCATTGCAAACTTTTTACACACACTGCACACTTTTTACACTGCACATTTTTTTACACACACTGCACAATTTTTTACACACACTTCACACTTTTTACATACACAACACACTTTTTACATACACATAGGGGTGTTCACGAATTGACCGAACCGACCGCAAACTGAAATTTCAGTCCCAACCGAAAATTTCGGTTCGGTTTTCGGTTTTTTTTTTTTCCATAATTCAGTTTTCGGTTCAATTTTCTGTTTTGAGGTTCGGTCGGTTCGGTTAACCGAAAACCGAACCTTTTTTTTAAATTTTTTTTATTTTTATTTTATTTTTATATAGTATAATATACACCAAATTTTTTTAAAAATTTATTTTCTAGTGACAACTTATAGAAAAATAAAGAAAATAAATTAAAATTAGTCATAATTAAATTTTAATTATTTATTTATATCTAATTTATTTATACTGAAAAATCGAACCGAACCGGTTCACTTTTTAATTTATTTAGTTGGTCATGCTAAACGTAATTGTAAATATATAAATATTTGCATTCCAAAGAAAAAGTGAACAACAATAGCCAAAAAACAGTAGCAAAAAAAAAAAATTCTTTTTCGATTTTAACCGAACTGAAAAAAAATCGACCGAACCAGTCGATTTTTTAACCAAACCGAACCTGTTCGGTTCGGTTTTCTGTCTGGATTTTTGAAAAATCAAAATTTCGGTTAACCGAAATCCGATCAGTTCGGTTCGATTTTCGGTCCGAATTTTTGAAAAACCGAAATTTCGATTAACCAAAAATCTGGTTATGTTCGGTTAAAAAACCGACCGATGAACACCCCTACATACACAACACACTTTTACACACACACCACATTTTTTACACACACAACATATTTTTTACACACATTACACACTTTTTACACATAATGCACACCTTTTACACACAATGCCACTTTTTACACATACAGAGCACCTAATTTACACACACTGCACACAGTTACACATTCAGAGCATATTTTTTACACACACTGCACATATTTACACAAATAGATCACATATTTTACACACACAAATTTTCATACACGATACACACTGCACACATTTACACATACAAAGCACATATTTTATGACTATATACTTTTTGCACATATTACACATTTTTTACAAACACTGAATACATTGTATGTGTAATGTGTGTAAAATGTATGTAGTGTGTTATAAAGTGTGCATTTTGTGTAGATGTGTGTTGTGTGTGTAAAAAGTGTATGTGCATGTAAGAAGTGTGAGTGTGTGTGTAAAATGTATGTAAAAAATATGCAGTGCGCAGTGTGTAAAATGTATATAACAAATATGCGGTGTGTTGTGTGTATAAGAAGTGTGCAGTGTGTGTAAATGTGTGTAGCGTGTGTAAAATATGTGTAGTGTGTGTAAAAATATGTAGTATGTGTGTAGAAAGTGTGTTATGCGTGTAAGAAGTGTCCAATGTGTGTAAATATGTGTAGCGTGCGTAAAATATATGTAAAAAATATGCAGTGTGCGTAAAAAATGTGTTGTGCATATAAGAAATGTGCAGTGTGTGTAAAATATGTGCAAAAAGTGTGCAGTGAGTGTAAACAATGTGTAGTGTGTGTATAAAAAATGTGCAGTGTGTCTAAATATGTGTAGTGTGTAAAAGAAGTGTGCAGTGTGTGTAAATGTGTGTAGTGTGTGTAAAATATATGTAAAAAATATACAGTGAGTGTAAAAATTGTGTTATGCGTATAAGAAGTGTGCAGTGTATGTAAATGTGTCTATTGTATGTAAAATATGTGCAAAAAGTGTGCAATGTGTGTGAAAAATGTGTAGTGTATGTAAAAAGTGTGTTGTGCATGTAAGAAGTGTGTAGTATGGTAAATGTGTGTAGTGTATATAAAATAAATGTAAAAAATATGCAGTGTGTGTAAAAAATGTGTTGTGCATATAAGAAGTGTGTAGTGTGTGTAAATGTGTGTAGTGTGTGTAAAATATGTATAAAAGGTGTGCAGTGTGTGTTGTGCGTGTAAGAAATGTGCAGTGTGTGTGTAAATGTGTGCAATGTGTGTAAAAGTGTGTTTTGTGTGTAAAAAGTGTGCAGTGTGTGTAAAATATGTGTAATTGTGTGTAGTGTAATGTAAAAATCAAATAAAATATTGAAAAATTTCAAATGCTCTAGGATTTATAGCCAAATAATGAATTTGAAGTCCATGGATTTGGAAATCCTTTTATAAATCCATATATAGCCAAACAAGGTATTTCTAATGGTGTGGATTTCAAATCCAAGGGGTTTGAAATCCATTCATTTCAAATCCCTTGCCAAATCCAAATCCAACAATCCAAACACAGCCTAAAGGTCTTGAGTTCGACTCCCACCGAAAGCGTGTAGGATTTTCTCTACTATTATAGTAGTTGTTAGCTTTGTAGATTGTAATAGTTCTTAATTTGTTGTAACTTGTTGCAGTTCGATATTAATCACATGTATCTTAGAACCGTTTTATTAAAAAAAAAAAAAGTTAACTCACCCCGTAAAATTAGATTGGCTTAATTTGGGAATTAATAACGTAGTAGTTACGTTCTACTACTTGAATAACTATCTATAGGCTGCTACATTCGAACTCACATCTATTATATTACTTGCATGACCCTAATGTACTTGCTAAAAAAATTCGTGTCAAATATCATGCGGCCTTTGTAGCTAACTAACGACTAGAAAAGTAATGAATCAAATGTGCTTAACCATAGGACATATGTTTAGTTTGTGTAAATGAATGAAGGACTTGATCTAGCAAGAAAGTTACCTCACACTAATTCAGTCAAGTAAACCTCGCATACGGACCAACGAACGTGCTCTCATGATTATAGACTGCACTCGAACACCACCGAGCTGCCTACGTACCCTTAAGGGGATCAAGTCTATACGTAGTTCAAACAAAACAGTTATAGTATCTATGATTCGTATCAGGAAGGTACCTAAAATTTGTATTGACAGGATCGTACTCTCGAGTCTCCATAATATCAGAGCTATACGATATTGATTCGTAGTATTTATTGCTCCTCCTATCGTTCGTGAAACTTCATAAGGGAGGTATTTATAGGAGCTCCACGCTGTACTGTAGAGTGAATGACAGATGGGACGTTTTCCCCTTGGATACTCTACACGTGTACACGATGGATGGTAGCGATCTCTCGTCGTAGGGTCGTGTCATGGGTCGAACCCTACACGGTTTATTAAAAACACGCGGGACCTTGGGGGTAATGCAATTAACTTAGTTATAGGGGCCAAACATAAATCCACCTCGTTACCTCGTATACGAGGTATAGTTTTGCCTTACCGACCTCAAGAATACGAGGTAGCGAATATTAGACTTATTTTGGTATATCATTAGTCCCCCACTTCGTGAGTGATGGGGAAATTAATTTCAATTCCTTGACCTATGACTGACGAAGTACATCTTTATAAATATTCCCAGCAATCATTACATTGCAGCCGTTCTCGGTCATCAATGCTGACACGCCATTCCCGAGGAGACGTTGCCTGCCGAATTCCAAGAGACGCAAGGTGAATTCAAACGTCACGTCCTTCACCATTGGATACCAACTTTTTACTATTTGATCGGGACCATTGATTTCAAATCTCCCCTCATATATATATAGGACTTACCCCTCCTTTTTCATTTTTACTTCATCAACCTTGGATTACCGAGTAGAAAGTTGCTCAATCTCTTCGGCGTTCTTGCTACTCAGAGTTCCTCTTCTACCTCAAATTCACACTTTTTTTCTTCTGCTAAGTATAAGCTTCATCTCTATCTTTATTTTTATGTCCAATTATCTTGCATTTTCCAAACATACTCATGAGTACCTCTGGGGTAAGTGCTACTCCCCCTATTTCTGACGAGGAAACGAGGCCACCTAGTATGACCATAGCGGGTCAGATAGTAGTTCTAGTAGTCCGGGGACTCCCTAGAACCTAATCCAAACGAGCCACCACCCGCTATCGAGCCCGAGTCTCCGATGTTCCCTCCGTACCCTAATCTCGAGGGAGACGAGGATGTTAATTCCCAGTATTTCCCGATATGGATAGGGCCGTAGAGAAGTCCCCTGGCTAGGTTATTCCTCCATCTTGACCGCGTCCCAAATTGCTGACCTTAGGGCTAGATATCACATCCCCACCGAATATCGTACCATTGCCCCCAACGTAAATGATAGAATGCATAGTCCCCACGTAGGGGTTCGCACTTCGCACCGTACACGTGGCCCATCTCATTTCGGGGCTAGGTTCCCTTTACATCCCGCCATAGTAAACATTCTTCTCCACCTTCGCTTGAGCCTACTCAACTGCTGCCAACTCTTATAGGCATATAGTTTTTTTATAGTCATAATGAGGATGTATGGGGTCATCCGAATATAAAAATTTCCACGGTTTTCTGTACGTGCATCGAAGCACTCAATCGAAAGAGAAGGGTTTTTCTTCCTCGCCCCTCAGCGTCATGTCGTCTACAGTCTCGAACCCAATCTTCGTTTGGAGGACTGGAGAAGAAGTTCTTCTTCATCGCTCCGCCATTGAACGAGCCTTGGAGAGTACCTCGTCCTTGGGTTATGGATCTTGTAGACTTGAGCAATGCGGTCGACCCACAATACTCCGACGAACTTTAAAACGTATCCTCAAGCGGCTGTTCAAGCCTGAGGTCGTGATGAGTGAATCAGTGCTTGTCACGTGTGGGTGAGTAACGCCAACGTGCCCATTGTCGAGAATCTTGGTAAAAACTTCTCAATATTTCATTATGTACTATATTCCTTGATATGTAGAATGTTTGCGTATATCATTTCTAATGTTCTATGTGTTTTTTGTCCTCATTGGCAGCGATGGAAGAGAGGCAGGCTGTCTGGATAAAAGAGCCGTTATCGCTGCCGAAGGCTGCTCAACGAGCTGCTGCTGCTGCTGGCTGAGGTACTGGTCGGGGTCGCGGCGAGGGCGACTCAGGGGCAACCCGCCTTACGGATTGGTGAACCCAAGGGAGCACTCGTGCCGCCTGCGCCACGCAACACCACCACTGCAACTCGCCCTCCTCGAAGCATGGCCACCAAAATGAGCGAATGGGCGAGGAGAGCTCTCTCGTCCATCGCCCGCCGCTCCGATCCGACTGAAGAGCCAACAGGCGCCTCCTACGGTCGCCCGAAAGCGTCCTCATCGAGAAGTACCTCGCAGCGACTCCAGCCATGCCTGAACTCTCGACCCCCCAATATGAGACACCTGACGAGCCGACACCCGAGACTACGACCTTCTCAACGAGGCTGAATCTCTGCTGCTCAAGGACTACCTTGATAACGAGGTCACGGAACGCGCGCCTCATCGACCCAATGAACAACCCCTCATACAAGACTGGCACATATACTCCGATAGCAGCATAATAAAGGATCGGAGCGGCGATACTGCGATTGAATTATTCATCGTACGTTGTTGCCTAGGGACAAAGCTCTTATCCTCGATCACCCTCACCCCCTCATTGAGAAACAGGCCGCTCAGTATCTCGAAAGGGTACATTACTATTTAATCGCTGTCCTTTGATATTTTAAATCCTAGTCTTTATAACTTCGTTTGATTTTCTGTCGTTTTAGACGAAACTGTTGATACATCAATTGTCCCTGAACAATTCGAGCTTGAAGGAGGTCCTGAGAAGATCTCAACAAGAGCTGGTCGACTATAAGGGCCAAGTTCAAGCTGAGCTCCTTGCTGCTTAAGAGGACAAGGAAAAAGCCTCTTCCCTACAAGTAAGTTTGAGCCTGTTACTTAGTATTTCATTTGGATCGTAAGTTGCACAATACGAGGCTTACTTTCATCAATTGCAGACGGAGCTTGATGTGATCAGCCGATCGTATGACGGGGACAAGCTCAAAATGGCTGAACTTGAATGGACCAATACCGAGCTTCGTCAACAATTGAGTACTCTGCAGGAGGGTACCGCAGCTGAGGGACGACGTCAGTTCGCCTTGGGCAAAGCCGCTGGTCGCAGGGAGTTCCAAGAATCATCCTCCTTCAAGCGTCAAATTCATGAGGCTCGTTTAGGTGGGGTGCGTGACATGCTATGATCTACCGTAGTCGACGATCGGTTACTCGATCAAGCCCTGAATGACGTCCAGACGGCTTCTACAAGGCCCTCGACTACTTGAAAGAGACAAGAAACCTTCCGTCCACTTTCCAAGAGGAAGAATTTGTAGATACCTACTTGAGAGCTCCCCTCAAACGTCCCTCAGCCGCCCCTGCCGAGAGCGTTACTTATATATACTTCCCGAGTTTGACGCCTTAGTGATCGGCGAGTCCGGAGCCAGCCTCTAGTTCGAACGAGAGTTAGAGGCGACCATTGATCGAGGGGATGGACAAAGGGAAGGGGGAGAAACCGCTACAGTTGATGCGCCTCAAATAGTCGAGGACTAGGTTGTATGTAGGTTGTTTTATCTTTATCGAATATCAAGACAATTTTGTACGTCGTTTTGTGTTACATTGTTTTAACTTTTTGTGTTACATCGTTTTAATTTGACCCAACATCGGGGAGGTTGCTCGCATCGTTTTGTATTTATCGAAAATGATCTTGTTTCTTCAGCCGAACTAGGATTTTATCGAATTAGTTGGATACGCATGTATGATAAATGAACACAAGTGAAGTAAAGTTATGCTATTTATGATAAATGAACACAAGTGAACACAAGTAAAATTTTCTCAAGTTATTTACATGCCAAGGGCGTGGTAGGTTTTTGTCCATGAGATCTTGTAATCGGTAGGTCATTGCCTTCGTAATCTTGACGATCTTAAATGGTCCTTCCCAGTTCGCTTCTAGCTTCTTTACATGTCTTGATATGTCCACTCTTCTTAAGACGAGATCACCGACTTGAAAAGATCGAACTTTCACTCTTTTGTTATATGCTCGTGCCATCGTGCTCTTTTGCCTTAATATATTAGCATACGCCTTGTCTCGTACTTCATTGACGACATCCAACTCGAACTCCCTTGCCCGAGCGATTCTCATTGGGGTCATAAGTACTTACTCGATGAGTCATCATTCCTATCTCCGCTGTAATAACGGCTTCTGAGCCATAAACAAGACAGAACGGGGTTTCTCCGGTCGACGAACAAGGTGTCGTTTGATATGCCCATAACACCCCATTCAGCTCTTCTGCCCATCCCGTTCGCTCGCCCTCGAGTCTAGTTTTGAGATGTTGCAAAAGTATACGATTCGCCACTTCCGTTAGTCTATTAGCTTGGGGATGACCAACCGATGTGAAATTCTACTGGATCTTCAATTCGGAACACCAATCAGTGATGGCTTTGCCATTGAATTGCGTTCCATTATCGGATATCAGTATTCTGGGTATACCAAACCTGCATATTATATTCTTCCAAATGAGAATTTCAATTTGTCATTCGTATGTATTCGATTGTATTTAGGTTACTGTAACCTGTATAATTCGTATGTATTCGATTGTATTTAGGTTATTGTAACCTGCATATTATATTCTTCCAAATGAAGTCAATGACGGCTTTTTCGGTGATACGAGCGACCGCTTTTGCTTCTATCCACTTCGTGAAATGTTCAATCGCCACGATAACAAATTTCTTTTGATATTGGGCTGGAGGGAAAGGTCCTGCATACGATTTAATCAGTCAAATATGCATTTTACGCCGTGTTTACAATGGTTCATCATTTTACACGTGTGTCAATAGGACTGTACCCACCTAAGATATCGATGCCCCATTGGTCAAATGGATATGCGATTTTTATCGCTTCCATTGGGGTTCCTGGTTGATGTATCTCATTAGAGTGTAGTTGACATTGCCGGCATTTCTTGGCAAACTCATATGCATCTTCGACCAAGGTAGGCCAGAAATATCCCTGCCTCGTTACTTTTTGAGCTAACGACCTACCTGCGGAATGATTTCCACAACTCCCCTTGTGGATTTCCCGTAGAACATATTCCGACTCGGTTGGAGTAACACATCGTAATAGCACCCCCCCCACTGACCTTTTGTAAGGCTCACCGTCCATCACTACAAACCTCGTTGCTCTTTGAACGACCTTCCTTGCCTCAACTTTATCATCAACTAATTCATCGTTTACTAAATAATCCACGATTGCATCCTTCCACGAACTCTCAGCCAAAACCGGCACAACCGATGTTACGGACTCGATTTCCGAGTGTTCTGCCACCAAAAGAGTTACTTTCCTACTCTTTAGACCCACAATTTGATTCGCATACTTCGACAATGCATCTGTGCGTTCATTTTCATCCCTTGGGATTTGATGCAACTCAACCTCTTCGAATTCCAGCATCAATTCCTTCACTTTACTTAAATATTTTATCATCGTTCTCTCTCTTGCTTCGTAGGACCCGGCAACCTGTCTGGCCACTAACTGCGAATCTGTATAAACCATCAGCCGTTTGACTTCCAAGCTTTTAGCCATCCTCAAACCAGCAACGAGGGCCTCATATTCCGCCTCATTATTGGTTACATCGAAGTTTAGCTTAATTGCAAATTCCATATCCATCTTATCCGGTGTTTGTAGCCAGATTCCAATTCCTCCTCGCTTCGTCATTGACGAGCCATTCACGTGCAACAACCATGGAGCGGCTGATTCTGCTACGGTTACTTCTAGGACCGAGTCCGTTGTCATCTCAACAACGAAGTCTGCTATTACCTGTGCCTTTACCGCCGCTCGACTTTTATACTCAATATGAAATTCTCCCAACTCAATGGCCCATTTTATGAGTCTTCCCGAGACATCGGGTTTTGCCAGCACCTGCTTCAGTGGCTTATTCGTAAGTACTACAATGTGATGGGACTGAAAGTACGGTCGTAACTTACGGGCGGAAGTCATTAAAGCTAGCGCCCATTTTTCAATCTCCAAATAATTTAATTCGGCTCCTTGAATCAATTTACTGACGTAGTATACAGGTTTGCGTTCGTTTTCAACCTCTCGGGCCAAAACGGCACTAATGGCTGCTAAAGAAACGGCCAAATATAAGAATAGAGGTTCCTCGAAAACAGGCTTTGTCAGCAATGGGGGGGAGACGAGGTATTCCTTAAGCTCATGGAAAGCTTTTTCACACTCTTCTGTCCACGTAAAGTTTTTTACCTTTCGTAGCATTTTGAAGAAATGAAGGCCTTTATCAGCCGATTTAGATATAAATCTATTCAGGCTTGCCATTCTCCCAGTTAGTTTTTGTACATCCTTGACGCTTGAGGGAGATTTCATATTTAAAATGGCTTCAATTTTTTCGGGATTGGCCTCGATACCTCGTTCAGTTACCATATACCCCAGAAATTTTCCCCCTCGAACCCCGAAGGTACACTTATTAGGGTTTAGTTTCATGCCATATCGTTTCATTATTTCAAAAGATTTCATCAAGTGATTCAAGTGGTCTGATTCGTCGATGGATTTGTCGAGCATATCATCGATATAGACTTCCATGGTCTTTCCTATTTCGTTTTCAAACATGGAATTAACCAGTCTTTGATATGTGGCTCCGGAGTTCCGAAGTCCAAATGGCATCACATTATAACAATATACACCTCGTGCTGTGATAAAGGAGGTTTTCTTCCTGTCTTCTTCTGCCATCATAATTTGATTGAAGCCTTGATAGGCATCCATCATGCTTAACAAGGCACAACCTGTAGTTGAATCTACTAATAAATCGATACGAGGCAAAGGGTAAGGATCCCGAGGGCAAACTTTGTTTAGATTAGTGAAATCAGTACACATGTGCCATTTGTTTCCGGCTGTAGGTACAAGTACTACATTGGCTAGCCATTCAGTGAATTGAATTTCATTTATGTAGCCTACCTCTAGCAGTTTCTTCACTTCTTCTTCGATGAGGGCATCCCTGTCAGGGCCAAAATTTCTTCTTTTCTGACAGACTGGTTTTGCTTCCGGGTCGACATTCAGATGATGCACTATTACCTCAAGGTCGATGCCTTGAAAGTCAGCAGCTTTCCACGCGAATATATCAATGTTAGCTCTGAGAAATTTTATCAGTTTTGATTCCAGTGTCGGACTCAACTGCCCCCCGATTCTTGTAGTTTTCTCAGCATCATCCTCAAAAAGTTGAACTGTCTTGTGCTCAACTAAGGGAGTATTTATCTGCGATCCGGTGAACCCCACTAAGGGAGTATTTATCGTTCGCAGGGTTACTTTTCCCAGGTCCATCTTTTGCAGCACATCCCAAAAAATTATATCTGCAGAGCTACCGGTGTCAACCAATACCTTGTGTACAGCAAAATTCGCAACATCCATGGTTATCACCATCAGATCATTGTGGGGAACAATCATGCCCTCGTAATCTCTATCGTCAAAAGCTATTGGCTGGTCGTGGTTTTGTACAGAGGAGACCCTCGTAGGCTCCTGACGATAGTGATTGCCACGCATTTCCCTCTTATGCTTTTTCCTTGCATTGGACGAATCGCCTCCAGCCGGCCATCCGGCGATGGTGTGTATCTCGGCCCTGGCCACATTAGCCTGCGCTTTGCGTCCATCTCCCTGATGACTGCTATCGTTCTCTCCCTCTTGTCATCATTTCGACGATAATTATCATTCCGAGGATATCCATTATATCGAGGCCGATCATATGGTCGATTGTCATGAATCCCATGGTCATGTCGACCTCCATTCCCTCTATACTGAGATCGATCCGGTGACCGACTGCGCGATCGTCTCACCTCTTTGACGCGGTTGGCCTCTGAGGCTCTTACTTCTGCGAGAGTATGATCAATGAAGTCGTTCAGAACACCATCCTTTATTAGGCGTTCAAGTTCATCTTTCAACTGGTAGCATTCTTCGGTATCGTGACCTTTGTCTTTGTGAAATTGACAATACTTATCCGGATTTGCTCTGGATTTTGATTTCATTGGCTTTGGCCATCGAATTGCATTCATGTGCTGCACTGCCAGTAACACTCTTCCTCTTGATGCTTTCAAGGGGGTGTACTGTTCGTATTTTGCGTATCGAGGGGGTCGTTCGTGGTTTCTTTCAAACCTTGACCCTTCCTGCCGATAGCTATTATCTTTTCGATCTTTACGATCGTTTACGGGCTTGCAAGCCTCGGAATCTTTTGATAGATTCATTTCTTCCTCGTTGATGCACTGCTCTTCCAACTGCATCAACTCTTCTTGATCTTTGGTAGCGCGTCGAGCTAAAGCTGACTCCAAAGTACCTTTGTTCAAAACCAACAAAAGAAACGTTATAATGAGATCATGAGTTAACTCAGGTATTTCTAAAACTTCTTGATTAAATCTATGAACAAAATCCCTCAGACTCTCACTAGGACCCTGCTTGAATCCCATCATGGAAGACACAGATTTCCTGGCCCTTTTGTTAGCCGCAAAATGATTCTCCAATCTCTTGATGAGCTGCTCATAGGGCACTATCGAACCAGGCTGCTGACTCGTGAACCAATCTTGAGCCTGCCCGACCAAAGTCGTCACAAAAACCCTTGCATTAATTGCATTCGATTGATGATACAGTGACATTAACAGTTCAAACGTCATCAAATGCGGCCCCGGAGCCCCTGTCCCATCATAAGTAGGCAAGAGAGGAGCCTTGAACGAACTTGGGGGTTCTTCAAACATTATCTCCTCACAGAACGGTGAATTCCTAGCCATCAACGCTGAAGCCGACCTACTTTTTGGTCGAAGAGCCTCGGGTTTACAATTCATCCTGCCCAGCTTTTCATACATGTCATCAATTTCGGCCTTTGACAAGGCCGGCCTTTCTTCCTGCACCAGCTGCTTTCCGCGTCGAACTTCTAAACGAGCCTCAACGCTACTGTTGACCTCCTCAATAAACTGCGCCTCGACTTCCCCCCTCTTCCCACGCTCTGGGCACATCCCTTCTTGCCCTTGAAACAGCTTCCTGGGCGCCAGGGGTATCACGGGGGCCTTCGGAATATTAGGAGTTACAGGCCCCGAAGCCATTAGACGACTCAAAACTTCATACACTCTCTCCTGCACCAACCTGTCCAACTCGCCTTTCGTTACCATCATCTTCGCATCTTCACGGCCTCCCCTGCTCCTTTCTGGCGCCGAGGACACAGAATCTTCGACGCGAACTCGCTTCTCTCTCTGACCATCTCCCTCCATTTCTGACGTTAGTTTTAGCGACCCTCGAGTAGTTTCCCACAGACGGCGCCAACTGATCTAGCAAGAAAGTTACCTCACACTAATTCAGTCAAGTAAACCTCGCATACGGACCAACGAACGTGCTCTCATGATTATAGACTGCACTCGAACACCACCGAGCTGCCTATGTACCCTTAAGGGGATCAAGTCTATACGTAGTTCAAACAAAATAGTTATAATATCTATGATTCGTATCACGAAGGTACCTAAAATTTGTATTGACAGGATCGTACTCTCGAGTCTCCGAATAATCAGAGCTATACGATATCTGATTCGTAGTATTTATTGCTCCTCCTATCCGTCCGTGAAACTTCATAAATGGAGGTATTTATAGGAGCTCCACGCTGTACTGTAGAGCGAATGACAGATGGGACGTTTTCCCCTAGGATACTCTACACGTGTACACGATGGATGGTAGCGATCTCTCGTCGTAGGGTCGGGTCATGGGTCGACCCTACCCGGTTTATTAAAAACACGCGGACCTTGGAGTGTAATACAATTAACTTAGTTATAGGGGCCGGACATAAATCCACCTCGTTACCTCGTATACGAGGTATAGTTTTGCCCTACCGACCTCAAGAATACGAGGTAGCGAATATTAGACTTATTTTGGTATATCAGTCGTGCTTATATAAGAGCCTGATATAATATTCCACTCGAATACAAACCCTACGATGCCTAAATCGTGACCCCTAATGTTTAGCCGTATTCATTTCAATCCAAATGAACCAAGTGATCAAAACCAGCAAAATAAGTCTAACACTCCTACGACCAGCCCCTATCCTCCAAGATTGCCAGGCAAATGTTAATATTATTCGTGTTTAGAAGCTGGAAGTTGCAAAGCCTAGCAAAAAAAACTACCAGTTTTTCTAGCTCCAGCACTATTAAGGAATGCATGTGGTATTGTCTCGATCTCACCTTCTTTACAACAAGAGCATTTCGAAGCCAATGAAAATCCTTTCCTCTGCATATTGCTATCAACGGGCAGCCAGTTATAAAACATTAACCTTATAGAATGATTTGATATGTACTTGGAGTCAACTGAAAATTAAGCCGAACAAATATCTAAAAATTTGTCAAGTTAACTTGAAATCTAATCCAATCAAGAAAATTGAAAAAAAAAAAAAGAGCTGGTGATGAATGCAATGAAACTGACAAATCCACAAAGTACAAATCTTACAAAAAATACCAACTTAAAGAATATAATAAGAAGATCACTACCTTGATTCACAAAGTACAAATCTTACAAAAGAAGATCATACCTTGATTTAACGAAGATGAAAAGAAAAGGCTTTTAATCCATAATAACACAATATGGAGTGTATATAACAATAGAAAGGAAGCAAATGACCCAAACATTCATAAAATGAGAAGATGCAAATGATATTAATTAGTGTGCATAGCATGTAGAGATAAAAAGACACTTGACTAAAATTTGAATTTTAAAACAAAATAAAGCTACAATTAAGAAACTAACTAAAAGCTAAGAACAATTTCAAATATTAAATCAAATCAAAATAAAAGAAATCTAGCTATAAAGAGAACTAAAGCAGGAATCCACAAATAAAATCTGAACATTATTGTAAAATAAGGAAAACATTTGAAAAGAGATCAAAGACAAATGATTAGTAGATTATATGAATTAATAGATATATGAACCTTTTGAGCAATGGGCCGGAAAAAAAAATATATATATATATATAATACATACAAAAATGTAGGTGTTTACACCCAAAATGAAGTGGGCTTTGCCAGATAAGAAAGCCCAAACCATCCTTTATCCGAAGATGGACTTGAAATAAAATATCTCATACAACCAAGACTAATTCGAAGATAGGCTCAAATCAAACAAGTCCAATTAAAGTCATTGGATCAGTAAAAAATGAAATGGGCTCGATGGGATCCGAATCTGAAGACGAATCCAAAAAGGAGGAAGTTACCCAATTCAAAGACGCGCCAATAAAGGAAATTTAAAAGTACAATTGGGAAGCAGTTTTCGCCATGATGAACGTGGGTACGTGATAAAACCAAGGCCAGGAGAAGAAAGAAAGCAACACACAGAATTTCATCAACTCTGCTTTTATCTTTTCTCTCTAGGAGTAGGCGTAATTAGGAGTAGTCTGTAGCATAGATTAGCAGTAGAAGCGTAGATCCAGTAGAATCGATATTTGGTGATCCTGTTCGAGTTTATCAAGTTGCTCAAGCAAGCTTTTTTGTATTCAATTGGAGATCAATATGGAGGTATAATGTTTATCTTTTTATCAGATTTAAATATTTGATAGATAAATCCTGTATCTGGACTTGTATCTTCAATTCCCCTTTTGTTTATTTCCTTTCATCGAATAATTGCGGTCCGAACAACTAAATTAAACAACACATCGAAGTGTTAAAGTCTGAACCACCGTCTAGCGTATCGAACTCGAACGCGGGGGTTGTTAGATAATTCTAAGTGGAGAATTATCACGGGGCTCGAATCAATCATATTGATTCATCCCTATTCAATTTGTTTTTATCCAGAAACAAATTTTTGGCGACCACAGTGGGAGCTTGGTTCACGTAAAATCAATTTCTCAAGATCGTTTAAGTCATATTGACCAGCAATGGCAAACGAGGTAACTCATGATGACTACACCGAGGATTTGGATATCCAGCCGATGGCAAAAAATAAAGTCAGAGCGGACAAAATGTACTAACAATTTGTCCGACTCATGAAACAAACCCTAGTGGGTGCTCTAGAGGATCAAAGAAAAGAGTTCAATGATCAATATCGAGCATTGGCACAGGAATCTGCTCGAATATTCATAGCAATTATACAAGACATTGCTGTACGCACTCAAGATGGTCTTGCTCGAGAAGTCACTCGGGTTATAACTGAATTGGGTGAGATATTTAATCAAACTTGTGATGTTTTTTCAAACATGATAAATACGCAAGTAATATTGGTCTCGAACCTTTAATTAACAAGCATAATATTTTAATCAAAAAAGTATCACAGTTGTTAGAACCGAGGACTCAAAGTAGATATATTAATCCAAATGAGATTCCTCTGGGATATCCTAGAGAAAACGGACCTTGAATTGGTCAATTTGAAATTGGTCAGACTTCGAGACCCTCACCTCTCTAAGGCCATAGTAATGGTAATAATAATAACCCTCAAAATGTAAATTCGAACAAGCACCACATCCTAATGTATATAATACAAGTTCGAATCTACATAGTAATCAAAATACAAGGCCTAACGGTCCCCTACCACCGAACGGAATGGGACAAATTCCGGCGGGATATCCCCCAGATGTGAATTTTGGAAATCCTGAAACAGGATTTAACTATAACCAAGGATATTGCGCTGGGGGGCAAAACCAACATCAGGTGCCAAGTTTTCCTGGACTCTCGAATAATCCCATAAATACAGGAAACCAATCTTTTTCGGGATTTCAGAATAATCTGAATTATGCTCACGCCCCAAATAATTTCCAAATGCCATATGTTGGGGGGTCAAGCCATTCCTAACAGTTACATGGGGGGTAACCTTGGACCACAAGTGCAAGATCCTCTAGGAAATCAAATTGAGTTAATAATCGAAGAATGTATGGTCCTGGCTTTCGAAGGAACCAAAGACTGATTCTGAGGAATCCGTACCCCGAATGGGTAGATAGGAGTTTTCCTTTTCCTAGAACATATAAGGTTCCAACCTTTACACTGTTCTCGGGAGATGATAATGTATCAGCCTTAGAACATCTATCTCGATTTACCTATCAGTGTCGAGAGGCAGCCGACCAAGATTACCGTAAATTGAGACGGTTCCCTAATTCTCTCACAGGGTCAGCATTTAATTGGTATATTAACTTATCTCCGAACTCAATACATACTTGGGACGAAATGCAGTTCCAATTTCAAAATCACTTCGCTCGAACGGATCCTGGGATATCCATGAGTGATCTGGCTAAAATTAGACAGAACATAGGGGAGTCTGTAGAAGAATTCCTATCGAGATTCAAAAAGGCTCGAGTCAAGTGCCATTTGAATCTACCTGAGTCTGGGTTTGTGCAATTGGCACAACAAAATATGCCCTTCGATTTTAGGATAAAATTCGATGGGATTATATTCCCAGATTTTCGAAGCTTGGCAAAAAGTGCCACTAGATGCGAAAATATGTTAAGGGAAGAAAGTCTAAGGAAACACCAAGGACTGAATACCTTCGAAATATCTGCACCTTGGATATTCGAAGATGCGTATGAGGTAGACCTCGCAGAATTCATAAAAGGGCCCCCATTCCAATGTGGAGCACTCGAACAAAAAGAGTGTGAAGCAATGGGTTCTCTACAATCGAAAAAAGATAAAAAAAATACACGTTTGATGTAGCAAAAACAGAAGAGATATTCGATTGGCTTCTGGCTAACAAAAAATTGAGAATTAAAGGGAAACACTGATTCCCAACTATGGCAGAGGCCAAAGGAAAACCTTATTATAAATGCCATAATGCTTTTACCCATGAAACAAAGGAATGTGTTATGTTCCAAAACTTAATAAAATCAAAGTTAGATTCGCATGAAATAACTTTTCCATAATATGCAAAAAATAAGTATAGACGAGGACCTTTTTCCTGTTTTAAATTTCGAAATTAATACTTTAGACATTGATTCACCTGGAGGTTCTAACACTGCATCTACATCTTCGAATGAACAGGTCTCGAAGGAAGCCAAGCTGGCGAACAGGCTCATAGACGAAGGAATCTTGACCTTCCCGAAAGTCAATGATGATGGGCTCGAAGGCATGTGTAGGTGGCATATGAACACGATGCATACCACTGATCAATGCCAAATTTTTAGGCGCTTTGTGGCCAAGCAATTCGAGAGGGGCAAGATATGCTTGTCCGCAATAGACAAACGAATCCTGGAATTCAGTCAAGATGGAAAACCCAAGGAAAAGGAATCACCAATCGAAATGATTCCTCCCATCCAAAAGGCTGAAGAGAAATCATACAAGGAAGCACTCGAGACCCCTAAATGTGAGATCGTATATCAAACCCCTTAGAGAATAGTGGACGACCTTATCCAGATGTAGAAAGTGCTTTGCAATCAATGTACTGATACCTTACACTACGAATTAGTGAGGTTGTAGGTGATCCCTGACACGACAAAATCCTAGCAAGAGAACTAGATCGTGTAAGTAGTAAAGTGGATGTTCAAGTCCGGGGTTATCGTATCCGCAGGGACAACTATAATCTAAGTACCAAGACTACTGTATTACCCAATTCTAAGTTAGATCGGTCGATAAAAGGTTTGATTTAAACTAATTTAACTAAGTTAAGCACTAAAATAAGTCATAACCAAATAAGTGGAAGAAACGATAGAAGAGAAGCGATTAAGGCACATGGTTCAACCATTTATGTATTTCGATTGTGATTAAGGTTCTATTGGATTATTAGATGGATTTAGCCAAGGCGAAATTCCCTAACATACGTACTACCCAATCTCTTGGCATAGCAACCCTACCTTAGTTAACGATTTCCTATATATCTCTATATGAAAATCCGGCTTAACAAAGATGCATTTAAGGTCTAAGAATTCCCCATGTGAATGGAAAACCACCTAAAGAAACTGAGTCTATCTCTAGTCGGTTTAACTATAGGGTATTCAATGTTTATATCTTCCCTAGGTTATTATCTCTCGATCTCTAACCTAGGCATTTTATCGAACACTTGGTGATCAAACAAGCAAAGCATTGAGCTCAACTATTGAATACATAGCCAAAACCAACATTAATCCAATAAATACCAAAACAACAACAATCAAAATAACATAAACGGCCTAGCCACGGCCTTAATCAAATGCGTTTAGCTCATGTTCATGTCACAAATATGGATTTGAATCATACAAATCATATTAGAGAGTTGGACAAAGTTAAGAAATAAAGATGTAAAAACTCCCGAATAATCGTGATGATTTTGATCCCTCGTTGAATTCTCAGTCGTCTTGCGAATCCGGGGCTTCAAGGAGACGTTATGACTTTCAATCTTCTTTCCAAAGTGTTTCTCTCCTCCCTTTTGGTGTTTGGCTGCTCTCAAGTGTCTTTAGGGCTTAGTTTCGTCCAAATGACCTGATGGTCTATTTATAGGCCAAGTCCGCCACCTTGAACATCGCGGCGTTGGTGGTTGAACGCCGCGGCGTTCGTGAATGAACGCCTCGGCGTTCATCCCCTGCTGCTCCGGCCAGTTTTGGTAAAATATGTATAACTTTCTCTACCGATATCGGAATAAGCGGATTCAAGTTGCTATAAAATCCTAAAACAAAGCTCTACAACTTTCAAGAAGACACCAAATCCAAAATAAAACGTTAAAGATGATAAAATTGTCTCACAAATCACTGAATGAGAAAACTCCATCGTAAGAAGTCTCTTCCGATGACGTTTTCACCTCCTTCCCTACATATCTGATCTTTGTCTTAAACATAAGAAATGTACCTTTGCCTCTTATCTTTCCATTGGTATACGAAGTGTGTAATGTGGACATGGGTAGAGAAATCTATTCCATAAACTCTAGAACTGCGCTGACAGTTTGTATCTTGATGCATGATTTACCTTCAATCCTTGTTCTTTTCCTCCAAATGTTATGTTATTCTATAAAATATGAGAAAACAAGGGTCAAAGTATCATATGTGATCAAATTATCAAGGAAACAATCAAAACTAAATCGATAAACGGGACTAGTGTAAAAATAACATATATCAATCCCGAATGATCCCGAGTGGATTCCAGCCTATCAAAGGGATTGGAATAAGAGGCAAAGATACGAAAACAACAGCTTCAATTTCCAGCCCTACAACCGACACTTTCGAGGAAGGGGTGGCAGAGGTTATGGCATGCCTCCGTCAGCAGGCAGGGATTCGCCATTTAACCGTTTAAGTGAGTCCAGCGAGTAGGTCGAGAAGAAATGGAATAACCGCTATAAGAATATTAAGCAACGGGTGGCTTATTCTCGAGCTGCTGCGGCTTTAGAAATGCAGCAAGAAGCCATTATTGCCAACCTTCGAATCGAAGAAGAATCGTTGAGCAAAGGCCTGCTGAAAGCCAAGATGGGGACAAAACCTGAGGATAACGAGTGTGAGAAGGATGTTGACAGGTTGAGTGACCAGTTCAAGGACACCAGCTTGAAGGGAAAGAATACAAGGATCGAAAAAGATGAAAACCTGGATGATTTCGAGTCAGGCGATGACTTGGATATCCTGTTAGGAGACTCTGCTTATGAAGAATCGGCAAACGAAGCCGATTTGAGAGCATAAGAAGCATCTCTGAAAAGGGCCCTGCAGTTCGAGGAGAATAAACATGTAAATATGGTGACGGTGTTGCCAGTGGCATTCGCCGCAAAAGAGGATGCAATAGATGAAGAGTCAAATTCGCTCGAGATGATGACAATCTCTAAATCAGGTAATATTTCGAAATTAGAAATTCCTATCAATAAAATATTGGATACAAAAACAGTCAATGAAAATTTAGTCGATCTATTATTCTCAAAAGAAAAGATCGATAATAACCATATGCGACCTTTATTTGTAAAAGCCGAGATCGAAGGCATTAAAATTAGCAAAGTATTAGTCGACAACGGTGCTACTGTTAACATTTTGCCCGAAAAAGCGTTAATAAGGTTAGGAAAAACTGCGAAAGACTTAGTCACCACTGATGTTTTAGTGTACGGTTTTTCTGGACAAGCAACTCGAGTATCTGGAGTCCTACCTTATCAGGTAAAGGTTCGGACTCAGAGTTCATACTCAGCATTCTTTGTGGTGAATACGAACTCACCATCATTTAATGCCTTATTAGGGAGAGACTGGATACATCAAAACTATTGTATCCCTTCAACCTTACATTAGATGTTAGTTTGTTGGAACGGGCATAAGTTCATCATCAATGCCGAGAAAAATTCCTATTTTATTGATACTCACATTGTCCATGCCAAGTACATGGCTAGAGGAGCCGAAGTGATGGATAGTCAAGCTTTGGAGTGTCCGGCCATCGAAACGGCAGGAACAAAAGGTGAAGGAACAAGCGTCAAGACTCGAAATAGTGCAGACCAGTTTACAGCCGAAGTAGATAATAGTTTAGCCTAAGTCGAAGTAAGGATTTTGTAATTTCCTTTTAATTAGTTTTAATGGACAAAGTCACTTATGATGCTGTACCCGAATGCTTATTTAAGAAATTACTAATCGAAAACGTTATTTCAAATTTATCTATTAACAATCATGTTTTAGTCGAAGAACGTAATGCAGATACTAGTCATGGTGTGATTGAATGTTTTGAAACCGAAGGAAGTTGTTCAACTCATAAGTTCGAGCAAGGGGTTATGGAACCTGATGAGGATATCAGGAAAGATAAAAAGACCCTCTAGAGGAAGTCAATCTTGGGACGGCAGAGGATCCCAGAATGACTTATATAAGTTCAAAATTAGATCAATCCGAGAAGGAGAGATTGATAAAGGTCTTATATCAATTTAGAGATTGCTTCGCATGGGCACATCACGAAATGCCTGGGATAGACATGAATATAGCTTGACATGAGTTGCCAATCAAACCTGGTTTTCAACCGGTGATACAAGCACCTCGTCAATCATCTCCCAATTTAATTAGTGCAATTAAAGATGAGATTGAAAAGTTGGTGAGGCCAATTTCTAAGACCAACTCGATACGTCGAATGGTTGGCAAACATAGTCCCAGTAATCAAGAAAAATGGGAAAAGTAAGGGTCTGTATTGATTTTGAGATCTGAATAGGGTTACACCTAAAGATGGAATACCCTATGCCCATGGTTGACGTCATGATCGACACCGCTGCTAGGCATGAAGTGATGTCCTTTATGGATGGCTACTCGGGGTATTATCAACTAAAAATATCCAAAGTAGACAGAAACAAAATGGTGTTTCGATGCCCAGGTTCCATAGGTACGTTTGAATGGAATGCTATGCCCTTTGGATTAAAAAATGACGGAGCCACATACCAGAGGACTATGAATTACATGTTCCATGACTTGATCGGTAAATCCCTTGAAATATACATAGATGATATAGTGGTCAAGGCACAAACCTATCAAGATCACTTGAAATCATTAACCGAAGCCTTCGAACGAATGAGGCATTTTAAGTTAAAGATGAATCCATTAAAGTGTGCTTTCGGTGTAGAAGCTGGAAACTTTCTAGGATTCCTAATTCATAATCAAGGGATAGAGGTGGGTCGAAACAAAGCCAAAGCAATATTGGAAGCTAAGCCTCCAAAGAATAAGAAAGAGTTGCAACGTTTTTTAGGGCAGGTCAATTTCTTACGAAGATCATATATCTCTAATGGCTGGAAAAATAGAAGCATTCTTGCCTATCTTACGTTTGAAAGACGAAGATGAATTTGTCGGGAGGAAAACAACAAGAGGTTACGAGCCATAAAAATTTACTGAACCCAACCTCCAGTCTTCTTATCCCTCCTCGAAATGGAAAAAAGTTAGAGATTATACATATCAGCAGCTAATCATTCATGGGTGCCTTATGGCACAAGGAAATGACCGAGGTACGAACAGTCTGTCTTCTATTTAGTAAAACTGTTAAATGATACCGAGAAGAGGTATACCTCAATTGAAAAATGGTGCCTAAGTCTTATACTTTGCAACAGTCAAATTGAGACGATATTTCATGTCCTATTCAATCGAAGTGGTCTCACCAACGGACGTAATTAATTCATGATCAATCTACCTTTGATGAGAGGGCGATTGCGCAAATGGAGTCTCAGTTTGCCTAGTTTGATTTATGTTATGTGCCTCAAAAGGCTGTAAAAGGTCAAGTGATAGCCGATTTCTAGGCTGATCACCCTCCGATAAAAGATGGATTGCTTGAGAATCTCGAGATCAATTTCATCGATAAGGTCCCTTGGATTTTATACTTGATGGGTCAAATGCTCGAGATGGGTCCTGCATAGGATAATATTATATCTCCATCAAAGCTGATCACCAAAATGTGTGCCAAAATTGAGGGAAATTGCACGAATAACAAAGCAGAGATATGAAGCTCTCATTCTAGGATTAGAAATACTACTCGATATGGGTGCAGGAAATATTGAGATAAAGGGAGATTCCAAGTTGATCATAAATCAAGTAAAGGGAATATTTAAATGTGTTAGCCAAGTATCAATAGCCTCGTATGCTCGAGTACGATCAACAATTAAGCTATTTCGAATCAGTTGAAATTATGCACGTGCCAAGAGAAAAGAATTAAATTTCCAATGATCTGGCCCAAATGGCATCAGGATATAAGATAGATCCTGATTTACTCGAGTCAACGATTCAGCTCGAGATAAGGATTTTGTTACCTTTCGAGCAAAGGGCAATGCAAGTCCATAAAATCGATATCTTCAAAGAAAAAGAAGATTGGCGCCTCGAGGTTATAGAATACTTGAAGGATCTATCCAAAGGGATTCTCGAATAGGTTAAAACTGAGGGTCTCACCATTATTTTATGATGGCAAGATTGTATCGAAAAGCTCTCAAGGGTTTTATTAAATGCCTCGATTTAGAGGACGCTTTGGTTATAATGGCCAAAACCCACGAAGGGATTTGTGGTGCTCATCAAGCTGGCCAAAAGATGAGATGGCTGTACATCGATATGGTTTTTACTGGCCCACAGTACTTCGAGATTGCATAAATTATGCAAAAGGTTGCAAACAATGCCAAAAGTATGGCAAAGTGTTAAGGCGACCTACGGTTGAGCTTAACTCGATTATAAAGCCGTGGCCATTTCGAGGATGGGCTATAGATATCATAGGTGAAATAAAATCAGCCTCTTCAAAGAGGCATAGCTATATTTTAGTAGCCACGGATTACTTCACTAAGTGGGTCGAGGCCAAAGCATTCGAAATCATAAATTCGAAGCAGGTGGTTGATTTTATTAAGGAGAATATCATAACTCGATTTGGGATACCTGAGTCTATCACTTTTGACCAGGCTAGGGTATTTAGTAGTACAGAAATGCTCAGATTCCTAGATCAATTTAAGATAAAATTGTTAAATTCAACTCCTTATTATGCCCAAGCAAATGGCCAAGCTGAGTCTTCGAATAAATTAATTAAAGGATGTATCTCGAAAATGATAAAAAATAATGCTAAAGTGTGGCAATGAATTGTTGATGGACCCTTTATGGGCATTAAGGACTATCAAAAAAGACAGCCTAGGGGTTACACCTTTTCAATTAGTATATGGTCATGAAGCTGTTATAACCGATGGGATAAATTACCAAGTCACAAAGGATTTTGGAGCAATCAAAAACTCACACGAGAGGAGTATATCGAAAAATGACCATGGAGAAATTGGACCATGAAAGAATTCAAATAATGGCATTACAGCAATCGAACTCTAGAAAAAGAAAGTAAAAAAAAGTTATAATAAAAAGGTCAAGACAAGATCTTCGAAATAGGGGATAGTCTGGAAAATGATATTGCCAGAAGGCTCGAAAGATCAGTCTTTAGGAAAATGGTCGCCTAAATGGGAAGAGGACATTTTCAATCTCAAGAAAATTATCGGGAACTCTTAGATTCCGTATGTATAATGGATAGGAAGATGGAAGGGTTTTAAATGGAAATATCTAGAAATAAAACCGAGACGTGGGAACGAAAATGCCAGAAGAGATAATACTCAAAAGATTGCCGGGGAACTGGTATTTTATGTTATAAATGGTGAGCGAGAATATAAATGATAAGTCGAATATACCTACTCTACGAACTTTCTATAAAGCGCAAGGAGTTATAAAGACATTGATAGCATAAAAAGGCGTCTTTCGAAGTAAAGGATGGCCTAACCAGATTCTCGAACTCCGAGTGAAAAGAGTAATTTGATGGTGAACATGCAATCAACCTCTCCCGTTTTGTCGCTAGATCGAAAGTCGATCCCTTTCGGGTGGAGTCGCATCATGACATCCAATTCGGCAACTGGGGTAGGTACCCGCTGTGTTCTCCAAGTGGGGGACTCAAACTTGGAGGTGATTAGTAATTCTGGGACATGCAAAATATCTGCTCGAAAGTGCGGTTGTATGATTGAAGCTTTCGTATCTTTGCCTCTTATTCCAATCCCTTTGATAGGCTGGAATCCACTCGGGATCATTCGGGATTGATATATGTTATTTTTACACTAGTCCCGTTTATCGATGTAGTTTTGATTGTTTCCTTGATAATTGATCACATATGATACTTTGACCCTTGTTTTCTCATATTTTATAGAATAACATAACATTTGGAGGAAAAGAACAAGGATTGAAGGTAAATCATGCATCAAGATACAAACTGTCAGCGCAGTTCTAGAGTTTATGAATAGATTTCTCTACCCATGTCCACATTACACACTTCGTATACCAATGGAAAGATAAGAGGCAAAGGTACATTTCTTATGTTTAAGACAAAGATCAGATATGTAGGGAAGGAGGTGAAAACGTCATCGGAAGAGACTTCTTACGATGGAGTTTTCTCATTCAGTGATTTGTGAGACAATTTTATCATCTTTAACGTTTTATTTTGATTGGTGTCTTCTTGAAAGTTGTAGAGCTTTGTTTTAGGATTTTATAGCAACTTGAATCCGCTTATTCCGATATGGTAGAGAAAGTTAACCATATCTTAACCAAGAAACATGGCCGTAGCTCAGGGATGAACGCCGAGGCGTTCATATCACGAACGCCGCGGCGTTCAACCACCAACCGCCGCTATTTCAAGGTGGCGGACTTGGCCTATCAAATAGACCATTCAGGTAATACTTGGACGAAACTAACGAATTACCCCTAAAGACACTTGAGAGCAGCCAAACACCAAAAGGGAGGAGAGAAACACTTTGGAAAGAAGATTGAAAGTCATAACGTCTCCTTGAAGCCCCGATTCGCAAGACGACTGAGAATTCAACGAGGGATCAAAATCATCACGATTATTCGGGAGTTTTTACATCTTTATTTCTTAACTTTGTCCAACCTCTAATATGATTGTATGATTCAAATCCATATTTGTGACATGAACATGAGCTAAACGCATTTGATTAAGGCCGTGGCTAGGCCGTTTATGTTATTTTGATTGTTGTTGTTTTGGTATTTATTGGATTAATGTTGTTTTGGCTATGTATTCAATAGTGAGCTCAATGCTTTGCTTGTTTGATCACCAAGTGTTCGATAAAATGCCTAGGTTAGAGATCGAGAGATATAACCTAGGGAAGATATAAACATTGAATACCCTATAGTTAAACCGACTAGAGAAGACTCAGTTTCTTTAGGTGGTTTCCATTCACATGGGGAATTCTTAGACCTTAAATGCATCTTTTGTTAAGCCGATTTTCATATAGAGATATTAGGAATCGTTACTAAGGTAGGGTTGCTATGCCAAGAGATTGGGTAGTACGTATGTTAGGGAATTTCGCCTTGGCTAAATCCATCTAATAATCCAATAGAACCTTAATCACAATCGAAATACATAAATGGTTGAACCTGTGCCTTAATCGCTTCTCTTCTATCGTTCTTCCACTTATTTGGTTGACTTATTTTAGTGCTTAACTTAGTTAAATTAGTTTAAATCAAACCTTTTATCGACCGATCTAACTTAGAATTGGGTAATACAATAGTCTTGGTACTTAGATTATAGTTGTCCCTGCGGATACGATAACCCCGGACTTGAACATCCACTTTACTACTTACACGATCTAGTTCTCTTGCTAGGATTTTGTCGTGTCAGGGATCACCTACAACCTCACTAATTTCGTAGTGTAAGGTATCAGTACATTGATTGCAAAGCACTTCTACTCTGGATAAGGTCGTCCACTATTCTCTAAGGGTTTGATATACGATCTCACATTTAGGGGTCTCGAGTGCTTCCTTGTATGATTTCTCTTCAGCCTTTTGATGGGAGGAATCATTTCGATTGGTGATTCCTTTTCCTTGGGTTTTCCATCTTACTGAATCAGGATTCGTTTGTCTATTGCGGACAAGCATATCTTGCCCTCTCGAATTGCTTGGCCACAAAGCGCCTAAAAATTTGGCATTGATCAGTGGTATGCATCGTGTTCATATGCCACCTACACATGCCTTCGAGCCCATCATCATTGACTTTCGGAAGGTCAAGATTCCTTCGTCTATGAGCTGTTCGCCACTGGCTTCCTTCGAGACCTGTTCATTCGAAGATGTAGATGCAGTGTTAGAACCTCCAGGTGAATCAATGTCTAAAGTATTAATTTCGAAATTTAAAACAGGAAAAAGGTCCTCGTCTATACTTATTTTTTGCATATTATGGAAAGGTTATTTCATGCGAATCTAACTTTGATTTTATTAAGTTTTTGGAACATAACACATTCCTTTGTTTCATGGGTAAAAGCATTATGGCATTTATAATAAGGTTTTCCTTTGGCCTCTGCCATAGTTGGGATCAGTGTTTCCCTTTAATTCTCAATTTTTGTTAGCCAGAAGCCAATCGAATATCTCTTCTGTTTTTGCTACATCAAACGTGTATTTTTTTCTTTTTTTTTCGATTGTAGAGAACCCATTGCTTCACACTCTTTTTGTTCGAGTGCTCCACATTGGAATGGGGGCCCTTTTATGAATTCTGCGAGGTCTACCTCATACGCATCTTCGAATATCCAAGGTGCAGATATTTCGAAGGTATTCAGTCCTTGGTGTTTCCTTAGACTTTCTCCCTTAACATATTTTTTCGCATCTAGTGGCACTTTTGCAAGCAGCTTCGAAAATCTGGGAATAATAATCCCATCGAATTTTATCCTAAAATCGAAGGGCATATTTTGTTGTGCCAATGCACAAACCCAGACTCAGGTAGATTCAAATGGCACTTGACTCGAGCCTTTTTGAATCTCGATAGAATTCTTCTACAGACTCCCCTATGTTCTGTCTAATTTTAGCCAGATCACTCATGGATATCCCAGGATCCGTTCGAGCGAAGTGATTTGAAATTGGAACTGCTTTCGTCCCAAGTATGTATTGAGTTCGGAGATAAGTTAATATACCAATTAAATGCTGAGACCTGTGAGAGAATTAGGGAACCGTCTCAATTTACGGTAATCTTGGTCGGCGCCTCTCGACACTGATAGGTAAATCGAGATAGATGTTCAAGGCTGATACATTATCATCTCCCGAGAACAGTGTAAAGGTTGGAACCTTATATGTTCTAGGAAAAGGAAAACTCCTATCTACCCATTCGGGGTACGGATTCCTCAGAATCAGTCTTTGGTTCCTTCGAAAGCCAGGACCATACATTCTTCGATTATTAACTCAATTTGATTTCCTAGAGGATCTTGCACTTGTGGTCCAAGGTTCCCCCCATGTAACTGTTAGGAATGGCTTGACCCCCAAACATATGGCATTTGGAAATTATTTGGGGCGTGAGCATAATTCAGATTATTCTGAAATCCCGAAAAAGATTGGTTTCCTGTATTTATGGGATTATTCGAGAGTCCAGGAAAACTTGGCACCTGATGTTGGTTTTGCCCCCCAGCGCAATATCCTTGGTTATAGTTAAATCCTGTTTCAGGATTTCCAAAATTCACATCTGGGGGATATCCCGCCGGAATTTGCCCATTCCGTTCGGTGGTAGGGACCGTTAGGCCTTGTATTTTGATTACTATGTAGATTCGAACTTGTAATATACATTAGGATGTGGTGCTTGTTCGAATTTACATTTTGAGGGTTATTATTATTACCATTACTATGGCCTTAGAGAGGTGAGGGTTCTCGAAGTCTGACCAATTTCAAATTGACCAATTCAAGGTCCGTTTTCTCTAGGATATCCCAGAGGAATCTCATTTGGATTAATATATCTACTTTGAGTCCTCGGTTCTAACAACTGTGATACTTTTTTGATTAAATATTATGCTTGTTAATTAAAGGTTCGAGACCAATATTACTTGCGTATTATCATGTTTGAAAAACCATCACAAGTTTGATTAAATATCTCACCCAATTCAGTTATAACCCGAGTGACTTCTCGAGCAAGACCATCTTGAGTGCGTACAGCAATGTCTTGTATAATTGCTATGAATATTCGAGCAGATTCCTGTGCAATGCTCGATATTGATCATTGAACTCTTTTCTTTGATCCTCTAGAGCACCCACTAGGGTTTGTTTCATGAGTCGGACAAATTGTTAGTACATTTTGTCCGCTCTGACTTTATTTTTTGCCATCGGCTGGATATCCAAATCCTCGGTGTAGTCATCATGAGTTACCTCGTTTGCCATTGCTGGTCAATATGACTTAAACGATCTTGAGAATTGATTTTACGTGAACCAAGCTCCCACTGTGGTCGCCAAAATTTGTTTCTGTGGATAAAAACAAATTGAATAGGGATGAATCAATATGATTGATCGAGCCCGTGATAATTCTCCACTTAGAATTATCTAACAACCCCCGCGTTCGAGTTCGATACGCTAGACGGTGGTTCAGACTTTAACACTCGATGTGTTGTTTAATTAGTTGTTCGGACCGCAATTATTCGATGAAAGGAAATAAACAAAAGGGGAATTGAAGATACAATCCAGATCACAGATTATCTATCAATATTTAAATCTGATAAAAAGATAAACATTATACCTCCATATTGATCTCCAATTGAATACAAAAAAGCTTGCTTGAGCAACTTGATAAACTCGAACAGGATCACCAAATATCGGATTCTACTGGATCTACGCTTCTACTGCTAATCTATGCTACAGACTACTCCTAATTACGCCTACTCCTAGAGAGAAAAGATAAAAAAGCAGAGTTGATGAAATTCTGTGTGTTGCTTTCTTTCTTCTCCTGGCCTTGGTTTTATCACGTACCCACGTTCATCATGGCGAAACTGCTTCCCAATTGTACTTTTAAATTTCCTTTATTGGCGCGTCTTTGAATTGGGTAACTTCCTCCTTTTTGGATTCGTCTTCAGATTCGGATCCCATCGAGCCCATTTCATTTTTTACTGATCCAATGACTTTAATTGGACTTGTTTGATTTGAGCCTATCTTCGAATTAGTCTTGGTTGTATGAGATATTTTATTTCAAGTCCATCTTCGGATAAAGGATGGTTTGGGCTTTCTTATCTGGCAAAGCCCACTTCATTTTGGGTGTAAACACCTACATTTTTGTATGTATTATATATATATATATATATTTTTTTTTTTTTCCCGGCCCATTGCTCAAAAGGTTCATATATCTATTAATTCATATAATCTAATAATCATTTGTCTTTGATCTCTTTTCAAATGTTTTCCCTATTTTACAATAATGTTCAGATTTTATTTGTGGATTCCTGCTTTATTTCTCTTTATAGCTAGATTTCTTTTATTTTGATTTGATTTAATATTTGAAATTGTTCTTAGCTTTTAGTTACTTTCTTAATTATAGCTTTATTTTGTTTTAAAATTCAAATTTTAGTCGAGTGTCTTTTTATCTCTACATGCTATGCACACTAATTAATATCATTTGTATCTTCTCATTTTATGAATGTTAGGCTCATTTGATTCCTTTCTATTGTTATATGTGTTATTATGGATTAAAAGCCTTTTCTTTTCATCTTCGTTAAATCAAGGTATGATCTTCTTTTGTAAGATTTGTACTTTGTGAATCAAGGTAGTGATCTTCTTATTATATTCTTTAAGTTGGTATTTTTTGTAAGATTTGTACTTTGTGGATTTGTCAGTTTCATTGCATTCATCACCAGCTCTTTTTTTTTTTTTCAATTTTCTTGATTGGATTAGATTTCAAGTTAACTTGACAAATTTTTAGATATTTGTTCGGCTTAATTTTCAGTTGACTCCAAGTACATATCAAATCATTCTATAAGGTTAATGTTTTATAACTGGCTGCCCGTTGATAGCAATATGCAGAGGAAAGGATTTTCATTGGCTTCGAAATGCTCTTGTTGTAAAGAAGGTGAGATCGAGACAATACCACATGCATTCCTTAATAGTGCTGGAGCTAGAAAAACTGGTAGTTTTTTTTGCTAGGCTTTGCAACTTCCAGCTTCTAAACACGAATAATATTAACATTTGCCTGGCAATCTTGGAGGATAGGGGCTGGTCGTAGGAGTGTTAGACTTATTTTGCTGGTTTTGATCACTTGGTTCATTTGGATTGAAATGAATACGGCTAAACATTAGGGGTCACGATTTAGGCATCGTAGGGTTTGTATTCGAGTGGAATATTATATCAGGCTCTTATATAAGCACGACTGATATACCAAAATAAGTCTAATATTCGCTACCTCGTATTCTTGAGGTCGGTAGGGCAAAACTATACCTCGTATACGAGGTAACGAGGTGGATTTATGTCCGGCCCCTATAACTAAGTTAATTGTATTACACTCCAAGGTCCGCGTGTTTTTAATAAACCGGGTAGGGTCGACCCATGACCCGACCCTACGACGAGAGATCGCTACCATCCATCGTGTACACGTGTAGAGTATCCTAGGGGAAAACGTCCCATCTGTCATTCGCTCTACAGTACAGCGTGGAGCTCCTATAAATACCTCCATTTATGAAGTTTCACGGACGGATAGGAGGAGCAATAAATACTACGAATCAGATATCGTATAGCTCTGATTATTCGGAGACTCGAGAGTACGATCCTGTCAATACAAAAATTTTAGGTACCTTCGTGATACGAATCATAGATATTATAACTATTTTGTTTGAACTACGTATAGACTTGATCCCCTTAAGGGTACATAGGCAGCTCGGTGGTGTTCGAGTGCAGTCTATAATCATGAGAGCACGTTCGTTGGTCCGTATGCGAGGTTTACTTGACTGAATTAGTGTGAGGTAACTTTCTTGCTAGATCAGTTGGCGCCGTCTGTGGGAAACTACTCGAGGGTCGCTAAAACTAACGTCAGAAATGGAGGGAGATGGTCAGAGAGAGAAGCGAGTTCGCGTCGAAGATTCTGTGTCCTCGGCGCCAGAAAGGAGCAGGGGAGGCCGTGAAGATGCGAAGATGATGGTAACGAAAGAAAGCGAGTTGGACAGGTTGGTGCAGGAGAGAGTGTATGAAGTTTTGAGTCGTCTAATGGCTTCGGGGCCTGTAACTCCTAATATTCCGAAGGCCCCCGTGATACCCCTGGCGCCCAGGAAGCTGTTTCAAGGGCAAGAAGGGATGTGCCCAGAGCGTGGGAAGAGGGGGGAAGTCGAGGCGCAGTTTATTGAGGAGGTCAACAGTAGCGTTGAGGCTCGTTTAGAAGTTCGACGCGGAAAGCAGCTGGTGCAGGAAGAAAGGCCGGCCTTGTCAAAGGCCGAAATTGATGACATGTATGAAAAGCTGGGCAGGATGAATTGTAAACCCGAGGCTCTTCGACCAAAAAGTAGGTCGGCTTCAGCGTTGATGGCTAGGAATTCACCGTTCTGTGAGGAGATAATGTTTGAAGAACCCCCAAGTTCGTTCAAGGCTCCTCTCTTGCCTACTTATGATGGGACAGGGGCTCCGGGGCCGCATTTGATGACGTTTGAACTGTTAATGTCACTGTATCATCAATCGAATGCAATTAATGCAAGGGTTTTTGTGACGACTTTGGTCGGGCAGGCTCAAGATTGGTTCACGAGTCAGCAGCCTGGTTCGATAGTGCCCTATGAGCAGCTCATCAAGAGATTGGAGAATCATTTTGCGGCTAACAAAAGGGCCAGGAAATCTGTGTCTTCCATGATGGGATTCAAGCAGGGTCCTAGTGAGAGTCTGAGGGATTTTGTTCATAGATTTAATCAAGAAGTTTTAGAAATACCTGAGTTAACTCATGATCTCATTATAACGTTTCTTTTGTTGGTTTTGAACAAAGGTACTTTGGAGTCAGCTTTAGCTCGACGCGCTACCAAAGATCAAGAAGAGTTGATGCAGTTGGAAGAGCAGTGCATCAACGAGGAAGAAATGAATCTATCAAAAGATTCCGAGGCTTGCAAGCCCGTAAACGATCGTAAAGATCGAAAAGATAATAGCTATCGGCAGGAAGGGTCAAGGTTTGAAAGAAACCACGAACGACCCCCCCGATACGCAAAATACGAACAGTACACCCCCTTGAAAGCATCAAGAGGAAGAGTGTTACTGGCAGTGCAGCACATGAATGCAATTCGATGGCCAAAGCCAATGAAATCAAAATCCAGAGCAAATCCGGATAAGTATTGTCAATTTCACAAAGACAAAGGTCACGATACCGAAGAATGCTACCAGTTGAAAGATGAACTTGAACGCCTAATAAAGGATGGTGTTCTGAACGACTTCATTGATCGTACTCTCGCAGAAGTAAGAGCCTCAGAGGCCAACCGCGTCAAAGAGGTGAGACGATCGCGCAGTAGGTCACCGGATTGGTCTCAGTATAGAGGGAATGGAGGTCGACATGACCATGGGATTCATGACAATCGCCCATATGATCGGCCTCGATATAATGGATATCCTCGGAAGGATAATTATCGTCGAAATGATGACAAGAGGGAGAACGATAGCAGTCGTCAGGGAGATGGACGCAAAGAGCAGGCCAATGTGGCCAGGGCCGAGATACACACCATCGCCGGAGGGCCGGCTGGAGGTGATTCGTCCAATGCAAGGAAAAAGCTTAAGAGGGAAATGCGTGGCAATCACTATCGTCAGGAGCCTACGAGGGTCTTCTCTGTACAAAACCACGACCAGCGAATAGCTTTTGACGATAGAGATTACGAGGGCATGATTGTTCCCCACAATGATCCGATGGTGATAACCATGGATGTTGCGAATTTTGCTGTACACAAGGTATTGGTTGACACCGGTAGCTCTGCAGATATAATTTTTTGGGATGTGCTGCAAAAGATGGACCTGGGAAAAGTAACCCTGCGAACGATAAATACTCCCTTAGTGGGGTTCACCGGATCGCAGATAAATACTCCCTTAGTTGAGCACAAGACAGTTCAACTTTTGAGGATGATGCTGAGAAAACTACAAGAATCGGGGGGCAGTTGAGTCCAACAATGGAATCAAAACTGATAAAATTTCTCAGAGCTAACATTGATATATTCGCGTGGAAAGCTGCTGACTTTCAAGGCATCGACCTTGAGGTAATAGTGCATCATCTGAATGTCGACCCGGAAGCAAAACCAGTCTGTCAGAAAAGAAGAAATTTTGGCCCTGACAGGGATGCCCTCATCGAAGAAGAAGTGAAGAAACTGCTAGAGGTAGGCTACATAAATGAAATTCAATTCACTGAATGGCTAGCCAATGTAGTACTTGTACCTACAGCCGGAAACAAATGGCACATGTGTACTGATTTCACTAATCTAAACAAAGTTTGCCCTCGGGATCCTTACCCTTTGCCTCGTATCGATTTATTAGTAGATTCAACTACAGGTTGTGCCTTGTTAAGCATGATGGATGCCTATCAAGGCTTCAATCAAATTATGATGGCAGAAGAAGACAGGAAGAAAACCTCCTTTATCACAGCACGAGGGTATATTGTTATAATGTGATGCCATTTGGACTTCGGAACTCCGGAGCCACATATCAAAGACTGGTTAATTCCATGTTTGAAAACGAAATAGGAAAGACCATGGAAGTCTATATCGATGATATGCTCGACAAATCCATCGATGAATCAGACCACTTGAATCACTTGATGAAATCTTTTGAAATAATGAAACGATATGGAATGAAATTAAACCCTAATAAGTGTACATTCGGGGTTCGAGGGGGAAAATTTCTGGGGTATATGGTAACTGAACGCGGTATCGAGGCCAATCCTGAAAAAATCGAAGCCATTTTAAATATGAAATCTCCCTCAAGCGTCAAGGATGTACAAAAACTGACCGGGAGAATGGCAAGCCTGAATAGATTTATATCTAGATCGGCTGATAAAGGACTTCATTTTTTCAAAATCCTACGAAAGGTTAAAAACTTTATGTGGACAGAAGAGTGTGAAAAAGCTTTCCACGAGCTTAAAAAATACCTCGTTTCCCCCCATTGGTGACAAAACCCGTTTTTGGGGAACCTCTATTCTTGTATTTGGCCGTTTCTTTGGCAGCCATTAGTGCCGTTTTGGTCCGAGAGGTTGAAAACGAACACAAACCTGTGTATTACATCAGTAAGTTGATTCAAGGGGCCGAATTAAATTATTTGGAGATTGAAAAATGGGCACTTGCTCTGGTAACTTCCGCCCGAAAGTTAAGACCATACTTTCAATCCCGTCACATTGTAGTACTTACGAATAAGCCACTGAAGCAGATGCTGGCAAAACCCGATGTCTCGGGAAGACTCATAAAATGGGCCATTGAGTTGGGAGAATTTCATATTGAGTATAAAAGTCGAGCGGCGGTAAAGGCACAGGTAATAGCAGACTTCGTTGTTGAGATGACAACGGACTCGGTCCTAGAAGTAACCGTAGCAGAATCAGCCGCTCCATGGTTGTTGCACGTGAATGGCTCGTCAATGACGAAGCGAGGAGGAATTGGAATCTGGCTACAAACACCGGATAAGATGGATATGGAATTTGCAATTAAGCTAAACTTCGATGTAACCAATAATGAGGCGGAATATGAGGCCCTCGTTGCTGGTTTGAGGATGGCTAAAAGCTTGGAAGTCAAACGGCTGATGGTTTATACAGATTCGCAGTTAGTGGCCAGACAGGTTGCCGGGTCCTACGAAGCAAGAGAGAGAACGATGATAAAATATTTAAGTAAAGTGAAGGAATTGATGCTGGAATTCGAAGAGGTTGAGTTGCATCAAATCCCAAGGGATGAAAATGAACGCACAGATGCATTGTCGAAGTATGCGAATCAAATTGTGGGTCTAAAGAGTAGGAAAGTAACTCTTTTGGTGGCAGAACACTCGGAAATCGAGTCCGTAACATCGGTTGTGCCGGTTTTGGCTGAGAGTTCGTGGAAGGATGCAATCGTGGATTATTTAGTAAACGATGAATTAGTTGATGATAAAGTTGAGGCAAGGAAGGTCGTTCAAAGAGCAACGAGGTTTGTAGTGATGGACGGTGAGCCTTACAAAAGGTCAGTGGGGGGGGTGCTATTACGATGTGTTACTCCAACCGAGTCGGAATATGTTCTACGGGAAATCCACAAGGGGAGTTGTGGAAATCATTCCGCAGGTAGGTCGTTAGCTCAAAAAGTAACGAGGCAGGGATATTTCTGGCCTACCTTGGTCGAAGATGCATATGAGTTTGCCAAGAAATGCCGGCAATGTCAACTACACTCTAATGAGATACATCAACCAGGAACCCCAATGGAAGCGATAAAAATCGCATATCCATTTGACCAATGGGGCATCGATATCTTAGGTGGGTACAGTCCTATTGACACACGTGTAAAATGATGAACCATTGTAAACACGGCGTAAAATGCATATTTGACTGATTAAATCGTATGCAGGACCTTTCCCTCCAGCCCAATATCAAAAGAAATTTGTTATCGTGGCGATTGAACATTTCACGAAGTGGATAGAAGCAAAAGCGGTCGCTCGTATCACCGAAAAAGCCGTCATTGACTTCATTTGGAAGAATATAATATGCAGGTTACAATAACCTAAATACAATCGAATACATACGAATTATACAGGTTACAGTAACCTAAATACAATCGAATACATACGAATGACAAATTGAAATTCTCATTTGGAAGAATATAATATGCAGGTTTGGTATACCCAGAATACTGATATCCGATAATGGAACGCAATTCAATGGCAAAGCCATCACTGATTGGTGTTCCGAATTGAAGATCCAGTAGAATTTCACATCGGTTGGTCATCCCCAAGCTAATAGACTAACGGAAGTGGCGAATCGTATACTTTTGCAACATCTCAAAACTAGACTCGAGGGCGAGCGAACGGGATGGGCAGAAGAGCTGAATGGGGTGTTATGGGCATATCAAACGACACCTTGTTCGTCGACCGGAGAAACCCCGTTCTGTCTTGTTTATGGCTCAGAAGCCGTTATTACAGCGGAGATAGGAATGATGACTCATCGAGTAAGTACTTATGACCCCAATGAGAATCGCTCGGCAAGGGAGTTCGAGTTGGATGTCGTCAATGAAGTACGAGACAAGGCGTATGCTAATATATTAAGGCAAAAGAGCACGATGGCACGAGCATATAACAAAAGAGTGAAAGTTCGATCTTTTCAAGTCGGTGATCTCGTCTTAAGAAGAGTGGACATATCAAGACATGTAAAGAAGCTAGAAGCGAACTGGGAAGGACCATTTAAGATCGTCAAGATTACGAAGGCAATGACCTACCGATTACAAGATCTCATGGACAAAAAACCTACCACGCCCTTGGCATGTAAATAACTTGAGAAAATTTTACTTGTGTTCACTTGTGTTCATTTATCATAAATAGCATAACTTTACTTCACTTGTGTTCATTTATCATACATGCGTATCCAACTAATTCGATAAAATCCTAGTTCGGCTGAAGAAACAAGATCATTTTCGATAAATACAAAACGATGCGAGCAACCTCCCCGATGTTGGGTCAAATTAAAACGATGTAACACAAAAAGTTAAAACAATGTAACACAAAACGACGTACAAAATTGTCTTGATATTCGATAAAGATAAAACAACCTACATACAACCTAGTCCTCGACTATTTGAGGCGCATCAACTGTAGCGGTTTCTCCCCCTTCCCTTTGTCCATCCCCTCGATCAATGGTCGCCTCTAACTCTCGTTCGAACTAGAGGCTGGCTCCGGACTCGCCGATCACTAAGGCGTCAAACTCGGGGAAGTATATATAAGTAACGCTCTCGGCAGGGGCGGCTGAGGGACGTTTGAGGGGAGCTCTCAAGTAGGTATCTACAAATTCTTCCTCTTGGAAAGTGGACGGAAGGTTTCTTGTCTCTTTCAAGTAGTCGAGGGCCTTGTAGAAGCCGTCTTGGACGTCATTCAGGGCTTGATCGAGTAACCGATCGTCGACTACGGTAGATCATAGCATGTCACGCACCCCACCTAAACGAGCCTCATGAATTTGACGCTTGAAGGAGGATGATTCTTGGAACTCCCTGCGACCAGCGGCTTTGCCCAAGGCGAACTGACGTCGTCCCTCAGCTGCGGTACCCTCCTGCAGAGTACTCAATTGTTGACGAAGCTCGGTATTGGTCCATTCAAGTTCAGCCATTTTGAGCTTGTCCCCGTCATACGATCGGCTGATCACATCAAGCTCCGTCTGCAATTGATGAAAGTAAGCCTCGTATTGTGCAACTTACGATCCAAATGAAATACTAAGTAACAGGCTCAAACTTACTTGTAGGGAAGAGGCTTTTTCCTTGTCCTCTTAAGCAGCAAGGAGCTCAGCTTGAACTTGGCCCTTATAGTCGACCAGCTCTTGTTGAGATCTTCTCAGGACCTCCTTCAAGCTCGAATTGTTCAGGGACAATTGATGTATCAACAGTTTCGTCTAAAACGACAGAAAATCAAACGAAGTTATAAAGACTAGGATTTAAAATATCAAAGGACAGCGATTAAATAGTAATGTACCCTTTCGAGATACTGAGCGGCCTGTTTCTCAATGAGGGGGTGAGGGTGATCGAGGATAAGAGCTTTGTCCCTAGGCAACAACGTACGATGAAATAATTCAATCGCAGTATCGCCGCTCCGATCCTTTATTATGCTGCTATCGGAGTATATGTGCCAGTCTTGTATGAGGGGTTGTTCATTGGGTCGATGAGGCGCGCGTTCCGTGACCTCGTTATCAAGGTAGTCCTTGAGCAGCAGAGATTCAGCCTCGTTGAGAAGGTCGTAGTCTCGGGTGTCAGGCTCGTCAGGTGTCTCAATTTGGGGGGTCGAGAGTTCAGGCATGGCGGGAGTCGCCTGCGAGGTACTCTCTCGATGAGGACGCTTTTCGGGGCGACCGTAGGAGGCGCCTGTTGGCTCTTCAGTCGGATCGGAGCGGCGGCGATGGACGAGAGAGCTCTCCTCGCCCTCTCGCTCATTTTGGTGGCCAGTGCTTCGAGGAGGGCGAGTTGCAGTGGTGGTGTTGCGTGGCGGCAGGGCACGAGTGCTCCCTTGGGGTTCACCAATCCGTAAGGCGGGTTGCCCCTGAGTTCGCCCTCGGCCGCGACCCCGACCAGTACCTCAGCCAGCAGCAGCAGCAGCTCGTTGAGCAGCTTCGGCAGCGATAACGGCTCTTTTATCCAGACGAGCCTGCCTCTCTTCCATCGCTGCCAATGAGGACAAAAAACAAACATAGAACATTAGAAATGATATACGACAAACATTCTACATATCAAGGAATATAGTACATAATGAAATATGAGGAAGTTTTTTACCAAGATTCTCGACAATGGGCACGTTGGCGTTACTCAACCCACACGTGACAAGCACTGATTCACTCATCACGACCTCAGGCTTGAACAGCCGCTTGAGGATACGTTTTAAAGTTCGTCGGAGTATGGTTGGTCGACCGACATTGCTCAAGTCTACAAGATCCATAACCCAAGGACGAGGTACTCTCCAAGGCTCGTTCAATGGCGGAGCGATGAAGAAGAACTTCTTCTTCCAGTCTCCAAACGAAGATTGGGTTCGAGACTGTAGACGACAATGACGCTGAGGGGCGAGGAAGAAAAAACCTTCCTCTTTCGATTGAGTGCTTCGATGCACGGACAGAAAACCGTTGAAATTTTTTATATTCGGATGGACCCCATACATCCTCATTATGACTATAAAAAAAACTATATGCCTATAAGAGTTGGGCAGCAGTTGAGTAGGGCTCAAGCGAAGGTGGAGAAGAATGTTTACTATGGCGGGATGTAAAGGGAACCTAAGCCCCGAAATGAGATGGGCCACGTGTACGGTGCGAAAGTGCGAAACCCTACGTGGGGACTATGCATTCTATCATTTACGTTGGGGGCAATGGTACGATATTCGGTGGGGATGTGATATCTAGCCCTAAGGTCAGCAATTTGGGACGCGGTCAAGATGGAGGAATAACCTAGCCAGGGGACTTCTCTACGGGCCCTATCCATATCGGGAAATAACTGGGAATTAACATCCTCGTCTCCCTCGAGATTAGGGTACGGAAGGGGAACATCGGGAGACTCGGGCTCGATAGCGGGTGGTGGCTCGTTTGGATTAGGTTCTAGGGATGTCCCCGGACTACTAGAACTACTATCTGACCCGCTATGGTCATACGAGGTGGCCTCGTTTTCCTCGTCAGAAATAGGGGGAGTAGCACTTACCCCAGAGGTACTCATGAGTAATGTTGGAAAAATGCAAGATAATTGGACAATAAAAATAAAGATAGAGATGAAGCTTATACTTAGCAAGAAGAAAAAGTGTGAATTTGAGGTAGAAGAGGAACTCTGAGTAGCAAGAACGCCGGAAGAGATTGAGCAACTTTCTACTTCGGTAATCCAAGGTTGATGAAAGTAAAAATGAAAAAGGAGGGGTAAGTCCTATATATATATGAGGGGAGATTTGAAATCAATGGTCCCGATCAAATAGTAAAAAGTTGTATCCAATGGTGAAGAGACGTGACGTTTTGAATTCACCTTGCGTCTCTTGGAATTCGGCAGGCACGTCTCTCGGGGAATGGCGTGTCAGCATTGATGACCGAGAACGGCTGCAATGTAATGATTGCTGGGAATAATTTATAAAGATGTACTTCGTCAGTCATAGGTCAAGGAATTGAAATTAATTTCCCCATCACTCACGAAGTGGGGGACTAATGATATACCAAAATAAGTCTAATATTCGCTACCTCGTATTCTTGAGGTCGGTAGGGCAAAACTATACCTCGTATACGAGGTAACGAGGTGGATTTATGTTTGGCCCCTATAACTAAGTTAATTGCATTACACTCCAAGGTCCGCGTGTTTTTAATAAACCGGGTAGGGTCGACCCATGACACGACCCTACGACGAGAGATCGCTACCATCCATCGTGTACACGTGTAGAGTATCCAAGGGGAAAACGTCCCATCTGTCATTCACTCTACAGTACAGCGTGGAGCTCCTATAAATACCTCCATTTATGAAGTTTCACGAACGGATAGGAGGAGCAATAAATACTACGAATCAGATATCGTATAGCTCTGATTATTTGGAGACTCGAGAGTACGATCCTGTCAATACAAATTTTAGGTACCTTCGTGATACGAATCATAGATATTATAACTGTTTTGTTTGAACTACGTATAGACTTGATCCCCTTAAGGGTACGTAGGCAGCTCGGTGGTGTTCGAGTGCAATCTATAATCATGAGAGCACGTTCGTTGGTCCGTATGCGAGGTTTACTTGACTGAATTAGTGTGAGGTAACTTTCTTGCTAGATCAACGACATTATCACTTCTAAAGATTTGAAGGGGGACGATATGTTGGCTGCCCATTTAGATATTAAACGTGGTCGGAAGTTGGATCTTATCTCGGTTAAGGTTCAGTGGTTACTGCAATCCATAGGGTGCGTGAAATTGAACACTGATGGTGCTTCGAGAGGGAATCCAAGGGAGGCAGGAGCAGAGGGCTCATACGGGATCATGATGGATTTCTGTTACTCACTTTTGCGGAATACATTGGAGTTGCGACGAACACATATGCGGAGCTCTATTGGGTTTGCAAAGGTTTGGAATTATGCTATGCTAATGGTCATATGCATGTATGGGTTGAGTTAGATGCACTGGTGGTGCTTCATTTGATTACAAAGGCTACTCCTGGTTGTTGGATTATCCAGAACATCCTTAAAAAAAGTCCAAATTTTACGAGCTAAGATGGACATACGATTTACTCATATATATCGTGAGAGTAATGGAGCCGCTAATTTGCTAGCTAATTTGGCATGTTATGAGAAAGTATTAACTTTGATGAGGAACAAGGGTATACTAGTACACTTCCAGCAGTCATAAGTATAGATTTATTATTTTCCTAATTTTACATTTAAATGGAGAGAAAATTGCTAGTGTTTAGATTTTTAAGGGAGTAGTACTCTTTATTTATGCTTTCTTTTTTATTGGTTTTAATTTAAGGGAGTAAGTACTCCCTATCTATATTTTTTCTTAGATATTGTTGTGAGGGAGTAAGTATTCTTTAGTTATTGTTTTCTTTTGATTGATAGAAAGAAGGGATGAGGGGCTCGAAAATACCCTCCCCGGTAGGGCGGTTATGGAAAGAAAAAAAGAAAAAAAACGCACATGTTTTCTTCATTTATAGTGAAAGGTTAGATTAATGTATCGTTGTTCAAGCAGCAATGTATTTTTATGTTTAGTTTCATTTCATACTTTATCTCATGACATTTTGGAAGTTATTTGTAAATAATTTCAAAAAAATATATTTTTCTTTGTTTATGATGTCTAATATGTTTTTGTTTATCTTTATTTGTTTAAATTGTTGTTCAATCCTTGATATTTTTTTCTTTTTTCCTCACATGGAAGAATTTTATGAATGGCAATTAGGAACTCATTACATTTTCACTTATATATTTGGTTTGAGCTATACATATCTTTTTCGCACCTTGAATCAAATGTGGACATAGATTAGTGGATATATATATACGTTTATTGTGATGGGTTTGTGGAGACTGATTGATACTTTGGATTTGAAGCATATTTGTTTCTTACTTGGTTTTGACTTGGGATTTGATAGTTAATATATATTAGAATTATTTTTCCTAATTATCTAAGAATATGATTTTGTTTTCTATTTAGATTCATGTCCCCTACTCTAATAATAGGATCTCTCTTGTAATTTATTATTCATCTGATTCACTCAAGAGAAATAAAGATGTAGTCTAGTGTTGGCTCGTGGATATAGACAATTTGTCGAAGCATGTTAAATTTCTCGTTTCATTCTTTTATGCTTTTTGTTTATTTCATGTTTATTTTTTTCATGCTCTGATTCTACCATTCCTAACAACTGGTAACATAGCCATATGTTTATATGTTTTGGAGACATCTTAGATCTAAATCTGTGGGGAATGCTTTCTTGTAGCAGTTTTTTGTGGGAGCAATGGTAGCAACTGAAGAAATAATCAAGCTCGATAGTTTTGTTGCAGGTAGCATGAATTGGGGTCATGGTGAAGCCGAAAAATATGATAGAGAAGGATGTGCTGAGTTAGATCGCCAACCAAAAAAAGTAATCCTGTTTAACATTAGCGAAAAAATGTAGGAAAATCATGGTGCCAACAGTTAGGCAGATTCACAGTAGTAGAGGTAGATTCGTGTTGCCAGGTGGGCAGAATACAAAACCAGTGGGAGCACTTGCAGTGTTGGTGGCCGATCTGTTGAGTTAGAGGTCAGAGAGCAGATCCGTGTTGCCGAGAGGGCTAAACGAGTTACCAGAGACCTGAGGGGAAGATACTAAAAAGCAAATCCACCGAGCTAGAGGCCAGCAAGACAATATCGGTAGTCGTGATGGCGGATCCGTGTAGTTGAGAGATTGGAGGGCAGGGTTGTAGAGATAGATCCACATAGAGAGAAACCATGAGGCAGAGGCATGATGCCGAGAGGGTAGACGTAGAGCTAGAAATCAGGGAGGCAGGATGCGAAGCCAGTTAGGCAAATTCACGGAGTCGAGTTTATTTTGACAGAGGAATGTGACATGACTCATGTCAGTGGGAGCATCGAGTGGATATGTTAGTGAAACGAGTTAGCCGCTGAAAAATCAAGTGTGTTGGCGGTTGGATCAAATACAACTCATGCAGGGAGTAAAGAGCAGATATATGAAGGATCCAGGATTCCCATTGGAAAAGTCTTTGGTGTAAGGATGTCAAGGGATGGGTTTACTAAGGCGATTTTTGGGCTGTGAGACATATTCTGGGTTTCTTGGGGGTAACCTATATTCGAGGGTCAGTTAGATCGAGAGAGATATACTACTGTATTTAGAAGTTGGTTGACCACCAAAAGAATATGGAAGTGGAGATGGTTCAAAGAGGGGAACAATGTTCACCAAGAGAGTGCATCAAGTGGGAGACACTGGTGCCCGATGAATC
This sequence comes from Buddleja alternifolia, assembly GCA_019426215.1. NCBI lineage: Eukaryota > Viridiplantae > Streptophyta > Magnoliopsida > Lamiales > Scrophulariaceae > Buddleja > Buddleja alternifolia. The sequence goes on from CM033401.1 coordinate 19,950,793, forward strand.
GACGAGGCATAGAGATGTCTCGGGGTTGATCTCCATTGAGTTTGGGGATGTGCCAACAAGATCGAGATTCACTTAAAGTGAAGTGGTTGTTCAAGTTGAGTTTGAGAATCTTTTTATCAGCCTCCAAGTGGGAGATTGATGGGTTTGTGGAGACTGATTAATACTATGAATTTTGGGCATATTTATTTCTTACTTAGTTTTGACATTGGACTTGATAGTTAACTTATATAGGATTATTTTTTCTAATTGCCTAAGAATAGTATTGTGTTTCCTATTTAGATTAGGTTTTAGTTTCCTTAATTACCAAGTCTCCTACTCTATAAATTTGAGATCTCTTGTAATTATTTGATTCACTCGATTTACTCAGAGAAACAAAGATGTAGTCTAGTGTTGGTTAGTGGATGTAGACAGTTTGTCGAACCATGTTAAATTTCTCATGTTCATTCTTTCATGCTTTTCGTTTGTTTCTTGTATATTTTCTTCATAATCTGATGTTACCATTCTTAACATATTGTTTTTTACGATTATGACAATGGATATAACGCAAATTGCAAAGTACTGTTAGTCTTTCTTTTCTTTAGTTTTGGTCAAAAAATATACTTATTTGTAGCATTTTTTGTTTATATTTTTTGAAACTAAACGAGTGTGCTTACAAATATAGAGATCCAAACATTCTACAAAAAACAAATCTAGAAAACTAGGAGCAAGTATTTGAACATTCTCTTATTCATCAAACACTTAAGGCTCTGTTTGGATGTGTTTTCATTTCATTTTCAACCGTCATTTTCTAAAATGTATGGGAGAACGTGTTTTTTGATTTTCGTGTGAGAAATGTGAAAAAAAGTAGGTGTGTTTGGTATTGTTTTTGAAAATGGTTGAAATTTGTGAGTGTGATTTGTGAAATGATTGAAAAGTAATGATTAGATGAACAGTATTGGATTTGATGTTGAATATTGATGAGAGAGGAGAGAGAGAGGGAGGAGAGAAAGAGTGATGATGGGTGGATGAGAGAGGAGAGAGAGAGGATGGTGATGGGTGGATGAAAGAGAAAATGTGAGATAAGTGATGCGAAATGTAATTTTAAATAAATAATTGAAATTTCTAGGGAACGTAAAAACAAAAATAAAAATGAGAATATTTTTAGTTAAAATCAGTGTAAAGTGTGTATTTCCATTTTCAGTTGAAAATGAAAATGGAAAAAGTAAAATGAAAACACAAACAAACAAAGCCTTTGTTTTCTTTTACTAATTTCAATTTGCTCCACTATCCTTCAATTGACACCAAGTGATAAAATAAATTATTAATCAAACACCGAGTCATGAAATTCACTATTTATTACATTGTCATTTATATTTTGGTTTTAAGTAGAGTTGATCGAACATTTGTTTGTAATTCTTTATTTTTTGTTTTAATTTAGTCTATAATGTGCTTCAATCCCTTTTCTTTAATGTATTTTTGCAATCAATTAAAAAATTGATTAGCTCGAATGCCATCAGCTGAGAAAATCTAATATACAATTTATGCATTACTAAATATTTTACTTTAATTTTCTCTTTAGTGATTTCTTTGAAACTACCTACACACATATGTGTATGTAATGGCTGGTAATACAGCCAGAGCTAATTCCCTTTTGCCCGAGCAAATTTAAGGGATTGACATATTTACCCTTCTTTTTCCTAAGAACCCTAGAAACTCCTACCGGTTCATTAAAATTTACATCTCATGAAAACGTATAATTTGCACCAAAGACCTGTTGGTCTAATGGTATCCATCTCCCACTTTATGTGAGAGGTCCTGGGTTAGAATCTAGGCTGCGCTCTTCCCTCCTTTATAGAGCTAGATAGAGTCTTTATATGTCAGTTGGTAACTATCAACCCGGTTTGTCAGGCTAGATATGTAGAGTATCCCACTTCCTCTTGAATTAAAAAAAACGTATAATTTGCTTTTGGCTGCTGGAATCTCATAAATTTTAATGTCATTTTTATATTGTAATAACCATTTTTTGCAAATCCACCTACCATTCCAATGGAAGGGGCAAAATAGAGAAACAATCTCCAATTCACAGTCATTATATTGTTGGGAAAAATTTTGGTGCGTAACGGGCGGTATTTATGAAGATGCAAAATGATAATGATATGTCGAGGCAAGGGTTACCCTATTTCCTTAAGACAATATTGCCCCGCACTTGGTGGTCACGGAATACGGCAATTGTCTCCCAAGATACAACGACAAACATCTCGAAAATAGTACCACTACAAATTTTCGAGCCTAGCGAACAAAATACTTGTTCCAAACTCTCTCGATGGACACAGATGAATTAAATGCACATCTAAACATTTAATATGCAAATTCTTACAATATTAAAATAATATTTAAGAATATTTAAAGTACTCAATACTAAATAGTTCTTAAAATGATATTTAAGAACTCCAAGAATATTTTAAATGCTCAATTTAGCATTTAATATTCAGCACTATTCTTAAAATATTAAAATTAATATTTAAGAAACAAAAGAATATTCAAAGTACTCAAATTAAGACAAAGAATGAAAGAGAGAAGAGAATATGACATGGGTGTAAATAAATCCAAACTATGGGGGCTATTTATAGAGAATGAAAGGTTTCGGGTCAAAAAATGCAACTTTTCGGGTTTCTGCAGAAAGGCCCAAACGTTGTGTCTTTTGGGCAAAATGCCCCTTGATTGCACCTTTTCGGACTTTTCAAATTAGCCCCAAAAGTTGCACCTATTCAAAACACCCCCTGAGCTAAAAGACAAAAGGCGCCTAACATGGCTATGATCCGGTGTGGCGGTTGCACCGTACACCCGCCTCTCAACCAATAACAAGCCACCTTTTCCAGGTAGTGATTAGGTGTGGCCAGTTGCACCATCCGGCTGTGCAATTTAGCTCCTATCTTTCCACAAATTTTAATTTTGACCCCAACACTTTGAATCTTGATTTATTAAGTCCTTTCAAATTGGTCCCTCAATTTTTCGATTTGAACATTTTTGACCCCGGACTAAATGAACTATTTTCTATACGACCGCGGCCGTCGATCGTATGATTTTGATCATTTAATCGCCTTTGTTCATATCAATTTATTGATTCAAACCACGTTTAAGTGACACATTTTGTTAATTAATTTCTCATTCATCCAAAATCGGATTTGAGTAATTAAATACTCTAAATTTATCTACTTGAAACGTAGATTAATTTAAGCCAAAGACATTCCACTTTCAACATGTGAAATTCAGTTAAAATCTCCAATAAAATTGTGCTAAACACAATTTACTCAATCAAGATTTCCAACATACCCACCACGAATGAAATTAATGCAAATGCAGACTATGCAGACGCAATGCAGACTATGCAGACGCAATGCAGACTATGCAGACACTGAGAGAGTTCGGGCAAAAAGCTATTACATCAGGAGAGGTAGCTTGTGGCTTTGAACCTTCCTTAGTGAAATACCATCAGATTTACTTGGCTACCCAATGAACGTGATGTCTTGAATTGGTCAGCCGTTTGTGTAAACCAAGATAATGATGCTCACACAATAACTTTTCTAACAGATTTTGTTCTCAATTGGGTCCGTTTTGGCCATGGAACACCATCTTGGATTCATAAGTGTTTACTATATTGAAGCGCCCTCACTTCTCACTTACATAGGTGATCTCCCATAAAGAGTACCCTGCCGTACCCTACTTTGTTACGTTGCACATTTAGACAGTATAGGAATCATTAAAAGCTACTTGCTTAACCTCAGCTACGCTCTGCAGGTTGCACTTGTTTATCCTAGGAATGAATAGGAGTTTTAAACTCCTCAAGTGCATCACTGAATCTTCATAATTCCGTTCTCCCATTGAACTAAGATCTTGGGATCTCCAGTCAACAAGGTTGAGTTTCCACTATGTCGATTCTTAATTATGTAGGCTTTAGGCCCATTCCCATCGATATGCATTTTATTTGATCTTTTAGGCATACATTTGGATCCATATATTCTCATTTGATTTTTCTCAATCAATAGAGACAATGCCACTGAAGATCACTGCTAGTGTTTTTATATCTTCAACGTATGTGTCAGAATTACCATTTTATATGCTACTTTGTGCCCTTCCGACTGTCAACTATTTTGTATAGTGTATCGGAATAGGTGGCACAAAATCTAGCCAATAAAGAATGTCCTTTTTTCCTCAGTGTATTCTGTCAGTACACTTGGACATATCACATAGAGTAATCAGAGTTCATAGCAAATTTCAGATATCTACAAACTCTCTAGTCAATGCCTTCAAAAGGTCATTATGTTGATTACTCGTGATACTTAATACATCTTCCTTTCCAGCTTGGATGTATTTCTAGCACCGGTGTCGACCCACCATTTGCTTAAGTTACCTCCCACTACAGTCGAGAGTGTAAGGTCCGACCACCCATCATTTGCCTAGCTTGATTTTAGTGATTTAGGGCCTGTTTGGTTGGCTGTTTTTGGCTTCTCTTGGCGTTTTTCGGGAACAAAAAATGGGAAAACACGTTTGGTTGAGTGTTTCCAAATACCTGTTTTACAGAATTTTGAGTCACCCAAGAGACGATTTTGGAGAACAGGTTTTAGGTGTTTTGCAGAATTCTCAGTCACCCAAGGCAAAAATTGACAGAATGTCCAAAACACGGAGTGTCAATTACTGTGCACTTATCCTCCAAATATTTCAAACATTTCAAATATTTTAATTAATTCAAAATATTAATTAAATAATAATTAAAAAAAAGGAAAAGAGCAGTAGCTTTCTTCCCCCAACTCACCCCCAGCCTCGCCGGAATCCTCTCCCCCGACGTCGGCCACCTCCGCTTCCTCGTCAACCTCTCTGCAGCCGCCAACTCCCTCTCCGGCCCCATTCCGCCCCAGATCGCCGACATCCCCAGCCTCCGGTAGCTCAACCTCTCCAACAATGTCTTCAATCTCACCTTCCTCGCCACTCTCTACCGCCTCAGAAACCTCCAAGTACTCGACATTTACAACAACAACATCACCGGCGACTTCCCTTCGCAAGCCCATCTGCTCATGAATCTCCGCCACTTGCATCTCGGCGGTAACTTCTTCTCCGGCGAAATATCCCCTTCATTCTGCTCCTTTCTACACCTCGAATACCTGGCTGTCTCCGGCAATTAGCTCATCGGCGCTATCCCGCCGGAGATCGGAAACATGACTCAACTCAAGGGTTTACTTCAAAGATATGAGAATGGCTTTCTTTCAGATCCTTTTGAAGAAGATGAACAAAATCTTCTTCATTTTCTTTTTCTTTTTTGTTTTGTTTTGTTTTTTTATTTAATTAATATTTTGAAATTATTTGAATAATATATATGTTACACCTAAAAATAGTCTCATCCAAACGTGTTTTTGTATTTTTTTAATTACAAAACAATTTCATCCAAACGCATTCTCGAAGAACATATGATCTGTAGAATAGGTGCCAAACATGTTTTCAATAATTTTTATTCTTCAAAAACTGTTCTACAGAATCGTTCTACAAAACTGTTCTGCAAAACTACAAAAACAAAAACGTGCCAAACAGACCCTTAATCACCCACCATTTACCTATCTTGGTTTGTCTTGACGATCACCCACCATTTGTGTGGTTCGGATTGTCTTAACAAATACGCACCAATTATATGGTTCAACTTGTTCTCGATGGTCACCCACCAATTACATGGTTCAGATTAACCATTGTCAGCTTGGTTCGGTTTACCACGTTTGTGGTTGTCCCCTTAGAATAATTTTTCCTTGTCCTTATTCCAACTATTGTTATATAGTACACCAACTGTAATTTGGTTTGACCAAATTGTCTATATCCTTAAAGTCATTTTCTAGGGTTTAATTTCAGAAGTTTGATCGACTTTCGCGATCTTACTCCGACAATTAACATCCTTTATTCTTGACCAAGTTGTGTACTTTGTACAATATGTCATCCACATTTCTCTCTTCGGGGAGCACGTTTCATAATATGGAGTATTCGGACAAATTCTCACTTATAAAACTTATAGGCTCATAGTGACAACGTTCCACATTGTCTATTTTAATTTCTTAAAATCAAATTCGGTTTCCTTTCGCTAAATGAAACCACGACTAGCATATCCTCAACAATTATTTCACTATTATGGTGAAAATTGTAGGCTACAACTATAAATAATGCAATAATTATTCTTAACACAAAATTGACTTCTTTAAATAAACATCACTATCATATGAAAAGAACATGCAATCAATTTAAATCAACTATTTAAATAATGCACTTTTTCATTCAATGTGATCAGACTTTATACTAAAGATTGTCAAACATAGTGAAGAATCACACTTATTGCATTTATTCATAAGCCGAAAGAAAACTACTAAACAATTACTTCATATATGCGTAGCAAAATGATTTTATGCATGCACAATTATTTATTCTTTATCAAGAATAAATCACAAAGATAAAATATAATTAAATATTTAATCACATAATACCGTATGCTCAAATTTATCTAACATGATTACATCATTGTTGCATAACTAGATATTAAACCACATTTAATATTATTCCATACAATATGTAATCAAATGAAGCAATTATAAAATTGATAATTCATATAATGAACTTATCTCATTATTGGTTTCGTAACCAATATTTCGACTTCAATTGATTCTATGTATTTCCTTATTCAATTGCCATGCAATTTTCCTTAATAGCATATGTACGCATGCAGACGACTTTTCAATAAATCACTAGGGGGTACACGGTAGGGTTCGGGCAGTTTTAGAAAAAAAATTAACCCGATCCGACATGTGCGGGTTGACAAAATATCAAACCGAAAACGCATAATTATCTTTTCAAACTGAGCTGTTCGGGTCGGTCGGATTTAATGTTTTAGTGGGCGAGTTGGCGGTTTATCAAATTATAGTTATTATTTTTACAACTTAATTTTAGTTATAACTAGTAAGTAAGAAATTAAATATTATACTTGTTGTACATTTAACTACAAAAAAATGAGTTGGTGAGAAATACACAAATAAGTGTTGTTATTATATAAAATTCATATTATCATGATTTCTAATGAGTGAAAAACCTCTAAAATATTAATAAAATTAATGTTTTTTTTATAAATTTATCATCAAAATATACATATACATATAATTTTTTTGTCCAAATCAAATAAAAACAAGTGTTCAAACGAGTCAATTTGTTTGCTCAAATAAAAAATAAAGTATGTTACATGAATATGAATAAACCACTCTTATTAGAAAGTATATATGCATATATAATTTTCAATGTTTAGTGTTAATCTTTAACTATATATACTTATACTTGTAACATAAATGATTAGCGATTGAGTTGCGGGTTAGGCGGGTTACAATTATTAAACCCACCACCCGACCCAAAAGTGGCGGGTTGCAATATTTTCAACCCGCCACTATTATTTAATAATTCTAAACCGGCGGTTTTCAGGCGGATCGGCTTGGGTTGAGCGGTTCGGGCGTGTGGGCAGGTTTATGTACACCCCTATAAATCACTGTAAGTTTCTTTCATACTTAAATCATTCAAGTATTTAGAACAAGAGAAATGTAAATTGACTTCCTATTTTCGCCTCTGTTCAAAGGAAAATTGGCATTTTCTTGTCCCCGCAACTCATAATTCAACATTGAGAATTAAATATATAATATATAAGATCACATATTGCATTCTGCCTTCAATTCTCATAATAGAGTAATTAATGCTTTAATCTCAAATAAAGCACATAAACTTATCTCATAAGTCGTATCCTTTCATTGTATCAGCTGAATATGACGCCAACTTGGCAATTGATTATCCAATTCACCAAATAGCCTTGTGATCCTCAATTTTTGCTTTGTTGGTCATGCACAATTACAAATTTTTATCAGTAAGTCACAAAATTGAATAATACAATTATTGTATTGAAGTATACAATAAAATAAATAGAGCTCCCCTTTTTCTTTCCATCAAATAACGTCATCTTCAAGAAATACTCTAATATTGTCTTAAGTTGTTGGGAAAAATTTTGGTGCGTAACGGGCGGTGTTTATGAAGATGCAAAATAATAATGATATGTCGAGGCAAGGGTTACCCTATTTCCTTATGACAATATTGCCCCGCACTTGGTGGTCACTGAATATGGCAATTGTCTCCCAAGATACAACGACAAACGTCTCGAAAATAGTACCACTACAAATTTCCGAGCCTAGCGAACAAAATACTTATTCCAAACTCTTTCGATGGATACAGATGAATTAAATGCACATCTAAACATTTAATATGCAAATTCTTACAATATTTAAATAATATTTAAAGTACTCAACCTAGTACTAAATAGTTCTTAAAATGATATTGAAGAACTCCAAGAATATTTTAAATGCTCAATTTAGTATTTAATATTCCAACACTATTCTTAAAATATTAAAATTAATATTTAAGAAACAAAAGAATATTCAAAGTACTTAAATTAGTACAAAGAATGAAAGAGAGAAGAGAATATGATATTGGTGTAAATAAATCCAAACTATGGGGCTATTTATAGAGAATGAAAGGTTTCGGGTCAAAAAATGCAACTTTTTGGGTTTCTGCAGAAAGGCCCAAAAGTTGTGTCTTTTGGGCAAAACACCCCCTGATTGCACCTTTTCGGACTTTTCAAATTAGCCCCAAACGTTGCACCTGTTCAAAACACCCCCTGAGCTAAAAGACAAAAGGCGCCTGACATGGCTATGGTCCGATGTGGCCGGTTGCACCATCCGGCTGTGCAATTCAGCCTCTATCTTTCCACAAATTTTAATTTTGACCCCAAAACTTTGAATCTTGATTTATTAAGTCCTTTTGAATTGGTCCCTCAATTTTTCGATTTGAACATTTTTGACCCTGACTAAATGAACTATTTTCTATAGGACTGCGGCTATCGATCGTATGATTGTGATCATTTAATCGCCTTTGTTCATATCAATTTATTGATTCAAACCACGTTTTAAGTGACATATTTTGTTAATTAATTTCTCATTCACCCGAAATCGAATTTGAGTAATTAAATACTCTAAATTTATCTACTCGAAACGTAGATTAATTTAAGCCAAAGACATTCCACTTTCAACATGTGGAATTCACTTTAAATCTCCAATAAAATTGTGCTAATCACAATTTACTCAATCAAGATTTCCAACATATATCACGGGTTTCTGCCTTTTTTTTTCTTCAAATTGTTGAGTGACCCCCAAACAGCAATCAATATGCACGCATTGGAGAACAATTTTAGGGAATTGAGGAATCTTATTTAGAATCAAAGGGGACACAATTAATTTTTTATTTTTAATTGAAGCTTGATTTTCTTACCCGTTCCCCCATTCAAATAAGTGTATTAAATGTATTCAGCCCTTACGTATGGAACTTACTCATATAGTTGTAGAATTACACATAACAAAGTATTTGTGAACAAGTTTTATGAGAATTCCACATATTTTGGAGATGTGGAGCAGCGTTGCTTTCATCGATAGGCTATGGAGACGGGACTCATGGTGGAGCGAGAATCATCGGGCCGACGAGGAAGTTTCAATATGTTGTTGATCAATCATAGAAATGGTGAAAGTGATAACTAAAAAGTTGAAAGCATTTGGTGGTTACTGGTTAGTTTGAGAGCTTTTGATAATTGGGCATGGGTAGAAGTGTCAATCCTTAAATTTGCTCTGGCTTTATCACCACCCTATATAAATATACTAACATGTGCCTCGTGCTATGCACAACTATTCATTAAAAGGAAAAAGATATAAAATTATATATATTGTGTATTTTTTTCTTATCATTATATGGAAAATATATTTTTAACATCAATTCAGCGTAAACCCCATACTATGCATGGTATTCAATAAAAAATGTTAATCTTTCTAAAACTTTATTAGTTTACATACTAAATTTGACTGTTGCAAACTGCACAATGTCAAAACTATCAATCCAAATTATATTAATGACAATACTGTAGTCGAACGAAAAAACGTATTTGTGATAATCAATATTCAATCTTGTATTATTGACTTCAAATGAACATGTACCCAAATCGAAGTCACAATGTTGGAGGAGTATAGCGCATCTTCAACTTATTCTTTTGAATCCTTTTGTAATTAAACTTAAAAGTTATCAAATATGAAATAGTAGGATAAATTTCTGTATATGAAATGAGAATTTTTTAGACTTTTTCTTGTTAATAGAACTAAGTTTATAAAATTTGGAACTCAAAGATCAGCATATTACCCCTAAAAAAATAGGTAAGTAGATCCTAAACATATAAAATGCTTTGAATCTTGTTGTGGCTGTTGAATCAATTTTTTTACCAATTAATTTTAAACGTAAAATGATATTTTAAGAGAGTTAATTTGGGTAAGGAAAAAAAAAACGGTAGTTAAACTTAATGTATCCATGTGAGAAAAGTTTAATCACCACTTTAAAAGAATTTCATCTTGATTTTCTTACTGCAGGCCAAGATGAATTCATCGATATCCATGCGTATATTTTAAAAATATTTCATATGAAAATTAAAATAGAACAAATAATCCACGAAGTAGTTACTTGAACAGATTTCTTCTTATGAAAAAGATCTATATTCAAATATGACCATGTAAAATGATAATTTAAAATGACAAAAAATTAAGCAATAAGAAACAATGACAAATAATATGGCATAGCCATCAAATACCATGAATAGATAGGCTAATTTGAACATATCTATAAATTAAGTCTACCGAAGCGAGGAAATAGAACAACAAAGCTAATTTCATGAAGCAAAAATAAAAAAGAAATACTAACCAAAACAAGAGGTAAAAATAAATTAAGTAAAATTATAAAAAAAACCATTTAAGTAAAATTAAAATTAAAAAACCATTTAATTTAAGTAAAATTAATATTAAAAAAATACTATTAAAATTAAAAAACACCATTAAAATTAGAAAAAAAAAACAATTATGATAAAAAAATTAAAAAAAAATTATTAAAATTAAAAAAAACACTATTAAAATTAGAAAAAAACCAATTATGATAAAAAAAAATTAAATTTAAGTAAAATTAATATTAAAAAAATACTATTAAAATTAAATAAAACCATTAAAATTAGGGGAAAAAACAGTTATGATAAAAAAAAATTAAAAAAAATTATTAAAATTAAAAAAAACACTATTAAAATTAAAAAAAAAACAATTATAATATGGTGAAATCATAAATGAAAACGAAAAACCATAACATTAACACAATTAACAAAAAGATAAAAAACATGTATGCAAAAGACTGAAGAATATCTACCAACTTGAACAATCTTTTAAAGATAAATAAAGACGCATCAACTTTTATTGAGCATATATGAACTATATATGTGTGTATATATATAAGTTGGATAAGAAGAGAAAAACTTATAGTTATATAAACTTGAAACTGTTAGTTAAAAGGATGGAGAATCCATTAAATCCCTACTAACATGGGAAGATCCAAGGAGAAATATAAAATATATATACTTAAAATGATAAGAATTTATGCAATAAGAAACAATGACATAAATAATATGCAAAAACCATCAAATACCACGACCAGATAAGCTAATTAATTTGGCCTAATAAAAAAGTAAATATATGAAGCAAAAAAGTATTATCTTGTACTCCCTCCGTCCCAAAAAGGATGTCCACTATTCCACTTTTGTCTGTCCCAAAATGTTTGTCCCTTACTATAAAAGTAGGTATTTGTTGTCTAATCTGACTAAATTACCGTTCATTATAATTGAAAAATATATAATTAATTCATTTTTACTATAAACTTGCAATTATATTTAAGGAAAGAAAGTTTCATACATGGATAGTAGACAAGAGTTATAAATTAAATTAACATCATGTCATGTTTTGTAATGTAATGTTATTAGTTGTTTTTTGTTTTATGGAAAGGGTATTTTTGGGAAACAATGGTTTTTGTTAAATCTTAACAAAAGTCAAAGGGGACATCCTTTTTGGGAAGAAGGGAGTTTTATTTATTCATATGAACACCGAGACCTTAGTATTGTTATATATCAAGTAATTATAAATATATAAAAACTTATTTAATAATATAATATATTCATAATATAGTATATGTAGTCTCAGTAGACAATATTTTTGGTTTTGCTAATTTTTTACATTATATAGCATTATAAAATAAGAGGACACTAAAATTAGAAGGGAAAAAAGAAGAGGAAATTGATTTTTTTTTTTAATTTATATAAGATGTCCATTTTATTTACAAATACATAAAAAGGTAAGAATCTGGAGTCCGATTATTATCATACTCATGTAACTACAGTTATATAGAAAATTACAAAGTTGTAAATGTTTATAAAAAATAAATTATAAAAGAAGATTCTTAAATCATGTTGACTGAAGTGAGGAAATAGAAATATATACAAAGCTAAATTCCATGAAGAAAAAAAAAAACCAAAGCAAAGAAAAACAAAAAAAAAAAGTTAAGTGAAATTAAAAATAATAATTATTATTATTATAATATGGTGAAAGTTATAAAAGAAAAAAAAAACATTACATTAATAAAATTAACAAAAGGATAAGATATGAATGCAAAAGGCTGAAAAATATCTATCAAATTGACAGCCTTTTAAAGATTAATAAAAATACATCAACTTTTATAAAGCATAAATGAATTTGAAATGATTTGAGAAAAAAGTATGGATAATGAAATCACTTAACTTTGGAACATTGAAGGAGAAAAAAAATAATAATAAACAATATACTGAAATAAAGTGAATAACAGAACCAAAGAGAGAGAAATAAAAAAGAATTGAAAAACAAAAATATATCAAAGGTAGTGAGAATTACAAACCATGGAAGAGGTTGCAGATCGAGAGCCAGAATGCATCTATCAGGAGTTTGATAATTGAATAACATAAAGCTATGAGAAAGAATCACAAAGAGATGGAATGAGAAGTGATATGTACATATTTTTATGTCCACATTCCAATTCTTAATTTTTCTTGACTTTTGGCCGATTTTGGTGGCATCTTAATTGTTTCCCAATTTTATGTCAGTTTATAATTTAGTAAGAAATTTGCCTAATTTATGTTCATAAATGAGTATAAATAAGGTACTAAAATTTGTTAATTGAAACTTCAGAAAATTGTATCGAAATCTTCACATAAATTAGGATGGAAAGTTATTAATAATTAAGTGATTAAATGCATAGATTGCATTTTTCTAAAACTAATATCAAATTGAACCTTAATTAGGGCTGCCCTTAATTAGTGATTACATACACATTAATATTTGCATTTTTCACATTTCGAGAATTACAGGTAATTAAGAAACTTACATGTTGTGGAATTAACCAATGACAATTTTTCGTTATATTAAAAAAATTCAAAATTCTAGAAAATTAGAATTTGAGTTTTATTGAGTCCAATACCCCCTTCAAAAAGTATAGAAGTATAGATAGATGATTATATAGTGCATCTATCTATCTATTCTATTAATATATATATAGGAAGGAAGTGATTGACCGATTTTGACCAATGAAAACTCAAATCCTAATTTTTGGTAATTTTTAATTAATTTTATTGTTGCTAAATGAATTTTAATGTTATTAATATATCATTCCCTAATATCTTTCCCTCTGATGATACGATCAGCCAACCTCCCCCAAAACCAACTTCCCACTACTCCCACAACTCCCTCTATTATACCCAATCTGGGTGCATGTGGTTAATTTTTTTCAAATTTCAAATTTAAAACTTTAATTAAAATTTGTTCCTAACTTTATGTGGAGATTAGAAACTACCTCCTACATTCCAACTCTTCCCAATCTTAAATACAGTCTTCTTCATCGGATAAGAAAAGTCATGTCTACCTCATGCAGAATTCACAAAACGCCTAGGTTGAATTTTAGGATTTTCATCTCCTACCAGTATTGTGGATGAATCCGACGAATCTTTGTTGAAACTAACGGTGAGTTTTGCTTTTCATTATTTTCTCCCGAAAATCTGCACTTAGATTTTGTGATTTGATTAAATAATCGTGTACTCTTTCATAAATTCCATTAACTATAACATATTTTCCTTAAGTTTTGATTTCTATATCCGGGATTGAATATAGAACCTTACCCTTTAATTTATGGGACCAAATTGTTTCTCATGTTATATTTGCCAAAAAAAAATATTTCGGCTGAATGACTACTAACATATTCCTTACCTATACGGCATACTATCTCAATTTAGCATACTAATGAAGAGAATTTTCATTTTTCTAGGCTTTGATTATACTTGAGTTTTGTCCAGAAGGCAAAACTGATCTGTATATCGACGAGAACCTTAGAAAAGTCTATAGCCGAGTTAAGAGACAAGCAGATGATGATCACATGAAACCTCCAACTGGTAGGATCTTACCCTCTTTACAGGTTGTATATTTGCTAGGGTTGAGAATTTTGGTTGCATACCTAATCAACTAGATACTCTTGCATGTATGTGCATATTCGACATAATTTCTTCTTTTGATTACTACACATACGAACACATAAACATGACTGAAAAGTGAGTTTTCACATTACATTATGATACTTGAGTTTTGATGGATTTATGTGATTTTTCTAGATGAGTGTGGAAATATTCATCTCTTTACCTTACTTAATGAGTAGTTTTTCTTCTTTCATGCATAAATATACTTCTTTGGTTGCTTGAATATACTGTAACTTTATGAAAAAGAGTGGGATAAGATTATTAAAGTGTATAATTATTGTGTCCATAAAGAATATTGAAGTGAAGTCATAGATTAGGTGGTCTGTATGATTTTGTTTTGGAATTTTATTTTGGTCATTTTCATTTCTGATTCTTCTTTCCCATTTGGATCTTTTTCCCCCGGTTTGTATCCTCATAAATATTGCTGAAGTTGAGCATTATTTATAAGCTGTTTTTTTTTTCTTTTTCTTTTATGTTACGCCTTCAGGGACTACGCAAATTTTACAAGAGATTTGTTCACCTATGTTTATATATGGTGGTTTCTGGAAAATGTTCTCCAAGTAGAAGAGATGTACTGAAATTATGATTTACTTATTTGGAAATAGTCAGCAAGAAGCTAATACACTAATCTTATAAACTCCGAGTTAGAAACTGAAACATTCTGGACTATTATAGTTTAAGCATTCTCATACTTGAAATATTTTAACAAAACACTTGATCCTTTTTCCTTATGAGATTTACATAACCCATAAGTGATAATATTCTTCTTGAATTTTTCTGAATGGTAGAGACATAAATATTTATAGTCTAGATATCATCTGGAGAACTCATTTTACATTTTGCTTGATAAAGCTCATTGATACCTTTTATAAGACCTTGAGAAACTTAAGCCTAATTCGACCCATTATCGTAGCATATAGGCATATTCATTAGATCATGTTGCTATGTACGAAAAAAAAATTAGATCATGTCGCTTCTTCGTCAAACATGTATTTTCTTTGCAGGTTTCTAATTTTTATATATTTTGTCATAAACTTTCAGGTTAAGATGGTGACCAAGTGTGGGATTGAGACTTAACAAGTTACACATGAAACTAAGAGCATGTTACTGGAGGGCATATTACCTTTAAATACTCTTGAGGATTTTTAGCTGCAGTTAAGCAAACAACAAGGTTGGCAAGGTAGAAAGCAGCTTTCGTGGGGCAAGATTTGATGGTATTTAATTCTTATTTCATTTTTACTCGACCTAATTTAGTTGGTGGAACAATGATACGTTTCGTAATTTACGATCTCCATCAATGATATGGATTTTCGATTGAAGTACATGATTGTAGAGAGAAACAAATTCCAGGTAGGTTGAATGTCATTTTCAGGAATGTAATTTTTTTTTCCCATATATATTGTACGATTGATTTCGGGGATGTTAATGATATTAAATTCTTTGTGTATAACATGTTCCTTTGTGTGAAATGGAGTTAACTAAGCTACAATATTTACAAGACTAGGTACATTTAAAGATGCTGATGAGCATCAAAATTGATTGGAACGACTTAACGAGGTACAAAATGTGTGCTAACTTTGAAACACATTTAAGTTGTGATATTCAGTTAGATAACCGTATGGATTATCAATGTGCTTTGTATTTATTTTGTATTTAGCAGACTAAATTCTTTTTAAAAATGAGTGGCAAAAAAAGTTGAAGTAAAGAGTCTTTGCATATTTTTAAATCAAAATTATATACCTTTTTAAGTTATATTTAAATTAACTTAGGTTGTGCATAGTACGGGTTACACGCTAGTATACAAATATTTAAGAAGAGAAAATTGCACTTTTGGTCCCGTAGGAGTCGGTTCAAAACACTTTTAGTCCCGTATGACTTTTTTTGACACTTTTAGTCCCATAGGATTAAAAAAATGACACTTTTGGTCCCAAACATTAAAAAATGGTCGAAAAATGACGAGTGGATCTCACTCGCCAATAAAAAAAAGAAATTCAAAAAATTAATAAAATAATAAAAAACAAAAAAAAAGAAAAGAAAAAGAAGATGAACACTGTTCATCATCTTCTTCTTCCCCCCCTCCCCCCAACACCAAACACACCTTTCAGCCATCTCCACTACCGCCGGCACCGCCGCCCACTCTAAAAAGCTCGACCCAAACCTCTCTCCCCAAACATGACACGACCCCCCCCCCCCCCACCAAAACATGACTCCCGGCCCCAACACTTCTAAAAACGTCGCCGGCGATGGAGGGGTGCCGGCGTGGAGTAGGCGGTGGTGGTGGGGGGCCAGTGTGGCGGCGGGAAGGCGGGGGGATGGTGGGTGTGGTGTTGGGGAAGAAGATGAACAGTGTTTTCGAAACCCTATTCATCTTCTTCCCTTTTTCTTTTTTTTTGTTTATTTATTTATTTATTTAATATTTTGAATTGTTTTTTGATTTTTTTTTTAGTAGTTTATTCCAAAATCACGTGCCCCCGGCGTGCGTGTGTTACACGGGAAACTCCTATGGGACCAAAACTAAGATTTGGGACCAAAAGTGTCACTTTTTCAATCCTATGAGACTAAAAGTGTTTTAGAGCAATTCCTATGGGACCAAAAGTGCAATTTTTCCTATTTAAGAACATCGTGTCAAATGCATTTTTGAATTGAAGCGATACTTTTCTTGTTTGATCTTAGATATTTTTTGATTAATATCGCTATTCGTTTAAAAAGGACTTATATACATTGATTCCATATAGTTTAATTCCGTAACAATTTATTAAATATTTTCATCTAATTTAGTATGTTTATTGTTTATGTTTCATATTGATTAACCTCAAATAATGTAAGAGACATCAGACATCCCTGCCTTTCAATTTTTAAAAATTATAAAAGGGAAAAAATTGAGTAGTTTAACTTTTATTTTAATTCAAGACGAAGGGGATATCCTAAATATCTAACCTGACAAACCTAAGTTGATAGTTATAATTTGAAGTTATAAAGACTCTATCTAGGAGGGGAGAGCCACAACTTGTGGCAATCTGGATTCTAACCCAGGAACTCTCACATAAAGTAGGAGATGGATACCACTAGATGTACAGATCTTGCGTTGAGCAGTTTAACTTTGAATTCAACATTTAAGGCTTGAAAAATATCTAAGGTTCGTATAAATTAGTTAGCATTTGGTTTCAAAATATATTTCTTTTTAAACATTTTTTTCTTCTAAAATAACAGTTTAAATTTTTTTATCATGCTTTAGCACAAGGATTATGCTAGTTTCTCTATAATCAAAACCAAAATTATGGATATTCTAGAAATTTTCGTAAATTTAGTACCCCAAAACCTACAACAATATCGATATTTAATACTTTAGCTAGTACTGGATTGGTAGTTGACCACTCCTTTCTTTCCATTATACTCATTAATATGGCAACCATTATTGTGCGAGAAGGCAAGATTCCGCTATTATCAAAACATCAAAGGCAAGAAAAAATTATCAATTCAACCTTTGGCTTGCCATCAGAGAACGTTTAGCAACAAAAGACGACAAACCATGGATTGGTAATGCTAATAATACATGTATTTTATGCAATGTTAATCACGTTGAAACTAATGATCACCTTTTATTTCAAAGTTCATATTCTCACAATGTCTAGTTGTTTTGAAGCAACGGGTTCGGTTTAAGTGGTTGGGAACCACATGGAAACAAGGAGTGGACGTGCCTCCAGTATGTGGAAGGGTAAGCATCTTCTAAATGCTGCTAATCGGATTTTAATGGCTTCTATTATTTATTATCTATGGCAGGATAGAAATAGTCAGATTTTAATGGCTTCTCGGGAACAAGTAATAATCCTAGAAGAGTGGCTTTTGCTGAAATTAATATTACCTGAAATCGGCTGATTTCTCTAAATTTGAAAGAATCTCTACAAGCAGATGTATTGAAACGTTTATGGAGAATTGCTTGGTAGTAGGAATTTATAGATTATGTTTAGTTAGTTTTCATACGATGTATTTTGTTGGCGCTATGTTTTGTATGCTGTGGGTATGTTATCAACAAGTTCTTGATTTAAGCATACTGGTCCATGTTCTTCTAAGCCCTACTTTACCTGAACTAAGGTCCGAGGGGTGCTTTACACTTAATTCTCCAAACCATCTGATTAGAGATTGATCGACTGGAGCTTGTTACATGGGTATATATAGTAGAAGGTCTATTGCTGAACATTGCACGGATTATAAGCTTCTATCTTGAATGTTGAAGATAGCATAGTTTTACATGCATGTTTGGAAAGCGCTTGTTTGGTTTGTAGTTCTAGTTTTTATCGGCTAGTGGTTTGTGGCATAGTTATACTTTGTACACCTTCTTGTAACACTTCTTTCGTTTAACGCAATTGAGTTTTCCCAAAAAAAAAATTGGAGTGGTGCGATGGTACTTAAGAATAAAATTTTTGCACCTTTCCTTGGCCTCGATTATAGATTAGTTACATGACAGGAAGTAATGAAGATGCATTACAAAAGGCGTGTCTTCTTAATAGATGGTTGTTTTTCTAGATAGTCATAAACTCGAATTTCAAATCACATTTTATGGCATTAATCAAGGAGAATTGGTTAAGATAATACAGAGTATTTAATATTTGAAATTATGATCAACCAATGAATATTTTTTTACATTAAAAAAATTCAAAACCCTAGAAATATTGATATGCTATAAACATATAGATAGATTGGGTGAATGACAAATATTCAATTGAATACAATAAAACACATGTTATACAATAAGAATTGTAGTAAAAGTATAAGACATCAACTGAATCCCCCAAGATCGCTCCACGATAAGAGCCTCTATATATCCCTTCACCGAATTACCCTACATCTTATGATCAGAAAATCTTTGCCATTCATCTCACCTTCAATATTATCATCAGCCATCAGAAGTACCCTTCTTAATTCTTAATCTTCAACACCAAAAATACATAGGCCAGTTTAGAATATGAGTTTTTCATCAAAACCTGCAGCAGGGGTTGCACATGCATGTGTGGGAGTGCCGTGTGCCATAGGCTACCCGACTGCGCCACCACTGCCCTCGATTATTCCTAATCATCATCGCGCAACCACTCTGCAACGCCGCCGCTCCGTTAACAAACATAATTGTTTGCAATTTTTGGCTCCCTTATTAGTGCTTCTAGCTCTGCTGTTTGTATTGTTTTCTGCGACAACTATGGATGATCCCGACTTCATTGTCGATTCGATTTCAGTTTCTTTTAGTGACAATTCTACTGATATGATGGCAACCTGGAGAATTGATTTTTCTGCAACAAACCCTAATTTTTTGTCTAGCCTTCACTATACAGAAATTGATGTTATCGTTCAAGCTACGACGGCCAAACATCCAACAGAGACAGTTATTGAAAACTTTCATCAAGGTCCCATGAATACCACTTCAATGATGATGACTTTTACTGACTCATGGTCTCATAATAATAATAATAATATTAGTACAGATGAATCTGATCTCATGATGCTGTTCATCAACCACCAACCAGTAATGATGTCGATCGAATTCCGGGCAAGCTTTGGATATGTTTTAAAGGGCTTTAGTCGGGCTTTAAATGCCTTAACTTTTAATGGAGGAAAAACAGATTCCGTGTGCAATGATATGAAGATTGGATTTTTACCTGATTCAGCACAAGGGACTTTGTTAGGAGGCTCAGTGTTATGTTCTTTACAGTATGTTAATTAGTTTACATCAATAATATATGCAATCATCTAGATCTGTATTTTACTTCCACTCTAACTCGATCATGATTTAATTTTCACTAGTTACTTTTTTATGACCAGTCAATGATATTAGATTTCTTATTTGCAAGATCATTAATTACATCTTTAATTATCATTATGGAAAAATTACACCTAATTACACAAACTTACCTTCTTAAAATTGAAATTATAAATACCTAACTCACAATAACTGAAAATTGCATTTACCCCGGGAAACCCTTGATCAATATAATGGTCAAACAATATTAAAATGACACTTTTGCCCTTCACTTAAATTATTAAAAAAATAAAAAAAGTTAGAATAATATTTTTGTTACGGCTATACCTTACCAAAAAAAACTCCTCTTGCTTTTGAAATTACCAACACCCCCTACAAGGGGCTAATTATAAGGTTTTTAGGGGTTAAATTGTAAGAATTTTTTAATATATAAGAGGATAATCGTAAGAAGTGCATTATAACAGGGGAGGTTTGTGTAATTTCAAAAATAAGAAGGGGTTGGTGTAATTTTTTCTAAATGACTTTTGGACAAGGACATTTTTGGAAGTTCACGTGATGATGTCATAAAAAAACTGATCTCGGTGATAAATATATTTTCAATTATAGTGGATTAGGTGTTAATAATTTAAATTATATGAGAGTAAATTTATATAATTACCTATTATAGCAGTGAGTGTTAGTTTAATTTTCCCTTTCATTATATACCTATTCTTGTTGATAGTTAGATTAGCCTTGTAATCTTCTACCCTAGCCCCCCACCCCCCAAACACGTAGATTAACCTTATCAATATCATCATTGTTGTTGCGTTGTGAGGAAAAACAATATTTACTCTGATTTATTTTTTGGGTTTTTTTTATAAAATAACCCTTTATATTAGTTCGAAAATGCTAAAAAAGCCTAAATGTTAAAACAATATGCCAATGACACCCCATGTTTAGATAAACCCTGGGTGAAACCAAACTTTCGTTAGAAACTAAATTGTGGTGTTTTTTTGGCATTTTTAACCCTAAAATTCATATGTATTGACTTTTATGCCCTTCTAATTGATAGACATATTATATTAGTACAAACGCATAATTTTATATTTGTTTTTATAATATTCTAAAATTTTAATGAAGTTGAATTAGTCCGTTAAAATATTTGTAATATTGAAGTTGTGTTCATTTATTAAAAAATATTATTTGATAATAATAAATAATCAAAAACTAAATAAATAACATAAACTTACTTTCATAAATCAAAATATTCATTTTCATATCATTAATAATTATAAATAGTAAAAAAAAGTTAAAAAATTCAATAATACTACATCTTTGATCCAGTTACTTTTAGGGAGTGCTAGATGACCTACACTTTAACTTTTATCTTAAACATTTGAAACATTCTCCTTAAATTAATGAAAAGCTAATATTATGTTATCTTATAACCAATAATATTGAACAAATATTTATTATATTATTTATCTTAGAAATGTTAAATCCTTGATAAATTAGCACAATAATGTCAAAAATTACTCTTACCGCACACTCTTCTTCTTGATTGGAGCGGACCAACATTGACCTGACCGGTAAGAGCACCGGTTGACGGTCTGTCCGGTCCGATTAGCCAGTTCGGTCCAGGTTTCAAAACATTGGGTGTGAATTGTAAAAAAAGAAGGGTTTAGGTTAATGCCCTTATCTTTCTTGGCATTATATATTCTTTTTTATATTTTTTTTCCCTTTGTGCTGTTATTTGGCAGAAAGAATAGGAGAGTTGTTATTGGTCTGTTCTTTATTTTCTTGTTATGTTTTTATTAGTAATTGGTAAATATATTTCAGGGCTGCGTTTTATATTTAAGCAATAGTTCAAGGATGCCAATCGAATTTTACAAAAAGAATCTATGAAATAGGATAGGATGTTTTTGAGGATGAAAAAGTCGCCTGAATCTCCCAAGTCAATCACTTCCCTTAAAGATCGCTCCACACTAACAGCCACCTTTAATTTATTCCTTCACTGAATTCCCCTCCATCTGTTCCTTCGATCTTTGCCATTCATCTCACCTCAAATACCAGGCACCAACCATCATAACCCTCACTGAGCCTTCTTAATAAGTTAATCTTCGGCCGCCACAATACATAGGTTTTGGAAATGTTGGGCATTTCGTCTCACCCTCAATATTAGACATCATATTAACCCTCAATCAGCCTCTGCTTAATTAAGCTTCAGTACATTGTTATAAGATTTGGAATATGAGTTGTTCATCAAAAATCCAAGCAAAACCTCAAGTATGTGTAGGAGTACTGCCATGTGCCGTTGGATACCCAACTGTCCCACCACAGCCCTCGATTCCTAATCATGATCAAGCACAACGCTCCTCCTCCGTTAACAAAGATCTCTTCCCAGTTGTGTGTGCCTTACTATTACTTGGATTTTTGCTGTTGTTTTTGGTTTGGGATAAAAATGTTAAGATTCCTGTGTTCACTGTTGAATCGATTTTAGTTTCTCTGAGTGACAATTCTACAGCAACCTGGAAAATTTATTTTACTGTAACAAACCATAATATTTGGTCTAACCTTCTCTATACAGAATTTGATGTTATAGTTCAAGAAACGACGACCAAATATCGATCAGGAACAGTTATTCCAGTCTTTCATCAAGGTCCCAGGAACACGACTTCCATGGTCGTAATTTTTACTGCCTCATGGCCTTATTATAATTATAATGCTACACATAATTCTCTCATGATGTCGATCAAATTCCGGGCTAGCTTTAGTTATGTTTTGAACGGTTTTAGTTGGCTGCTAGACGATGATGATGATAACTATGCTGTGGACGAATTTGTGTGCAATGATATGAAGATTGGATTATTATCTAATGATGCAACACAAGGGACTTTGTTAGGAGGCTCAATGTCATGCCCGGGAAAATTGCAATTTTGGTCCCATAACTTAGCCCTTGTGCGGTTTTGGTCCCAGTATTATTGACTTTAGCAATATACATCCCATAACTCCCAAAAATGTGCGATTTTGGTCCCAAGATACGAATACATCATGTATTTATACGGAATTGGCGCGTGCGGCTCACGCGGGATCACAAAAAATGTGCGTTTTTGGTCCCATAACTCCAAAAATGTGAAATGCACGCGCCAATTCCGTATAAATACATGATGTATTCGTATCTTGGGACCAAAATCACACATTTTTGGGAGTTATGGGACGTATATTGCTAAAGTCAATAATACTGAGACCAAAATCGCACAAGGGCTAAGTTATGGGACCAAAATTGCAATTTTCCCGTCATGCCCTTATGTTTATTAATTTACATCAATTCATGCAATATTTTCACTAGTTTCTTGTATATGTTCTGTAACGCCCTCAAATTTAATCCTAAAGAATCCAACACGAAAGCGTCAACACACCCTCAATTTAATCCTAAAGAATCCAACACGAAAGCGTTATCCTATCCTTACAGAAGTACAAACCAAATTCTGGACACAATTAAACAATTCATCTTATCGGGTCACAACCTCAATACATCAACTAAATAGCTATGCGAACTTAATATACATTAGTCAATCTACATCATTCACCTCTAGGATAGTCCGAGTTTATACTCCAATCCTTCAAGCTAGTTTCACTTCTCGACTTACCTATAACTAGAAGGAAGAAAGTGAAGTACATAAGCAAAGGCTTAGTGAGCGCCAGTGTACGTGTGAAAGGTGCTTAAAATAGTTTTTAGACCCCAAAGTGATAAATTAATAAGGTGAAAACAATAATAGTTTCTATTTTTCAATCGCTCATTAAAGGCGAGTAAGAATGACATTTGCGTTCAAGCAGTAGCTAGTATGACACCAGGATCTTAGTATACATACGATAAAGTTTTAAAACATACATTTTTAAAAGTGTGCAGTCAATGTAAGTACCACGTACAAGACTCAATGCAAGTATCATGTACAGGACTCAATGCAAGTATCATGTACAAGACTCAATGCAAGTATCATGTACCAGACTCAATGCAAGTATCATGTACAAGACATGTTTAAGTAACACGTACACGTCACGCTTAAGCAGTAGGGGGCCATGTTAGCAATACTATCGCGTCCGATGATTTACCCATAGCACTTTGGGTCCCTCTGCTTCTTCCTTATCACCCCTGAACACGCGGCTTAAAAGCCATCACCTTATACCTCCCCACGCAGGCTCGCGATGCCCGATTTGGTCATATCCGGAATATGCCACACGATAAATGACCCATGCACCCTCAGAGCACTCCGTCCTAGATGCATGGATCTGGACGTGGATAGCGGGAACTGTTTAAGAGCGCAAGCCCATGCTTGACCGGCCGAACCCTGCCCTATCCATCGCCCGACCTTGGGCCCAACACAACCACGCAAGATGAAACATGTCACAAGAACACCATCACGACAAATGATCATGATACAAGAACCAAATGATGGAGTACTTCCACGAATCCATAAAAACCGATGTTTATTTTGAAATCATGCTTGCAAAATATGCATTTGAAACAAGTATGCAATCATGTATGTCACGAATGATTAAATGAAGCGTTTTGGCTCACGAAGGAATATTGAATCGAGCGAATATTTTTTTTTCAGAATTTCATTAAAAGAATGTTTTCTTGAAATCATTTTCACAAAACCTGCCTGGAAAATTATTCTCGCAAGATATGTCTTTGAAACGTGCCAAGAAATGGTTAATGCAAATTGAGTCCATGATTTGACTTGAAAGTGTTGAAATTCATTTTCATGTGAAGTATTGAAAGCATGATGAAAGTATATAGATATATATACGACGTGCTCCTTCCAGTTTTGAAAGACATATAACTATAATTTTTAGAGGCACTCACACTACGTCCAAGCTTATACGGCGTTGTCCTCGTTCGTCTCACCGACAACACCTGCTAAGCGAAATTATATCAGAAGCTCATTTTCTAACTCGTCTAAAGTCTACCCGGGGTAGTCTATGAGGTCCTAATAACTATACCAACATGCACAACAAGTTACCTTAATGAAAACTAGGCTTAATTTCAATCTTCCCCGAAAGGTCGATAAGAGGCATAAAAACAGATTTGTGCAGTTTTAGTGTATAAATTGTTAAAAATCACAAACTCAATAATTGTGGGTAAATTGTTTTTCATAAATGTTCTAAATTTGTTAAAATACCTTAGATAAATGTTTCAAAGGTAAATGGTCACTTAAAATGTGGCTATTTTACTCAAAACCGAAGTAAAATTGGGTTCAATTTTTACTGGGGCAGTATTACTTTAAAATTCATATAAAATCACCATTTAATCGAATAAGCCCCAATTTCACACACAACAACCCCAATACGTATGATTATCCCTTGTAAAATTTGTAAATCAAAATGAAGTTTGTAAGAACCCCAAATGATGTCTCAAACAAACATTTTGAAATCCCGTGAGGCTTCTGGCAGCCTATACTTAACAATTTCCATAATTCACATTACAACTCCAAAAATCTCACACAATTCCAGAGATATTGTAGACATGCAGTAACATACACAGTAAAAGTGTTGAACTCAAATAATATTTCCTCATTGCGATATAATTCTTCGAAATCAGTAGCAGATTTAAAGACCCAACTTACAATTGTCATGCATGTGTGATCTCTTCATTTAAGCCTTTAGGTTAGTTACTATAAATTGTAAATTTAAGCTTAAAACTCATAGATCTACTCTTCTAATACACATGCAATAACATTTTCAAAGCAAATTTAGCCTCTACCATTACCTACTAATGTAAGATCAAGGAATTACAAGTTACCTTTAATGCTACCAACAAGTGTGAAGATGGTTGAGGTTGAAACTAATATACTAATTTGTATCTATCTATATATATATATATATATATATATATATATATATCTTGAATGGAAGGATGAAGAGAGGTTGAAGATGATGAAAATGGAGAAAGAGAATTGAAGAGGTATTTTCTTATAAGGAAAATGATGAAGTTGTGGCATATTATATATATATATATATATATATATATCTATGGTGTGATGGTGGGGTGGTCGGTCAAGCCCACTTTCCACCCCTTTATTTATTTATTTTTTTTTAGAGTGAAATGAAAGTGGAATTTACTAATTATTGGTGTATTTGGGCAATTTGCTAATTCAACTTCTCTCCTAGTGTCTAGTTAAATTTTGGTTCTATTCCTTTAATCTACATAAGATGTATAATATAATATCCCTCTTGAACATATGTTTAAGATCCTAGGTCATGTCCTAATGCTTTAGATAGAAACTAGTCGACTAAAAAAAACTCGGGTATCACATTCTCCCCTCCTTAAAAGAATTTGGTCCCCAAATTCTCACCTGAGAACAATTCTGGGTAGTGTCTTCGCATGTAAGCCTCGGTTTCCCAAGTTGCTTCTTCTAGATTGTCGTGATTTTCCCATAACACCTTTACCATTGGGATGCTTTTATTCCGTAGCTCACGCACTTTCTTGTCCACAATCTTTATCGGTTTTTTTTTTCTTCATAAGTCACATTGTTCTGAATTGGTATTGCATCCACCTTGAGTACATGTTCAGGATCGGGTCGGTATTTCTTTAACCTGCTTACGTGAAAGACATCGTGCAAACCAGAGAGTGCTGGTGAGAGTGCCAGTCGATATGCTACTTTTCCAACTCTTTCCAAGATCTTGAAAGGTCCAACAAATCTAGGACTTAACTTTCCACCTTTCTTAGGTTGAATGATGCCTCTCCGAGGAGATAGCCGCAAGAAAACCTCATCTCTGACGAAAAATTCTAAGTCTTTTCTTCTTTCATCGGCGTAACTCTTCTGACGACTCTATGCAGCTTTCATTCGTTCCTGGACAATTTGGATTTTATCTATAGATTCTTGTGCCAATTTCAATTGTGGGAACGTTGTTTGTCCCTGATTTTTCCTCTTAGGAATCCATGTATCTCCAACTTCCCAACGAATTGGGGACCTGCACTTTCTCCCATATAAGGCTTCATATGGTGCCATTCCAATTGTGGCCTGATAGCTATTGTTATAAGCAAATTCTGCTAAAGCTAAGTATTGAGCCCAATTTCCTTTAAATCCAAAACACATGCTCGCAACATGTCTTCTAGTATTTGAATGACTATCTCAAATTGTCCATCCGACTGAGGATAAGTTGTCATGCTAATGACTAGCTTAGTTTCCAATGCAACATGTATGCTTTTCCAAAATTGTGAGAGGAATGAGAGGAACCACTGCTCAATGGTATGGATCTCTGGACTCTACTAAGGACAAGGTTAACTGAAACACCATGCCGTCTCACAATTTCCTTAACGTACCATCAAGCTAACTTAGAGAGGTTCTACCTCCTGGACGGGCAAGAAATGAGCTCATTTTGTGAGCCCATCCACAATTATCTCAATAAAATCATGGCCACCTGTAGCTTGGGGAAAATCAGTTATAAAGTTCGCTGTTAGATATTCACCTTTCCATTCCGGTATTTTTGTTTTTAAAGGTTGTAAGAGTCTAGAAGATCGTTAAGGTTTGATGTTTTGATTTCACTTGTTGACATGCAAAGCATCGTGAGACATAATTAGTGACTTGGCTGTTCAGATTGACTAACCAGTAATATTCCTTAATTCCTTATGCATCTCATTATTGCCAAGGTATATGGTCTTTTTCAAGCGACGAGCTTCATCAAGTATAACCTTCTTCACACTAGTGTCATTTGGTACATACACCCTATTTTAAACTATATCAGGTCGTCTTCCCAGATATGAAATTCACGCCTATATTTCTTGAAGGGTCTTCTCTCTTAAGTTCTTGAATATAGATCTTTCTCTAGTGCAACTTTGATCCAAGAACATTGGGTTCTACTTTGATATTAGCACACAAGATGTGTAATCCAAATTCTTTTGTATTCCAAAAATTCACATCCTTCCACATCCTCCATCCGTTATCCATTAATCTTGCAGCACTCTCTTTCTGACTTAAAGCATCTGCTTCTACATTAGATTTTCTAAGATGGGTTTGGATTGAACACTTGTAGTCTTCAAGAAGTTTCATTCTCTTTGTTTGTCTCAAATTCAACTCTTTTTGAGAGAATAGATACTTAAAACTTTTGTGGTCGGTATAATGCTCCATACAAGTAATGTCTCCACTTTGTTATTTCAGAAATAATGGAGGCTACTGCCAAATCATGGGTTGGGTAGTTCTATTCGTAGGGTTTGTGTTTACGCTATACATACGCTATCTCTTTGCCATTTTGCATAATCATACATCCAAGTCCCTCCTTAGAGACATCACCGTAAACTCCAAAATTATCATTTCCATTAGGAAGGTCTAAAATGCGTTGTTGTGAGCCTTTTCTCTAACTCTTGGAAGCTTGACTTAGACTCATCATTCTATTCAACTTCATCTTCCTTTGAGTTAGTCGAGATAAATGTCCTGCTATCTTAGAGAAATCCTTGACAAATCTCCGATAGTATCCTGCTAATCCGAGAAAGCTTTTTTTTTTTTTTTTTTTTGTGGCATTCTCAGGTCTTTTCCATTCCACAATAGATTCTACCTTCGAGGGGTAGACATAGATTCCATTACCCATAATCACATGACCTAAGAAGGCAACCTTAGTTAACCCAAACTCACACTTGCTAGATTTCACGTAGAGCTTGTTGTCTCTTAAGACTGGCAATACAATCCTTAAGTGTCGTTCATGATTTTCTTTGGTCTTAGATATAGACAATGATGTCGTTTATAAATATCACCGCAAGCGATCCAAATTAGAAGGTAATATACTATGCATAATATCCATAAGGGTTGTTGGGGTATTGGTCAATCCAACTGGCATTTCAACAAACTCATATTGTCCGTATCTTGTTTGGAAAGCGGTCTTAAGTTCATCTTCATTGTTAATTCTTAATTGATCATATCCTTGTTGCAAATCAAGCTTAGAATACAACGTAGCTCCTTGGAGTTGGTCAAACAATTCTTTAATTCATGGAAGAGGATACTTGTTCTTGATGGTTACACTATTTAACCCCCGGTATTCTACATCTAACCCTAATGATCTGTCTTTCTTCTTGCCAAATAACACTAGAGCTCCCCACAGAGACGTATTAGGTTCAATAAATCCTATCTCCACAACTTTAATAGCTAAGCTTTCCTTATATTGGGGTAGTTCCGAGTAAATGCTCGATGGCGAACTCCCTTCCCTATCTGTTGGTAAAGAGATTAAAATTTAGGAACTACAAATACTTATTTAATATTCACTTTATCTTTTGTCTTGTTAATCATGGAAGCTAAATAGTCTTCCTTTTCTTTCCAAAGTGTCCTTTACGCCATAACAACTGAAATGTTAGGTGCTGAAGCAATCCTTGTGTTCCCTGCTAGATCTGTAATCGACTTACCAGATGCACAAAACTTAACAACCTTGTAAGATAATCTATTGGGCATGATGATAAGACAACTAATCCATTTCTAGAATAATGTCTTACTCTTGTATAGGTAGCACTATAATACCAGTTGTAAAAGATTTTCCACTAATCATTATGTTACTGGACTTAAATCACTGAATCCATAACCATGCCACTATCCTTTCGTGTAGTAAGTTCTAAGTTAACTTTTATAGTACGATCAAAAATTAAAATAGTCATTTATAATCACCTTTCCTGTATCACATCCAAAAATTATTCTGTAATATCAATAAACTATCACTGTACTCAAGAAACTACATGAAAGCTAATTTCCCACTCGCTTTCTCATAAGTAGGAGGTTGAGTAATTAATGTAATTCCTCTTGTTCACAAGAATATTCATCCTTCATTCTATTACACTTTTTCCGACTCAAGTGTCTCTTTGCAATCAAAGCACCTATAGTGTTTTATTCTAGACACGTTCCTAGCTCAGTCCTACAATTGTAATCAATCATCGCTTGGTCAGCCGCCCAAACAATGGTTTGTCACAATTTAAGTACTGAAACACTATATCTCCAACCATATTATCATATCGAACTCTCACTTAATACCTAAAACCACAGTCCGAGGAACCTATCCCGGAATAGCTCAGGCACTAGCCCAAGCTCTGATACCATCTGTAACGCCCTCAAATTTAATCCTAAAGAATCCAACACGAAAGCGTCAACACACCCTCAATTTAATCCTAAAGAATCCAACACGAAAGCGTTATCCTATCCTTACAGAAGTACAAACCAAATTCTGGACACAATTAAACAATTCATCTTATCGGGTCACAACCTCAATACATCAACTAAATAGCTATGCGAACTTAATATACATTAGTCAATCTACATCATTCACCTCTAGGATAGTCCGAGTTTATACTCCAATCCTTCAAGCTAGTTTCACTTCTCGACTTACCTATAACTAGAAGGAAGAAAGTGAAGTACATAAGCAAAGGCTTAGTGAGCGCCAGTGTACGTGTGAAAGGTGCTTAAAATAGTTTTTAGACCCCAAAGTGATAAATTAATAAGGTGAAAACAATAATAGTTTCTATTTTTCAATCGCTCATTAAAAAGGCGAGTAAGAATGACATTTGCGTTCAAGCAGTAGCTAGTATGACACCAGGATCTTAGTATACATACGATAAGTTTTAAAACATACATTTTTAAAAGTGTGCAGTCAATGTAAGTACCACGTACAAGACTCAATGCAAGTATCATGTACAGGACTCAATGCAAGTATCATGTATAAGACTC
Source organism: Buddleja alternifolia (assembly GCA_019426215.1). Taxonomy (NCBI): domain Eukaryota; kingdom Viridiplantae; phylum Streptophyta; class Magnoliopsida; order Lamiales; family Scrophulariaceae; genus Buddleja; species Buddleja alternifolia. The sequence goes on from CM033401.1 coordinate 19,981,709, forward strand.
AATGCAAGTATCATGTACCAGACTCAATGCAAGTATCATGTACAAGACATGTTTAAGTAACACGTACACGTCACGCTTAAGCAGTAGGGGGCCATGTTAGCAATACTATCGCGTCCGATGATTTACCCATAGCACTTTGGGTCCCTCTGCTTCTTCCTTATCAACCCTGAACACGCGGCTTAAAATCCATCACCTCATACCTCCCCACGCAGGCTCGCGATGCCCGATTTGGTCATATCCGGAATATGCCACACGATAAATGACCCATGCACCCTCAGAGCACTCCGTCCTAGATGCATGGATCTGGACGTGGATAGCGGGAACTGTTTAAGAGCGCAAGCCCATGCTTGACCGGCCGAACCCTGCCCTATCCATCGCCTGACCATGGGCCCAACACAACCACGCAAGATGAAACATGTCACAAGAACACCATCACGACAAATGATCATGATACAAGAACCAAATGATGGAGTACTTCCACGAATCCATAAAAACCGATGTTTATTTTGAAATCATGCTTGCAAAATATGCATTTGAAACAAGTATGCAATCATGTATGTCACGAATGATTAAATGAAGCGTTTTGGCTCACGAAGGAATATTGAATCGAGCGAATATTTTTTTTTCTTCAGAATTTCATTAAAAGAATGTTTTCTTGAAATCATTTTCACAAAACCTGCCTGGAAAATTATTCACGCAAGATATGTCTTTGAAACGTGCCAAGAAATGGTTAATGCAAATTGAGTCCATGATTTGACTTGAAAGTGTTGAAATTCATTTTCATGTGAACTATTGAAAGAATGATGAAAGTATATAGATATATATACGACGTGCTCCTTCCAGTTTTGAAAGACATATAACTATAATTTTGAGAGGCACTCACACTACGTCCAAGCTTATACGGCGTTGTCCTCGTTCGTCTCACCGACAACACCTGCTAAGCGAAATTATATCAGAAGCTCATTTTCTAACTCGTCTAAAGTCTACCCGTGGTAGTCTATGAGGTCCTAATAACTATACCAACTTGCACAACAAGTTACCTTAATGAAAACTAGGCTTAATTTCAATCTTCCCCGAAAGGTCGATAAGAGGCATAAAAACAGATTTGTGCAGTTTTAGTGTATGAATTGTTAAAAATCACAAACTCAATAATTGTGGGTAAATTGTTTTTCATAAATGTTCTAAATTTGTTAAAATACCTTAGATAAATGTTTCAAAGGTAAATGGTCACTTAAAATGTGGCTATTTTACTCAAAACCGAAGTAAAATTGGGTTCAATTTTTACTGGGGCAGTATTACTTTAAAATTCATATAAAATCACCATTTAATCGAATAAGCCCCAATTTCACACACAACAACCCCAATACGTATGATTATCCCTTGTAAAATTTGTAAATCAAAATGAAGTTTGTAAGAACCCCAAATGATGTCTCAAACAAACATTTTGAAATCCCGTGAGGCTTCTGGCAGCCTATACTTAACAATTTCCATAATTCACATTACAACTCCAAAAATCTCACACAATTCCAGAGATATTGTAGACATGCAGTAACATACACAGTAAAAGTGTTGAACGCAAATAACATTTCCTCATTTCGATATAATTCTTCGAAATCAGTAGCAGATTTAAAGACCCAACTTACAATTGTCATGCATGTGTGATTTCTTCATTTAAGCCTTTAGGTTAGTTACTATAAATTGTAAATTTAAGCTTAAAACTCATAGATCTACTCTTCTAATACACATGCAATAACATTTTCAAAGCAAATTTAGCCTCTACCATTACCTACTAATGGTAAGATCAAGGAATTACAAGTTACCTTTAATGCTACCAACAAGTGTGAAGATGGTTGAGGTTGAAACTAATATACTAATTTGTATCTATCTATATATATATATGTATATATATATATATATATATATGTATATATATCTTGAATGGAAGGATGAAGAGAGGTTGAAGATGATGAAAATGGAGAAAGAGAATTGAAGAGGTATTTTCTTGTAAGGAAAATGATGAAGTTGTGGCATATTATATATATATATATATATATATATATATATATATCTATGGTGTGATGGTGGGGTGGTCGGTCAAGCCCACTTTCCACCCCTTTATTTTTTTTATTTTTTTTTTAGAGTGAAATGAAAGTGGAATTTACTAATTATTGGTGTATTTGGGCAATTTGCTAATTCAACTTCTCTCCTAGTGTCTAGTTAAATTTTGGTTCTATTCCTTTAATCTACATAAGATGTATAATATAATATCCCTCTTGAACATATGTTTAAGATCCTAGGTCATGTCCTAATGCTTTAGATAGAAACTAGTCGACTAAAAAAAACTCGGGTATCACATGTTCATTCGGTGATAATTTAAGTTAATTATTTGCATGATTATTTACATCTATTTTTTTATATAGATTGGCCTTATAATCTATCCCAGGTACATGCGGATCCAGGAATGAATTGTTGCGAGGGATTACCATTAAAGCATTATTTTGACAATTTTATATGTAAAGATATTCAAACTTAGTTTAATTTTAATAGATAAGTGAAAATAACAAGCATCACATGTACAAAAGAAAAAAAAAACGCTAACTTCCAATTAATTTATACTAATTTTGAAATATATAAGTAATTCTTAAAAAAATTATTGAAACTGTACACGGCGTTGTTTTGTGTCATAAAATTATTCTTAAGGTTTTAAGAAAGTGCTTGTTGATTCTAATACTCATAAGGATAGAAGAGGACATGAAAATTAAGTATTGAGAATGAAAATAGATGTCATTGTTTGATGTCGTGGTCTATAATAGTCTAAACTAAAGGCTAATTTGGCCGTTGTGGCAGCCTCGGGCCAGGAGATGGGGACCGAAACCCGCCACACCGCAACACTAGCTCAATCCAAGAGACGATCCCATCATGAGCTAACTCTAAGCGTGAACTATACAAATATTTTCAAACCACACAACCCAAATCCAAGGTACACATATTTTACAACATAACATCATATGTACATATAAGAGTTCAGATGCAACTCAAAACCACGAGCCAGCAAAACTAGACAACTATATGTACAAGCTATCCACACAAAGATACATCTGACTCTCAAACTCTAGAGAACTCTCAAACTTCCTTAGCCATGATTTTCCCCCTCCGGTCCTGCTATACCGAGCTCTTCTGAAAAGTTAGAAAGAAAGAGGGGTGAGTCCGAATGACCCAGTGAGATAGGCTAGCTTGCTTTACCTTATAATTTGATATAGAATCTGCAGCGGAAGTCAATAACAAAACGGGCATGTACAATGGCAAACAATAGAACAAGACAAAACATCATAAGGACAAATAATCGAGTATAGAACGTATGAATCAAATGAAATAACCCATATACTTTAATAAACATATGATATGATCGTGTTCCACCTCCCACTGTTCCATACCAGCAGGAAACTTTACATCTTTATGTTCTATGAAGAATTCCAGGTGACAGGATTCTAGTGGTGGCTCCTACGGGTTCAAGCGGTGGCCCCTGCCGTCGCGTGGCACTTTGTCCCGCATAGCACTTAGCTCCCTTCACTCTGCTTTTACGAGTCAAAGCTTCCCATCAAGAAAAGCATGAATCGCTGATGGATGCCAGGCCTCGGGATTCTAGAGGTGGCTCCTACGGGTTCAAGAGGTGGTCTCCCCGTGGCGTGACACTTTGTCCCATATAGCACTTAGCTCCCTTAGCCGACGGAATAGAGCCAAGAAGAATAATCGTTTCAATGAGTTTCCTACTAGGACATGTGCACTGATTTGTATTCGAGCGAGAGTGAGCGGAAACAAGAACGTTAGACTACAAATCGGGACACAGTTGGACACTTACCTTAGATGAGGATAAGGGTTCTGATCAAAGAAACTTTACGAGGTCACACTTAGCTAAGATTTATTAGATAGAGAGAACGAAAAGCGGTAAGCTAGATCGCGTTGAAAGAACAAGAGAAACCCTCACTATAAAAATCTGGCGTCATTACATCGAGCCTTGGAATCGTGAAAATATCCTGTGGTCCAAAAATACTATCATTTTCACAACTAATACACTTTATAAGCTAACTATACACAAGTTATTTCATACTTAGTAGTATCTAAACATATAGGCTATTAAGCTCAAACAAGCCTCCTTACTTGCGCAGTGTAACTACAACAATTTTTAAAACATCCTCGGAATGGAATTGCTTTCTCAAACTTTCCAGGATATCAGAAAGGATGCTGAAAAAGTTTACATTAAATTTTCAGATTTAATTTCCTTGTCAATTTGGAGATTCGATTAACGAAACCAGGCTGTCCCAACAGATTTTTCAGAACAGACATAATATTTTAAAATATTTTTATAAAATCCCCTGTTTATTGAAAAATTCCCAAATTTGGATGAAAATTCTATAACATATGCACATATCTATTGTAAAAGTTTTGGAGCAAACAAAAGTTTCCAGATTCACTAAATAACCTCAAAACAGTAGCAATTGTCAATCCCGCCGAACAGACTGGCGATTTTACTCAACGATTTTTAGAAAAATCCACAAAACTCAAATATTTATCAATGTTTGAGAAAAACTTTCTAACAACCATATGTATACACAGTAAAATTTTCAAGGCAATTAAAAATCAGAAGATTCATCAAACAAGGCAAAACAGTAGCTTTTTCAGACCATGGAAACCCAACGGGCAGTTAGATATCAAGAATTTTATAAAATTCCACGCAACTCCACTTTCCCCAAATTTTACAGAGGGTCTCCAAACACAAAAATGGTGATACTGAAGTTTTTACAAAATTAAATTCACAGGTTTAGTCACTTAATTACATCTTTAAACATCAACCCCAAAAATTGAAATTTCAGAAACTGGGTACCATGCAGTTCAAGTTAACTAACATACATATATATATATATATATATATATATATATATAGATATATATGTTAGAACATACTCAATTCAGGTCTTCAAGGTCTTATACATCTATAACACAAGCATATACACAACTTTAAGAATGCACTCTGATAAGAGGCGTTCCTATGTGTTTTTAAGACTATGATCTGACATTTTTAGATTTATTTATTACCTAAATCATACCACATTTACGTTTAATCGGGGTGTTAAGTGGTTTCAGGTGATAAACGAGAGCACACGAAGAAAAGGGTGAAAAACGATGCAAGACACAATTTCGAGCCTATTGACCACGCCCAGGCGCCAATATGACCACGCCCGGGCGCCGAGTAAGAAGCAGTAAGTTCTTCAGCCTGTTGTCCACGCCTAGGCGTCGTCCTATCCACGCCTAGGCCCCGTATTGTCCGCGCTCGAGCGCCGTTCTCACCACGCCTGGGCGCCGTTGGACTTATTCCCCAAGAAAGGTACTGCACGTAGGCCGCGCCTAGGCGCCGCACAGTCCGCGCCTAGGCGCCGGCGTAACCATTTTTCAAGTGTATAAAAGCCAGATTTTAGCAATGAAGAGGGGGTTCGAAATTTGGGAGATCGGAGGCGATTTGCTGGGTTTTTGGGCCATTCTTCATCAACTCTTAGAGGCTAAGAAGGAGGTTTAGCTTAGGATTGAAACTCTTGACTCGGATACATCATCAATCAAGCAATATAGGGAGTTTTTATATGTTTTTCATTACATACTTGTCTATGATTATGTATATGACTACATTAGGCTCTTTTATGTTATTGATTATGAGCTAAATTTGTGAGACTAAGGCCATGTGAAGGCCGAATTTATGAGTCATTATATATGAAGTGATTTTTGTATTAATTCCCCTATTGTTTTGTGTGTTAATTCTATGCTTTCATTCCAATCATGTGCTTGATCAACATATGCTTGTTATCTTGCCTAATCTAGTCGTTCGAGAGAAGATAGGTTAGGGTGCAAGGGAATTAACACATCATCCGAAACTAATGTGGAATTGCCCCTAGAAATAGGTAAAGATTTCCGGGTGTTGTTAACCGGATTAATCCGGGAAAACTCTAGAACGTTAATGCATGGTTATTGATTAAATTCTCGAATAGACATATTTAGAGAACCGTCAATTAATCATAGGATTATTATGAGCCGAGACATCGGGTAATAGTTAGCTTAGGAGTTTCCACCAGAGCAATAGGAGTCTAATAATTCAAGGAGTAACCATATATAGTGGCTAGTAGATTCGATTGTAGCATGTGCCTTGGTCATTTTATCATACATGAGTTTTAATCTATAATTCATTCCTCTTTCATCCTTCGTTTGTTCTATCAATTCTTGCACGTTACTTTAATTGTCTTTCTTTTATTGTTAATCATAAACTAAAATACCTAGTCCTTGAGGTTCGACAGCCCGGACTTTTAGTCCACTTATTACTACGCACGATTAATATACTTGCTATCCAAGCACGTTAGGTTCTAGCATGTCACACTTCAAAATAAATAACTTAACTACTATCTACCTTAAGAAAACGAGAAAAGATGCTACCGAGTTTGTATCCTCTTTTTTTTTCCCTTTTCCTTTCTTCACTTGCTGTTTTGAGAGAAAAGTAAGGAGCTGGTTTTGGTGAAAGCTTCAGATGTGTGAGTGAATGTGAGGTTGAAGAAAGATGGTTGATTTTATTTGTGATTATAATAAACAAAATGGTAGATGCATGGGGCTTGCCACATTTCTAGGTGAGGTGAAGTGGAAAATTTCTAGTGTAGACACCTCTAAGAAGACTCATCTAATGTGTGTTTGTGTGTGTGTGTGTGTGTATATATATATCTATTCCTACCTATGTACATATATGTACGCACATTCATATATTTCTTTTAATTTAGGCACTTAGGTCATAATCCGGATTATACTGCACACACTAATACAGGTTTATGTATAATTGCTAACCTGTTACACATATGCATCAAATATAATATTAGCTATACAAATATATACAATAATATCTAGAGTCGATCATGAATTGCGAGAATCGAATAAATTACGAATATCTAATCAACGAGAATTATAACTCTTACCTTAGTCTCCATGAAATTTGGGGCCAAAATAGTAGGGTGTTACAGCCGTGGTAGAAGTTTTATATTTTCATGCTAACGTTAGCGGTGGTGGAAAAAGAATGTCAACTATAAGCTCCAACAAGCCATAGTGGAAGGAATGTTAATCTATCACTTTTTACAATGGTTCAAAAGTCATGGTCTTTGTAATGAACCAAACTTTGTGGTTAACTTTAACTGCATTGAGATAGAGTGCAATTTAGCTAGGCTAATGAACAAGTTGGTTACTGCACAATCTAAAATGAAACCAAAGGGAAAGGAAACTGCCTTAGCATCTCTTCTAGACCCAAAAAGTCTAAGAAGAAGAACAACAAGAAAAAGTTTGGTGAGCTTGGAGCTTAAAGGGGTACCAAGAAGAGTAAGGGAAAGGCTCAAGGGTTTTACAAGAGCAAAGGACCTAAGAAAATGGATAGATGTCTCGAGTGCGGTGAGCTTGGTCACTGGAAGAGAAACTGTCCCAAATTAGGCAAAGGCGCACAAGGTATGGAACTATTTGTTTTTTAAACTAACTGTCCTATGACCGTATTTTCTACTTCGTGGATTCTGGACTCAGGGGCTAGTGCCCATGTTTGTTGTTTGGATCAAGATCTGCAGAGAAGTAGAAAGCTGGGCCGAGAAGAAGTGATGATCAAAGTAGGCAGTGGGGAAAGCGTCGTAGCTACTAGGATCGGATCTACTTCTCTTTATTTAAATTCTGGACATTTACTATTTTTAGATAATGTTTTGGTTTAGCCCAAGGGGCTTAAGAACATTGTATCTATTTCTATCTTAGTTAATTAAGATTGGATATACATTCCGTTTTTCTAAATTAAATTGCGACATTTATTATGGAAATGAATTAGTTGGCAATGCATGTTTAGTTAATGGTTTGTATTATTTTAATGCCCATAATTCATTTGATGTTAATGTTGTACATGGTAGGAAAGAAACTAACTTAAGACTCAAGTGGCACTAGGCTATGCCAAAGAGCACAAGATCCACAAAATGAAAAAAGATGGGCTTTTAAGCTCACTAGGGTCGGACCCTATTTCCACTTGTGAATCATGTCTCTTAGGCAAGATGGCTAGATCCCCCTTCACAGGGACTTTTGAAAGGGCTACGCAAGTCTTAGGATTAGTGCATACCGACGTCTGCGGACCATTTGGAGAAATGGCTCATGGAGGTTTCTACTACTGCATCACTTTCACTAACGACCATTCAAAATTTGGTCTAGTGTATTTGATGAAGCAAAAGTCTGAATCCTTTGAAAGATTCAAAGAGTTCAAGGCCTTAGTAGAAAATCAAACTGGGCAAAATATAAAAACTCTACGATCGGATCGTGGAGGAGACTATATGAGTGCCGAGTTTGATGAATTCCTAAGATAACAAGGAATAATGTTACAACTAACACCACCAGCAACTCCTCAACTGAATGGAGTATCCGAGCGAAGGAATCGAACACTGTTGGACATGGTTCGTTCCATGCTTAGTTACACTGATTTACCCATTTCGTTGTGGGGATACACGCTCCTTACGTCTGCTCATGTTTTGAACAGATGTTCCTCCAAATTCGTTCCTAAAACTCCGCATGAGATGTGGAATAATAGAAAACCGAGTCTTAATCATATTAAGATTTGGGGATGCCCCGCTTATGTCAAGAAGACTAAAGTGGAGAAATTGGAGGCAAGATCCCTAATGGGACATTTCATTGGTTATCCTGAAGATTCCATAGGATTCTTCTTTTACCTGCATGATGATCAAAGAATCATCGTGGCCCGACAAGCTCACTTCCTTGAGGATGAGTTCATCTTGGAAGGGGGCAAAGGTAGGAAAATTGTTCTAAAAGAACAAAATGAAACTCCCTTAAATACATTTGTTCAAGAACCGAGGACTGAACCCATAGTAGCACAACCACCACGTAGATCTGGTAGAATACCGCATGAACCTGAGAGGTATGGGTATCTACTGCAGGGGGAGCGAGAGCTTCACACTGTAGTACAAGAAGGTCATGCAGATGATCCTTGTACCTATGATCAAGCGATGGTGGATGGAGACGCTTCAAGATGGCGAGAAGCCATGGAAACAGAAATGGACTCTATGCAATCGAACCATGTCTAGACTTTGGTAGATCGTCCTGAAGGTATAAAACCTATAAGATGTAAGTGGATCTACAAAAGAAAGATAGGTAGCGATGGCAAGGTTGACACCTTTAAAGCCAGGCTCGTAGCAAAAGGGTATAATCAAAGAGAATGAATTGACTATTAAGAAACTTTTTCGCCCGTGGTTATGATAAAGTCCATACGAATTCTGTTATCCATAGCTGCATATTTAGATTATGAGATATGGCAAATGGATGTCAAAATGGCCTTTCTAAATGGATTCCTCGAGGAGGATATCTATATGGAACAGCCAAAGGGTTTTGTGTTCGAGTCCGATATCCATAAAGTATGTAAACTTGAGAGGTCAATTTACGGTCTCAAGCAAGCATCTAGAAATTGGAATCTCCATTTTGATGAAGAAGTTAAGGGATATGGCTTCATCAAGAACGAAGATGAACCATGTGTCTACAAGAAGACTAGTGGGAGCAAACTCTCGTTCTTAGTACTATATGGACATTCTACTTATAGGAAATGACGTAGGAATTCTCACCATTGTTAAGAAATGGCTTTCAAGTATGTTTTCCATGAAAGACTTGGGAGAATCCACATACATTCTAGGAATTCGTATCAACAGGGATAGAACGAATAGAATGAAAGGCCTCTCTCAGACCCTTTACTTAGAAAAGGTCCTAAAGAGGTTTAGGATGCACAACTCTAAGAAAGGGTTTCTTCCTATGAGGCATGGAGTACATTTATCCAAGTCTATGTGTCCTCAAAGTGAGGAAGATAGACAAGAGATGAGTAATGTACCCTATGCTTCTGCAGTTGGTAGTCTGATGTATGCAATGCTGTGTACTAGACTCGACATTGCCTATGTTGTGAGCGTGGTGAGTCGATTTCAGGCAAACCCAGGAAAAGAACGTTGGATAGCTGTGAAGAATATCCTAAAGTATCTGAAAAGAACTAAGGATATGATTCTCATCTATGGAGGTGGAGACCTGAAGATGGAAGGTTATTCTGATTCAGACTTTCAGTGGATTTTGATGACCGAAAATCCACTTCAGGGTTTGTTTTTACTCTCAATGGTGGAGCGGTGTCTTGGAAGAGCTCCAAGCAAAGCAGAACCGCTGTTTCCACCAATGAAGCAGAGTATGTAGCAGCCTCAGAGGCAGCGAAAGAATCTGTTTGGATGAGGAAGTTTCTTGGAGAACTTGGAACGGTCCCTAGTGCTCAGCTCCCGTTGCCACTTTATTGTGATAACAATGGAGCGATAGCGCAAGCCAAGGAACCGAGGTCTCATAACAAGTCCAAACATATTGAGAGACGATTTCACATCATCAGGGAGATCGTTGGCAGAGGAGAGATAGCAGTGCAGAAAATAACCTCAGCTAACAATATAGCTGACCCGTTCACCAAACCACTACCTCAGGCTATTTTGGACCAACACCTGGAAAGGATGGGTATTAGATACCACAATGAGTGCAAGTGGGAGATTGTTAGGATTATGCCCTCAGATGCCATAGAGGATAGAATGTATAGGGCATATATCTTGTATTGAACTTAAACTCTTCTTAAATAAAAGGCATTATTGAGGTTTCACTTAATTCTTATCTGCATCTATAAGTTGTGTAAAACGTTTTGTCCATGTTTTCAGTGTGATCCCTCTACTTCCTATGGGATAGGAAGATTGGCACTAGAGAGATCGATCTTGATTTCTAAAATAAGTTCGCAAGTAATATGAAGTCTTTAATGGACAAATAAAGACTTCGAATACTTGTACAATCTTAGCTCCGACATGAGAGTGCCTGTCTAGTATCATGGGATGATAGGAGATTAAGATTGTAGACACGTCAGTGGAACCGATATGTTCGAACACGACTCGCATCGGTTCTGTCACATGGTTTTTCACTCTGTGACTGTCAATGACGGAACTGATTATGTGTAATAGGTATATGTGAACCTTTGACCTGAAGTATCAGGCTGAAGATGCACTTGTGACGTCAAATCTTTCACTAGAGTAGTTAGACCCAATTCACCCTTTGGTGGGGTCAACCTCGAAATGCGGACTTGATGGGCAAGTGGTAATCTTAGCAGATATCTAATATGGGCTTTGTGCTCTCATAAGTAAATGAGTATGTACCCGATGTAATTATAGATAAATAGAGATCAAAGTCTTTGGCCAAAGCAAACGAGACGATTGTGCTTGGCACTAAATTGATCTCAATGATCTCATATTTATTATGATTTATACATATGGTCAAGTCCAGTGAGTTTGACATAACCATGACTCTCACTTGACTGGGGAACGTGAACAAAGGGTTTATACATATACGGTATTTACGATTGGAAGGTTTTGGAATGATCCTATCATTCGTTTTCGTTTGGATTACGAAGTGGGCCCCGTGACTGGCTAGGTGTTACCCACTTCCTTTGGTTTCCTCTCATTGCCAAATGAAACGAACCTAAAGAGTCGCGCTAAAGGATTGACAAAGAAAAATGAAGAAAAAGGAATTTCTATTATTTCTTTTGGGAGTTTTAATTTATTGGATAAACTAAATAATTAATTATTCATTAGATGAAATAATTAATTATAATGATAAGATTAATTACTAATTAATTTCCTTGTGAAATATATTAATGAATTAATTTATCTAATTAATTTGGTTATTTAATTAATTTATTTATTTATTGGATACAATAAATTATTAATTGAAATAAGAAATTAATTAAACAAAACAAATCTCGGGGCTAAATAAGGAGTCCAATTGGACGCCTACTAGGCCTCAATGTGGCATCTTTGAGAGGCCTCAATGTGGCATCTTTGAGAGGCCACATATTAGGGCTCTTTTGTTTTGACTTGTTCAATAAGTCATGAGGTATGTAAGGACTCTTTGACTTAGAACAAGTATGAAGAATACACAACTCTCATAACTCTCAAAAGAAAGAAAAATATTCCTCCCCTCCTCTATACCTAGCCGTCGACCACAGAGAAAGAAGAAAGGAGATTTTTCGTTTGTTGATCTGTGCGTGACGATTTAGAGACGACGTATTTTCGTTGTTCGAATCAAATTCAAGTTTGAAGAATCAAACCAAAGGATTGAAGATTTGGAAGCTTCAATATTTTGAGTTTGGAGAAGAAGAAGTTTTTCTCCATCATCATATTTATATTAACGAGTAAGTTTTATTCGTTATACGCTTTTAGATTCAATTATGCGAATTAGAGTACCGATTGGGTTTTCGTTTTTAATTTTTGAAATCTCTTCCACTGCGTTTATGCTTTTTCGAACGAAACCCAACATTTTGTATTTCAATCCGTACGTTCTCTGCCTTATTTCCGGCCACTTGCCACTGCAACTTAGGTATATATCCATAATACCCATATTTTGATTGATGCACATTACATGAAGCTCAGTTTTGTGGTGCAAAAGTCCTAGAACACTCGATTGCTCATTGGTAGACATTTTTCCCGCGGGTGGCACGATTATAGAGGTGCTAATTGGCGGCAATGATACTGGAAGTGGTAGCTTCGATTTTCTAGTCCCTAATACATTGCTGGTGAGAAATGGGGGGAAATGTTAGTGGTGGAAGTGCGACGGCATTACGACGTAGAAGGTAGCTTTATAGTGCACAACGGAGAAAGCGACAGAGCTGTTGGGTGCGTTTTACAGCGGTGAAAATGGTAGGTAAGGGCGGTAGTTTAGGGTTAAAACAAGGGAGCACAAAAGCAGGCAGGGAAAAGAGAGGGGAAATGATAAACTCAGGGGCAAAATCGTCATTTTAGGTAGGTAGAGAATGAATCCAAAGATGTAGTTGCAATTAGGGAGTGCAGACTCTAATAACATACGTAGGGACTGATTTCAGAATTCAATTGGGGATTGAGGATTTTCTACCAATTTTCCCTTAAATTCAACACTTGAAAAGTAACTTTAATTATTTAAACACTTTTATAAATTAAATAAATCAGAAGAAAAAAGAAAAGGGGCCATCTTCCCTAGCGAGTCAACATCCCCTCCCCCCAAACCAACACCCAATCCTTGTCATGCATCCCCTCAGGTGGAGACTAACTCTCTTCCCCCTCTCCTCTCCGCTCGCATTCATCTCCTTGCCATTCATATCTATTTAACACCACCCCACCCACACACACAATCTAAATGTTGCAAACTCCAGGAGAGGAAGTGGGTGGCGGTGCTAATTGGTGAAGGGAGGGCGTGGTTGTGGCCTTAGGTGGTCAGATTGGCATGGCCTGCCCCCCCGGGGGGGGGGGGGGGTTCAGTGGCGATTTTGAAGAAAATTTCAAGTTTATTTTCCTTTTTAATTAAACTTTTAGTAAATTAATTCGATTTATAAATTTGTAAAATATAAAAAAAATTGTATTTTTTTATTTTTGCAATTATATTCCTGCCATGTTGGCATTTGTCCACTAGTCCTTTCTTTTTCCAACTTGTGAAATTTGGTATCCACCATGATGAATTTGGTACGAAAAAAAAGCAGCACTACACAACTTGGAATTGAGTTACTCTTAGCAAGTTGCACCCTGTCATTTTCAGGTCAAAAGTCTCATCATAGTAGGCCTAAAATTGTACATAAAATATAAATGGATTTGAAAAGGCAAATATTTTCATAATCAACTGATATCAAGAAATTAAACGGGCCACTTATAAATAATAATTACTTGGTTGCATGGAGGAAAAGATATTTTGCATCAGTAACACAACCTTATTTAAGTTTTAACCATTGTGAAATCTCACCGCTACAAAAAGTAAAATTAATGACAAAATTTGAAGTGACAATATTAAAATTGTCATTAAATTTTTGTTTTGTCATAAAAATAATTTTTAATAACAAGAGTTCATTTAAAGTTGTCACATAGTGATAATACAAATAGAGTGATAACTATAATTATTATCACTAAATTGTCATTAAAAGTGTCACTAAATATCAATAATAACAACAATTTTATTGTAATTAATTATCAAGAGTAATTTTTTTTCACAAATCTTGTCACAATTAACATGTAAAGTCTACTCTTGTGACAAAAAATTCTTGTTACTAATAATTTACAATTACTGACAATTTTAAGATTGTCACTTACATTTTATCAATAATATCTTCTTTTTTTGTAGTGCATGTCTCTTATTCCCTGAACTTTTTGTATATATCCATTTTTATCAATCACAAGGACGGAAGGGTGCCTCTGACGCCCAAGTTCACATCACTTGTCCGACATGGGGTGGCACCACCGCTAGAGATAGTGGTGATGGGTCGGTGTGTTTGGGAATGGGTGGTGTTGGGTGTGTAATGTCATAATGTTGGAAGAAACAGAAGAGAAGTCGTTTTCAAAGCATGTATATGATCTTGTATTATTGTGGCTCGATAACTATTCGTCATCTAAATCTAATTATTTAGTGATCATTATATAATAATAGATCTGTGATACAAGGATCATAACTGTGTTTACAATGTGTCACACACACATTATTCTTCTTATTACACACCATAATTAAAGTCTCCCCATGAGAGACTAGTAATTAGCTCCAGAAAATTACAAAGAGACACAAATTTAAACACACAGGAAAGTTATTCATTCCATCACCAAATTATAAATATCTCACACACGACAGAGATACTTGAAACAGAAACTTAACAATGTTTGGTGCAGAAACAACGGCGGCGAAAACCCCTGCAATTGCCACCGTGGAAGCCCTCATTGTGGCAAACTGAAGCGCAATTGGTGGAGCTCACACATGGTCCCTTGAAGCGATGGCTCTGTGACTCACAGGTCCTTGCCTCTCCCACCATTGGCCCTATCTCTGTACCTATACATATATATATATATATATGTATATGTCATCATCACTTTAAATAAATATGACCCCCACTAATTACTTAATTAATAACTTGCAAATATATAAACATTAATGTCCCCTCGAATGGTATGGATTTTGTTGCGTTTCCCTTGAAATCTTTTATAGGTGACAAGTGTCTGTTTGTGAAACGAGCAGTATTATTTTTACACGAAATTATTAGTGCAAAATATGTAGAGTGAATAAAGAATCACGACGAAATGAGGTCTCACTTTCTCAAGAATTGGAAATTGTATATCCCGTTTTAATTTGCTCCAAGACGACGAGTGACTTACATTTAGGGATAATTACAAAAACTCTCCCTCATTTTGAGCCTAATTACTAAAAACTCCCACTTTTGGTAAATTAGATTAACTCCCCCAGCAGTAAAAAAAATTATAATTCCATCGCCTCCCAATATAAATACATTACAATTTCACTCATGACATGGGGTGTTCTGGTAATTTTCAAAACCTCAAGTGAATTTTGGTAATTACACACTAAGTGAGGCGGTGTGAGTGTAATTATCACATGCATTTATTACATTGACTCTTATTCATTAAAAAAAGGGTAAAATGTATAAAATTCTCATGTATTATGTCGAAAATGCTATTATTAGACTTGATAATCACACAGAAAAAACTGAGGAAAATTCAAACTTGGATTTTCACATTCAGAGCAGTTTGTTTCAACGGCTTCCATATAGTTATTTATGCCTGGCTCCAAAAATTAGTAATCACATGCACATATATCGTATAGTATAAATGAATGTATCAGAAACTAAACTATAAACTAACTAATGAATCACCAACCAGTAATGGTGAAGAGCATCAGAACCATCAACAAAACCTTAGCTAGGCGCTCCATATTGTTTGTCACACGCAGAGTTAAAATATTGATTGATCAGTATATATGGTAATGGGAGTGATAAAAGGATTACATTTAGAAGGGGTATTTATAGAGGGGGTTTGAGGGTAAATAAATTGTAGTAACTTTTAAAAGTTTATCCAGTATAGATTCTCCACACCAAGTGAAGTGTCTATTTGAATGATTGAAAAAAAAAAACAAAAAAAAAAAAACCCGTAATCAGGCAAGTGGCCATGCATGTGAAAACAGAAAAGTAGTCAGACAAAGATACGTCAAAATCCTGCTACCCCACTACTGCTCCTGACTTATCAGTGAAGCTCAATCTTTTGCTTTTCTGGATGGGACCAAGCCATATATATGCATGCACCTGTACATATTAAAAGTTATCTTCACGATGATCACATTGCTTTTACAATTCATTTTCTTCTTTTTATTTTATGTTTGAGCAGGCTTTTCAATTTATTACCACTAAATTTAATGTAACAGCGTGTTTTCTTAGAATAAATAAATATGAAGTGGTAGGTATACATGTTTATAAAAAAAAATATGAGGTGTAGGTAGGTGATGCCGACAGAGAAAAAGAAAAATATCTAGGGTAAAAATAATTGATAAGATTGTCGATAGAAAAATTGAACCTTATCCTTATTTAAAACATAGAGGCTTTGTTTGGATGTGTTTTTATTTTATATTCAATAGTCATTTTCTAAAATGTATTGGAGAATGTGATTTTTTATTTTCGTATGAGAAAAGTGAAAAAAGTAGGTATGTTTAGTTGTGATTTTGAAAATGATTGAAATTTATGAGTGTGATGTCACGCCCCGAACCCTGGGACCATGACAATCGCCGCAAGCTCTCGGGGAACATCCCCAAGGCATGCAAGACTCACCTATTAACAAAATTGGTATAGAGCATCTATACCTAAAAGATAAGAATTCCCAACATACAAAATAAAACTCCATAATAGAAATTCAGTTCTCGAATGATAAAAGAAATCCCTCATACAAAGTCAATAGATCCAATACTAGTAATTAATCTCTAAGTTCAAATCCAAAACGAACAAGTTTATCGTAACTAAAAGAATGAAGTCTATCTATATAATACTAAAAAAAATGCTAAATTAAGAAATAGGGTTCCTCGAGATATGACAATCGAACATGAATAATTCTCCTTCCACTAAGTCTCGGCATCTGAAAAAAATGTTAATGGAAATAATGAGCACGACGGCCCAGTAAACGACTCTAACACTCAACTAGCCGGATCAAACAAGCAAAATAATAGTTATTTCTTTTGTCTATACGAAACGATAATTTTAAGTTCAAAAGAATATCACTATAGCAAGAACAATAGTTGAAAAGATTTACATTAAATAAACAACCAACATGACACGAATTTTACCATGCAAAACTAACACATAAGCCAACATTGGTCAGGGACAGGTTTAACCCCCCTGTCTCGGGTCACTAGTACAGGTTTCACCCCCCTGTACAGGGTCACTGGTGTAGGCTTCACCCCCCTACACTGGGTCACTGAGATAGGCATCACCCCTTATCCTGGGTCACTAACCAACCTCAAACACAAATAGGTCACGGCTTTTCATCGCCTATTCCGGAATAGTCAACGTTGTATTAGTCTCAACCATGGGTTTTCAAAACCACCTCCACAATAATCACGTTTTCAAAACCACCTCCACAACAGTCACGTTTTCAAAACCATGCTCATATCACATAAAAGAAACCATATTTTTCACTTTTCAAATCCACGCTCAAAAACTCAAATCATATTCATGTTTTCACAAATCAATACATATATATAAGCTCGCATGATCCAAGTTACGAAAATCACACACGCACACCAAAAATACTACATATACGAGTTTATATAAACTAGAAGAGTGAAGAATCACTTACCTCAACTCCAACACTTACAATGTCCAAAAGTTCCTTATAACTAATGAACTTGATCTAGAATAGTAAACCACAGATAATTAGCTTTACTATAACTGGACCTATACGCTGACATATATATAATCTTCATGTAAAAAGTCTTCAATTGCTAATCAAATCCTTAATTAACTTCGTCTGAGAAAGCAGAATGTCAAAGTAAAAACAAGACCCATTAATAATCTATTTGTCTTTTCCTTTTACCACTACCCGAACCACTGCTAAATTGTAATCTATGGAGTTGTATTATGTAACTATCAAATTCTCCATTCCATGGTCCACCACTAACCATATACCTGTTGTTATATACTTTACAAGACATGTGAAAGTGATTACAATCTAACTATAGGGCCCCCATGTTCCCGTAAGAGCAGAATTTAAATTTTCCACAAAACAATTAGTGCATACGTCCCACAAAACTCCAAATTTGACCCATTCTCCTTCATGCCAGATGACTCAAATTCATTCAATTCTACCTATTTAACTATACCCACGATTACAGAGTATATAGATGATTGACGTGTAAACCTGAAATTAATGATTCAAGAATTTAAATAATGGAGCAGCAATATTCTTACTTTTTCGTCGCTCAATAGAGAACACCACTCTGCCCTGTCGCCGTTCAATCCTTTTTCCTCTAAACTGAATCTTGCAGAATTTTAGTTAATAGGGTTTGTGAGAACCCCTTTATTTAACAAAACCGTCCTTGTACTCCTATGTGGAAACTTTTGATCCCAAATCTTGTATAATTACGAATAGACCATGAACCCATAAGTATTTTATATACAACTATTTTTACCCATATACAATTTACTAATTACATACTATCTTATTAACTTTATTATTATAATTAAAAAGAACGAATTTTGTCGGGCTTTACATGTGATGTATGAAATGATTGAAAAGTAATGATTAGATGAATAATATTGGATTTGATGTTGAATATTGATGAGAGAGAGGATGGTGATAGGTGAATAAGAGAGGAGAGAGAGAGAGGATGGTGATGGGTGGATGAGAGAGAAAATATGAGATAAGTGATGTGAAATGTAATTTTAAATAAATGATTAAAATTTTTCGAGAACGTAAAAACAAGAATAAAAATGAGAATATTTTCAATTAAAAACAGTGTAAAGTGTGTATTTTCATTTTCAGATGAAAATAAAAATGGAAAAAGTATAATGAAAACAAACAAACCAAGCCAGAAGATTTCGTAAGTTTAATAATAATAAAAATTGTATAAGACGTGACTAGGGTCTTAAATTTCGCCCGAAATATCGAAATTTCACTCGAAATTTCAAGTTTCCAAGGGTTCGGAATCGAAATCGAACTTTCGATCTACTTTTGCAAAATATCTTTCGAAATTTCGATCGAAACCTGAAATTTCCAAAAATTTTGTCGAAACTCGAAATTTCCCGAAATCTAAAATAATATCTGCTAAATATCGATCGAAATTTTGACCGAAATTTTCTAAAATTATCACCGAAACCTGAAATTTCCCGAAATTTGAAATAATATTTTTCTAAAAAATATTTTAAAGTTAAAAATTAGGATCAAATGATCATTCATATTAAAAGAAAATATAATAAATGACCAATTATATAAACCAATAAGCTATGATGCACGGATACTCCTAAAATTCACAAAATGCAGTGTCAAACACTTGGGGGACACGGATACGCCTCGGACACGGCTCGGACACGTGTCCGACACACCACATGGCGTGTCTGCCAATTAAATTTAAAAAAATTAAAGGGACACGGTGTCGGACACGGCTACACCCGTGTCCGACACGTTTAGGACACGGCGGTGTCTTTTTTACCATTTTCGAATCTTTGAGGGGCTGAAATTATAAATTCTTCCTAATTAAAAGTTAAAACAAAAGGGGCGGATGAAAGGGGCAGAAAGAAAGAAAGAAAGAAAGGCAGCAGGCAGCAACATCCTAGCAGATGACAAAAACCCTTGTTCCTTCATCCTACTTCTTCACACTTTGGATCGATTTTTTGCTCGATTACATCAATTTTTTTGCTGCAAGTGCACCGTATAAGGTAAATTTAAACATTTTAAGAGCTTATTGTAAACATTTTGTGTGAAAGTCATAAATATGTGTTCTACTTCCAAGTGTTTGATAAAATGACTAAGAAACATTTAGTTATTATTTTGTTTCACTTTGGTGCATTATTAATGTTTACATGTTTATGTATGTATTATATAATAATATATGCATTATAATATATATTATTAATTATTATATATAGCCGTATCCTTGTCGTGTTGTATCCTAGAATTTTTGAAAATCCGTGTCGCCGTATCCGTATCCCCGTGTCTCCGTATCCGTATCCGTGCAACCTAGCCAATAAGCAATAATTTAAATATGAATCTAAAAGTAATATCAGGCAATAAGTTAATAAAAATTCGGGTCTGAACACAAAAATTATTTAAAGAGATCTCATAAAAATCCTCTTAGAAGATTGATGTGGTTTTGAACAATAATTTTTACTAAAATTGTGGTACACTTTATTTTAATAATGTTCTTATGATATTTGATTATTATTTTACCACCATTATTTCATAATTTTCACTGCAGGTTTTAGTCATTCAATTTAACAATATTCATTATGCATATATTATACATGGAATACTATTAATGTAAAAAAAAGGCATAATTATAATATTTAAAGTTATACAAAGTTTCATTGTAAATTTCCAAATTTCAATAAATTTCCATGATTTCTTTAAAATCGAAATCGAAATTTTGAATATCCCCGAAATTTCCGTAAATTTACTATCCTGATATCTACACTGATACCGAAATTTAATACCTTGGCCGTGACACGACAATTGTATATAGTAATCACAGTTCGCAATTAATACTTGTGACAATTCATCAAAAACAAAAATGACTACCAATATATGTGATGCGGGATCAAAATGTATATGTCACGTATTGACCATATGGGGAAGGAATCCGACCCAACACACGACAAATTAGGCAATAGGTTGTTTTATGTTTAGACTGCACTCGCTATAGGTAAGCTGCCTATGTACCCACTTTGATAAGATTGAGTCTTTTCGTAGTTCAATGGTGGGGTAGCTCTCTAAAATGCCAGATGTTTTCTCTCCAACGATCTTTTTGTGGGCAGAGCAGATAATGAATTTTCATCAACTCTTTGTGGTATTTATAAAGCTGAAGGTGGATTATGTACCGAATGCCTCACAAGCGGCTCACTCGGTGATAAATAATTACATATGACCACATATTATGGTCTAATTGATTACTTGGCCTTTGACTCGGATGTCCTGTTTAGGCCATCCCAGCTCAATTACGAGTCCTTTTGTAAAATTGCTTACTAAAATTATTATGGCACATCAATGTCCCCCACTCTCGGGTATGCTGAACCGGATATTCGGGAGTAGATGTATGTAGGGTATGTAATGATCTTCATGTTGTGAATCGAACCAACGGATAAAAAAAAAAATTCTCGATCCACAAAGCCTGGATTCAATTCATGTTTTGATAATTTTATTTACACATAAAATCAAAAACCAAGAAGAAGATGTAATCCAATTGCCTTTTTCATTGAATTCTAAAGGCAATATTTTGAGAAGCAACGGATTGTTCTTTCCTTTAGATTATCACGCGAAAGATGATCTTCAATTCTTGAAACTCGACCTCCTCTACCTCAGACTGGGTTGGGCGACTAGGGTTTATCGGGGAGGGGGGGGGGGAGGATTTTAGTGTTTTACTCTTTTTCACTCTCTAAGATGAGAAATCACATGAAGTTATGTTTTTAGTTAAACACCTAGTGTTAAATAAAAAACTACTCCTTGACTAAGGAGAGAGGGGGGCGGCTAAAATAGCCTAGGGATAGGTTTACTGGACTTCATTCAATTCCAAACCCAGTGCTACATATTTAAATAATATTCCCAGTCCACTCTAATTGGTAATTAATTCAATACTAGGCTCCTTTTATTAATAGTACTTTATTAATTCTAATAATACTATTAATATTGTTTGAATAAAATTATTTAATTAAAATAATTAAATATATTTATTATAATCAATACACATCCTTTTGATAATTTCCACTCTAAGTGAAATTACTAAAATACCCTTCATAAGTAAAACTCCTTTACTTTATCATCTTGGCATAGCGTGACTCTCTAGGCTCGTCTTGATAGGTATTGGGAGGATTCCAAGGATATAGTTATCACCAAGCCATTCCCGTGAAGCTAAACCGAAACCTAATCAAGTACGACATGAATATTTCATTACGAACCTTTATTTTATAATTACCATATGAGTATAAACTCTTCTCTGACGCAACCCGATCAAGTAAGAGTTATGGAATGTCAACCTCATATAACTTGATACTGTACTACAATCTTACTGATGTAAAATTACCAAACTGCCCTTTATATCCAATACAAATCAGTCATTAATGCTTTAGCCAAAGACTTTAATTTCACAACACCTATAACGTACAGGTCGCTTCTCGTTTACTTTCGAGACAGTGAATTCTATATTGACAGTCCATTTCCTATTGTCAAACGCACCAATTGAATCGTACTTCGAGGTCGACCCCACCAACGGGTGATAGGGCCTAATTGCTCTAATAACTTATTCAATGGAATGAGCATAATGTAAAGGACTCCTCAGGTCTAAAGTTCACTCATACTATCATAACCGGTAATCCTTATCATTAACTGTCACCTAGTAAAAACCCATGTGATAGGATTACAATGAGTCGTGTTCGAATATGTTAACTCCGTTAATCATATTCATGACACCAGCTCTCGCTATCCAATCGCCGAGCAAAAACCTATGTAATAGGATTACAACGAGCCGTGTTCGAATATGTCAACTCCGTTAATCATATTCATGACACCAACTGTCACTATAGAATCAGTGTAAGACTAGCACTTTCCTTGTCAAAACAAATGTCATATGAGTTGAAGCTAAACGCCCAATTTAGATTCTTTAACTCGCGAATCATGTTTATAAGATCAAGCACTTAACTCCAGCAGTGCTCCTATTTATCAAATAAGTAGTGGTGAGTACACCTTGATCTTAAGGACCTATTTGTTCAATACATTCAATGCCACAATTAGATTTATAAGAACAAACTCAATGTCTTTTATTAATCATTAATAATGTTCATAGAATATAAATAAAATGCTCTCTTAAACCTAATTCCTTAATGGCATAGAGGGAATAATACCTAACAATCTCCCACTTGCACTCAATGCCAATTGCTATTTTATTTGAGTCCCATCTTCTCAAGATGTTTCTCTGGCACTGCCAATGATAGAGGCTTAGTGAGTGGGTCAGCTATGTTTTCCGCTGTTAGGAATATGCCCTCGAATGCTAGGAGGATAAATTGTAATAGGGCATAAAACAATGTAATCGTATTATTAATTAATACCTATACATGAAGGCATCTTTGGTTATTACTTGTTTTATTGCATTCGTGTAAATATGTAATTAACTGAAGGCCCAAGTACACAAGAGTAGGCTTTCCATTCCTTATGTGATAATGGAAACAACACTGGAAAAGTTAAATACTTTCATACTAAATATAGTTCGCAAGTTATGTAATCTCAATAGGGGCGTTGAGAATTACTTACGACTTGTATGGTAAGAGCTCCAGTGTTGATCGTAGTGGGAGCTAACACCATGAGGATATTGAAGGAGATCAATATACTTGAACATGACTCGCATCAATTTCGTCACATGAGTTTTTCACTCGTTGACAGTCAATGATGAAATTGATATAAGATGTAAAGTTTGATGAACCCTCGACTTGAGGGATTGAGTTGGAGATGTACTCGTGACATTAGGTTTGTCATTAGAGTAGTTAGATTCAAAACACCTTGGGTGGGGTCGACCTGAAACTGCGACCTAATGCACAAGTAGTAGTCTCAACTAATTACCAAGAAAGGATTTACTCTCTCGTAGGTGAACGAGTAATTATCACTTAATTATTTATGAGCAAGTGAGATCTAAAGTCCTTGGCTAAAGCGATGAACGTTTTTGAAATAGGAAACTATAGTGATCTTGACTTATTATAAATAGAAAGCAAAGATGAGTTAATGATTTGACATTTACCATGGTCTATACTCATCAGTTATATAAGAGTATAAGGGTTTGCAATCACACAATAATCACGTCGGAAAAGGTTGATAGAATGATCCTAATCATTCGTTCTTATTTGGGTTACGGTGTGGGCTGCGAAGCAGGCTACGGCGACCCACATCCTTTGGAATCCTCCAATTGCCAAATGAGACTAACCTAAAAGAGTCACACTTAAAAAGAAAAATGATGGAGTATTTTTGTAGTATAATATTAAGTATTAGATACATAATAATATTTATTTATGTGATAAATAAATAAATTATTTTGAATAATGTATTAATTAATAAATATTAATATATATAAATATTTATTTATTAGTGGAATAATATTCTAGCATTATTATTTGTTATTAATTTATTCTATTAATTTAATTGGATTAAATTAAAGGAATAAAGAGCTGGTGCACCCATGGGTGCACCATAGGGGGCTGGTTATGGGCCTTAAAAAGAAGCCCATGTAGGCTTGTGAAGCCCATGTCTTTTGTTCACTTGATATAAATACATAGTGGTTGTATTTTTATCTCATAAGTTCATGTGTTGAATAAAAACCCTAGTTCTAAGAATACTGCAGAAAAAGAAAAAGAAAAACTCTCTCTCCCTTCCCACTCTAGTAGCCGACCCCTTTGAGGTAGAGAAGGAGGATTTTTCTTCCATCAATTCTGGCGCATGATTTAGAGGTAGAACGTTTGTGCTGCTTGGATCAAAATCAACCGTTGATTCATGATTTGGAAGATTGAAGGGCACGATAATCACTCTACAACAAGTAAGTGATTTTAATCTTTCCTTTCATATATGTAGTTGTTTACAACTAGACCCCTGTAGATCCTGTTTGGGAATAAGAAAATTTTCGTTGTACCGCTTTTGCTGTTTTGATACAATTATTCCCAACAGTGGTATTAGAGCCATACCGAGGAATCGACGTATATGAATTTAACGGGTGATTATGTATGTTGGCATGTTTTACAGCTGGGATATCGATGTCCAACACATATCCCAGTGACTCCATATTTTACCTTTATAGATGAACCTATAATACCGGGATGATGTCATATACAAGATGCAACCATCTCGTTCTAAAGCTTGATGAAGAACCAGGATATCAAATACCCTTTACTTACTTAGTATCTTTTGATATAGGGAGAATTAATAACTTGATAGTTATTATATTTTGGGTCTCACTTTGCACATTAATTTATTAAGCACTAGTTATGGAAATGCATAAGAAAAACGCATAGCAATTTCTAACAGCACACACGTATGGGATTTAATCTAGATTGTGTTAAGCCAATGAGTCAATCGGGGCGGGGTTCTAATCTACTACAAAAAAGATCCTTGACTCCACTCCAAGCTTGCCACCGTCTTCTCTCTTTATTGGACCTAGCTAACATTTTTATTACAATGGTACATGCCTATACAATTGTTCTAAATAAAAATAAAGATACAACTAGGGGAACTCGAACTCCGGCCTAATACAACTCAGATAATAAAAAGAAACCAACCTGAGCCCATATGAGATGTCACTATCACATCATGATAAAATGAGCACATAATCAAATTAAACACATATGTGATTATTATTAAATCTTATTTAATATTTAATTAAATCCAATTGAATTAATTTTCAAAAATAAATCCAATTTATTTTGAATTTTAATGTTAATTGGCCAAGCCCAAACATTTACTTTAATTCAATTAACGTGGACTTTATCAAATAGAGCCCGACACGGGTGAAATAATTTAAAAGCAAAATGAAACTCTAATCTAAATTTAATTCCAAATTAATTTGGGTCAACCCTATTTAATTTAATACATAAAATAAAGCAAGCCCAGCAAGCTTTATTTCGTCAATTAAATCCAATTTAAATACCAAGGATCAAATTTGATGATTAATTTTAAATGGCTAATAAATTCAATTTTGGCCTTAGAACATCCAATTTTTCAAATAAACTAATTAAAATTAAATCTAATTTAATTTCAATTAAAATCCAATTTTAAATAAAGTAATGAAAATTAAATTCAATTTAATTCTCAATTAAAATCCAATTTTAAAATTGAAAAAGATTTTATGCGGCTTTTAATTTTAAAATTAATCCCTAAAAAAAATTAAAAATACTAATTGGGTTCAATATACATCCAATGGAATAAACGGACCAAGTCGCAATTTAAAAAATTAATTTTAAACTTATAGGATTAATTTTTCAAGGTCCGGGGCCGGCCCGACAAAAATTAAAATTACACGTTAGGCCAAGTCCAACGCACGGCCCTGCCCTAGCTGGAAGCGCCAGCCGACACACACTTACACACACGCACAACACAACATCGTGCGATTGAACGTATGGCGCCATGCCATGCGCAGCAACGCCATGCAAGCAGCGCTGTGTGACGCGGCCATGCTGCATCGCACGATGCGGCCAGCGACAACACTGTGTAACACGACTATTGTACAGCCGTCAGCCGGCACACGAGCGACAGTTTTTCGGCAATTCCACCATGGTTTTGCCTCGTCTTTTTCAATCATGCCATTTAATCATTAAAAACCCATTAGTTTAAACATGCATAATATTAAATCATAACACCCAATTTTTTACGTTTTTGCAAACAATACAAAAAAATATAAAATCATATATTTATATTCATCAAAAAATATAAACATGCATTCATATTTATCAAATAACATGAACGCATGATAAAATTATCAAATACCATGAATTTGGCTCTAATACCACTATTGTGAATCGAACTAGCGGATAAAAAAAATAAATCTCGATTCAAAAATCCCGAATTCAATTCATGTTTTGATAATTTAATTTACACATAAAATCGAAAACCAAGAAAAAGATGTAATCCAATTGCCTTTTTTGATGAATTCTAAAGCCAAGGTTTTGAGAAGCAACAGATCGTTCCTTCATCTAGATTATCACGCGAAAGATGATCTTCAATTCTTGAAGCTCGACCTCCTTTACTTCAGTCTGGGTTGGGCGACTAGGGTTTATCGGGAGGGCAAAAGGATTTTAGTGCTTTACTCTTTTTCACTCTCTAAGATGAAAAATTACATGAAGTTATGTTTTTAGTTAAACACGTAGTGTGTTTAAATAAAAAACTACTCTTTGACTAAGGGAAGAGGGGGGCGACCGAAATGGCCTAGGGATAGGTTTACTGGGCTTCATCCAATTCCAAGCCCAGTGTTAAGCATTTAAATAATATTCTCAGTCCAATCCAATTGGTATAATTCAATACTAAGCTCCTTTTATTAATAGTACTTTATCAATTCTAAATTAATAATACTATTAATATTGATTGAATAAAATTATTTAATTACAATAATTAAATATATTTATTATAATCAATACACATCCCTTTGATAATTTCCACTCTAAGTGAAATTACCAAAATACCCTTCATAAGTAAAACTCCTTTATTTTATCATCTTTACATAGCGCGACTCTCTAGGCTTGTCATGATCGGCATTGGGAGGATTGCAAGGATATAGTTATCACCAAGTCATTCCCGTGAAGCTATATCGAAACCCAATTAAATATGAGATGAATATTTCATCACTAACCTTTATGTTATAATTACTATATGAGTATAAACTTTTTCTTGACGCAACCTGATCAACTAAGAGTCATGGAACGTTAACCTCATATGACTTGATACTGTACTAAAATCATACTGATGTGAAATTATCAAACTGCCCTTTATATCCAATACAAGTTAGTCAGTAATGCTTTGACCAAAGACTTTAATTTCACATTACTTATGACGTTCAGATCCCTTCTCGTTTACTTTTGAGACAGTGAATTCCTTATTGGCAGTCCATTTCCCATTGTCGAACGCACCAATTGAATCGTACTTCGAGGTCGACCCTACCAACTAGTGATTGGGCCTAATTACTCTAATAACTTATTCAATGGTATGAGCACAACGTAAAGGACTCCTCAGGTCTAAAGTTCATTCATACTATCATAATCGATAATCCATATCATTGGCTGTCACCGAGTAAAAATCCATGTGATAGGATTACAACAAGTCGTGTTCGAATATGTCAACTCCGTTAATCATATTCATGACACCAACTCTCACCATCCAATCAGTATAAGACTAGCAATTTTATACGAGTTGAACCTAAACGCCCAATTTAGATTCTTTAACTTGCGAACCATGTTTATAAGATCAAGCACTTAACTCTACCAATGCTCCTACTTATCAAATAAGTAGTGGTGAGTACACCTTGATCTTAAGGACCTATTTGTTCAATACATTCAATGCCACAATTAGATTTATAAGAACAAACTCAATGCCTTTTATTAATCATTGATAATGTTCATACAATATAAATAAAATGCCCTCTTAAATCTATTCCTCAATGGCATAGAGGGCATAGCACCTAACACTTTACCCCTTGGTGGGTCTAGCGAGTCGCCCTTCCTTTTAAGGTAGGTGTTATCTTTGAAGTAATGTGAGTGTAGCCTTGAGGTGACACTCGGTTAACCGTGAGACTCGAGGTCATACTCGAGGTTGTTTGCCTTGTGGTTGTCTTTCCCGGGGCGGGTTGCCTTGAGGCAACATTCTATGGCGTCCTGGCACCCTCTTGAGTTGCTTTTTTCTTGGTATATCTATTGCCTCTCGAAAGTTAGGATTTTCATCTACTTTTGCATCAGAACAGATAAGAGTGAAAATTCATACTAAAATTTTCTTGGAGAAGACTTAAGATTTTTAGAACTC
Organism: Buddleja alternifolia; assembly: GCA_019426215.1. NCBI lineage: Eukaryota > Viridiplantae > Streptophyta > Magnoliopsida > Lamiales > Scrophulariaceae > Buddleja > Buddleja alternifolia. Next base: position 20,010,331 of record CM033401.1, read on the forward strand.
TTTGTGCCTCAAGGGCTTCATGCGGGGTTGCTTAAGCCTCCATATGATCTTCGTGAACCTTATTTGCGAGTTCTTTACGAACGAATTATTATTAGTGAGATATGCTTCAAGTTAACCATTGTTTGTGAAATGCGCCTCATAAAGAGGGGGTTCATGCTTGTCCTAAGGGGAGGCTTGCGCCTCGCCCAAGGGGAGCTTGTCGCCTCAGAGGAGACTTAGAGTTTTGAGGCCGCTATCCGGGGTTTCATCATCCCTTATAATTTTTAGACCTCAATCCAGGAATTTCCACTTTGGAGGGAATGATAGGCTACGAATTCACGTATTTTAGAGCCTCATATTCATGTTATTTATATTGGTTTATGCATGATTTATACCACATATGCTTGTAATTTGTGTGTTTATTGAGTAAAAGTGAAAATCATTGCAATTGAGGAAAATTGGACAAAAACACAGAATTTCCGAGTACTTAGAGTCCGAATTTGAATACGTGTCCTTCTTTAAAGTTGTAGCACTCTGTCTTAGGTTCACGTGGGAACTTGAATCACCCAAATCAGAGATCTGTAGAAGACATTATGAAGGAGACATAATGCTGCGCAAACAAAAAAAGTCATTGTTTCCAGCGTTCGAACGTGAGTTCGACACGAAAAATAGCAGATTTTATCCTTTTTCCCTATTCTAACTCAAGTTGGAGTCTTTCATTCCACCCTTATATATAGTAGATTAGTTCTTTAGGGTTACATACATGAAAAAACACGAAATATACATAGAATAGAGCCTTATTAGGGTTTAGATTTAGTTTTTCCATATTCATGAAGATCTACACAAACCCTTGAAGGTGAAGAAATCAAGAAGCATGGAAGGGATGAAAATCGAAGTTCAACCATCAAATTTAATAGGGAGTTTTCTTTGATTAGAATTACATTTGTCTATGAATATGATTCTTTCTTTGTTTTTTTATCTTTTATATTTGTTGATGAATTAGATTCTTCGAACCAATGTCATGTTTAGGCTAAATTATGAGATTTGGGTTATAAATTAAGTTTTTCATATTAATTCCATTGTTGCTTTGTGTTATAATCTTGTTCTTAATACTTTATATGAATAATGAACATATGTATGAATTCATGCTTAAATTATCTGTTTTATCTGTTCGGGAGAAAGTGATTTAAGGTGCAAAAATGATAATAACATTTTTAAGCTCATTATACAACGCTGGATGCTGCTAGTCGGGTTTATTTGGAGGGATAAATCTGAATGAATTTGGGAAAAATTCTAGTGTTTAATGCATGCGGTAGAGATTGATACACCCAATCCAATACAGGTTATCATGAGCGAGAGATCCGCATGATAAAATCTTAAGGAATTTTCCACCTTACCAACATTAGTCTAATAATATGAAAATGTGATTTTAACAAGAATTGATTAATTTATGCCAACACATGTGTCTTACTTGCTCTCTTCCATAGATATCTTGATTTCGACATCTTGTTTCCTTTTGTTTTTCTTCCATAATATTTTAGTTAATTCTTGTTTTAGTTTATTTTATTGCTTTAAATTCTCATAAAACTAAAATACAAGTCTCTGTGGGTTCGACATCCCGGACTTAATTGTCTGCTTTATTACTACACACGACCAGTCCTCTTGCTATAAAAACACGTGGCATTTTACCGTGTCAAGTTTTTGGCGATATTGTCGGGGACTTGTTCACTTTTAGTTTTTGATTTTATTACAAGTTTTAATTTTTTTTTTATTTTCAGGTTCGAATAATGGTCACCAATTTTCCGGATATGAGTCTTCCGAAGAATCAAGCATGGTTACAAAGTCTCTTACAACTTATGCAACCAGTAGCACCAAAGCCTCTTCCATCCATTCGAGATAGCCAACAACCTCAAATGCCTACTTTTCTAGGACCGATTATCTTTCCACCCTTCCACACACCAAATCTCCATATCCCAGATCACCTAATTACTTCAGTTGAAAACCACCCATTTTATAGGGATCCGAGAGAATCACCATAGATCACTTGGAAGAATTCTACTCTATCATGTCTACCATACACATCCCTCCCAAAAGATTTCAATACCGTTCACCTTCGATTTTTCCATTTTTCCCTCAAGGATAAAGGAAAAGCTTGGTATAAGTCTCTTTTTCCACAATCCATCACAACGTGGGAAGAGCTTGTTGAGAGATTCTTGGATAAATTCTTTCCTTAACCAAAGATTGGCAAACTCCGAAATAAAATATCAAGATGCAAGCAGAATAAGGGGGAATCGTTAGCAGATGGATGGGATAGATATATGAGTATGATGAAAAAATGCCCACCCCATAATTACTCTTTGATCAATCTTGTGCAATATTTTTATGATGGGGTTCGATCGAAGGTTAGACATCGACTTAATGCGGGAGCCGGTGGTGATCTCTTGGGATTGGATGCTTTGGAGAAAGCTGGAACAACTGACCCAAGAGGATGAGTTATATCCCGAGGATGATGATGAGACAGAGTTGGAGAATTCAGAATTTTCATGCTTGCATAGCACGCCCGAACGTGAGGCACCCAACGTTTGGATGTCCGAAATTTTTTTGGAAGACTATATGCCACATAATAGAACGTCCGAATGTGATGAAGACAACGTCTGTACGTCGACCAATCTATGCCCGACCTTGGGGCCGTCTAACGTTCGAACATCCGCGGATGACTCCTCCAACACTGTGCATTCGACTCCTATTCTTTCTGAACCTGTTGACATTCATTCACATTCTCTCCTAATCCTAAGTAAATCAGTACTCGATACCAATGAGGGTAAATTGTCAATGAATATAGAAGATGATATGGTTAATTTCGATAGCTATGAGGTTTTTAAGCGTCCAATTGATTTTGATTTGTCTTTACACATTGATGTTTTTGATCTTTTTAGAGATGAGCACTTTCAGGAAAAACGATATTCTTCCACATTCCTACATCGTGGACCTGAAGTATATCAAAGTGATGAGTGAAGAAAAACAAGAAGTTGTCTATAGCTTGGAGGAAAATCCACACCATCATCCGAAGCATGGGAAAGAAAGAGTAATTGAAGTTTTGATGGACAATGAAAAAATTCGTGAGTGGATGATTGATTGGTCTAAACTTAGGATACGTAGCACAAATAATTGGCCAATCTTCACTCCAAATGGCCAAAAGTTGAAGTGATACTCGATAGTAGATTGGACAACAAACAAGGCATTCATACATAAACCACCTTGAGCCAATCTCTTACATAAATTCAAGCTAGTTTCTTTAAAAGAGCGATTCTTGGGAGGCAACCCAAGCTTTGTGAGTTTTCTTTCCTTTTTTGTTTGTTTCTTGTTTTTCTTAGTTTTATGTTTCTTTTTGTTTGTTTTGTCTGAGCATGCACTTTTGGCATCTGTTTCAATATGCTTGATGTTTTGGTTGTTTTAAGTATGTTGAGCATGTTAGTAGAGATTTCTTGTTGTTTTGAGATGCCTATTTTGATAAGATAAGCTTGATTTGGAACATATTTTGTGATGAAGGATTGTTTTTCATCATCCTTGGTTGTAAGTACTCTTATACCTTTTACATGCTTTTATGTGAGACAACATTGGGACAATGTTGAGTTTAAGTTTGGGGGTGTATGTGGGTAGTACTTTGTACTTTTAGTATATTCATATGATTGATCACCATGTGTTTGCTATATTGCCTAGCTTATTCATATCATGTGTTCCTAATTTAGCTCAAGTTTGGGGGAGTTTGTATGCTTACATGTTTTTATATGCTTTTATGTTGAGAAAATCAAGTATGAAAAAGTTTTTGTCCTTCTAATTGATACACTGAGATTGATTAAATTGAAAAAAATGGCATGATTTCTATGAATAATTTGAATATAATGGAACATACATATCTTTGAAATTGCTCATGGAGACCCTATATGAGATTTGATTTTCTTAGATGATTCACATTGCACATAAGTCGACGGTAGAGGAGTTGAGTTGGATAACCATCCTGAGACACTTAAGCAATTTTTCCCGGAAATATTAACTTAGATTTTTCAATAAGGTTATGAGTTGATTAGTTAATTTTGTATCCTTAATAATAAATGAAAAAGGTTGAAATTTTGGTATGACCAAAAGTGGTCAGGCTAATATATATTGGAGGTGAAGAGTTACATGCCTACATACTGTACTATTATGCTAATTTGAGCTAAGCTCAAGCCAAAAGAAAGTTTAATTGTTGAATGATCTAGTTTTGTTTCGTGGCCTTTGACACTCGAGTGATTAAATCCGTAGGAGTGTCTCTGCACTTAATGCCCTAAAACTATCTAGTTTGGGAGTCATTGATCTAAAACTTGTTACATGGGTGCCATAGAAAGTTTAATGGAATAAAACATTGCACATGGTCTAGCCTTGATGAATTTAAATGGGAAGTTTCATATGAATTTAAGTTTGAATGATTGAGATAATGGAATTTAAATGGCTATGAAGTTTTCTATAATTCTTGAGCCTTGTGTTGGATCGAAAGTTGATAGATATGAGATTAATGTCCAAAATTTGGTAAGGATACCTCTCGACTATAATGCCTTAGATTTATTTTCACTAGACCCTTTGGAGTCTTTTCGAGTATTGGTGTCACATGAGCAAAAATATTTGATAAGTATATATATATTTGAGCTTTAAAAGGTTGATTTTGTGCAATTTTTTCATGTTAATTATGTTGATGTCCATTGATTTGGGGGTGTTGATAGGTTATGAATTCATGTGTTTTAGAGCCTCATATTCATGATGTTTACATTGGTTTATGCATGATTTATACCACATATGCTTGTAATTTATGTGTTTATTGAGTAAAGGTGGAAAATTATTGTAATTGAGAAAAATTGGACGGAAACGCAGAATTTCAGAGTACTTAGAGTCCTAATTTGAGTAAGTGTACTTCTACAAAGTTGTAGATCGCTGTCTTAGCTTCACGAAAAAACTTGAATCCCCCAAATCAGATATTTATAGAAAAAGTTATGAAGGAAACAAAATCACTGCACAGACAAAAAAAGTCACTGTTTCCAACATTCAAACGCAAGTTCGACGGGAAAAATAGCAGATTTTAGGCGCTTTTCCTATTCTAACTCAAGTTAGAATCTTCCCTTTCCATCCTTATATATAGTAGATCAGTTCTTTACAGTTACACACACGAAAAAACACGAAATGCACAAAGAATAGAGCCGTATTAGGGTTTAGATTTAGTTTTTACATTTCATGAAGATCTACACAAACCCTTGAAGGTGAAGAAATCAAGAAGCATGGAAGGGATGAAGATCGAAGTTCAACCATCAAATTTAATAGGGAGTTTTCATAGATTAGATTTACATTTGTCTATGATATGAATCTTTCTTTGTTTTTCTATCTTTTATATTTGTTGATGAATTAGATTCTTCAAACTAAGGCCATGTTTAGGCTAAATTATGAGATTTGGGTTATAAATTACATTTTTCATATTAATTCCATTGTTGCTTTGTGTTATAATCTTGTTCTTAATGCTTCATATGAGTAATTAACATATGTATGAATTCATGCTTAAATTATCTGTTCGAAAGAAAGTGATTTAAGGTGCAAAAAGGATTAATAACATTTTCTAAGTTCGTTGTACAACGCCGGATGCTGTTAGCTGGGTTTATTTGGAGGGATAAATATGAATAAATTTGGGAAAAACTCTAGTTTTTAACGCATGCAGTAGAGATTGCTACACCTAATCTAGTATAAGTTATCATGAGCGAGAGATCCGCATGATAATAATCTAAAGAAATTTTCCACCTTAGCAACATTAGTCTAATAATATGAAAACGTGATTTTAACAAGAATTGATTAATTCATGCCAGCACATGTGTCTTAGTTGCTCTCTTCCATAGATATCTTGATTTTTTCTTTTATTTTTCTTCCATAATATTTAAGTTAATTCTTATTTTAGTTTATTTTATTGCTTTTTAATCTTTAATCTTTAGTTTTAGTTTAAGTTCTTGCACGCTTTAAATTATCATAATACTAAAATACAAGTCTCTGTGGGTTCGACATTCCGTACTTAACTGTCCACTTTATTACTACACACGACCAGTCCTCTTGCTGTAAAAACACGTAGAGTTCTTCCTTGTCAGGGGACTTGGAATTTATTAGAAGGACCTTTGCCCCAATGTGAGGGGACAAGGGTCATTGACTTGTTGAGAGGGGGTAAGAGTGTTGGATTTCGCGAAAAATACGCAGCGGAATAAAAATAACCCACAGTTCTCATCTGGATTTACATATATGAATCTTAATTTGCTAAAGCATACCCATTGAAGCGAAGTGTTGGATACTATAGGGATTGGAAATCTGAACTCTGCAGCAAATTCAGAATTTTCGGAAGAGCTGCATTCTCCAACCACTTTGCTTCAACGAGTACGTTTTAGCGAATTAAGATTTATATATGTAAATCGAGATGAGAACTGCAATTTATTTTTTTTCGCTGCGTATTTTTCGCAAAATCGAATAGTGGTATCAGAGTCAATCTCTGATCTGCATATTTGATCTTCGTTGTGTGATTCTTGATAAGCGTTTTATATGTTTATGAAACATGCAAATATTATGCGTTCGTAAATCTGCGTTTTTATGACTTTTAGCCTAGAAATTGGTTTTATGTTTTCCATAAATCTGAGAATTTTTGTGATCTAAAAAAATCAAGAAACGAGGAAAAACAGGGCCTAAAGACCCCTACGTGCACAGGCGCCGTGTGCCTGCACGGCTCCTGGCTATGTGCCTAGTCCCGTACCAAGAACACTGCCACATGGCTTGATTGGGCCGTGTGTTTGACACACGGCCCACTAAAATAAGTCATGGACTTGGGTCTGAAATTTGGGTTGTGCATTGGGTCAAATTTTGTATTCAGGTTTTGTGTAAATTTAATTGTCCAGGTGGGTCAAAAGGATGATGACCCGGAATAATTAAAATTAAGTTCAATTGGAGAATTACTTAAATTTTGACTTCTTAATTGGTTTGGCCTCAATTTAGTTTTTTCAAATGGACCAATGGATTGATGATTTGGATTTAAATTAAAACTAGAGCATTATTTCTATTCTAGTTAATTAATTTTAGGCCCAATTAAATTAAAGCCGAGTGGACCAAAAGGATAGTGACACGGGTTTGATGAAATCGAGCCAAAATAAGATTAATTGGAATAAATATCTTTAATTGGTATAATTAATTATTTTCTTGAAGAATAATAATTAATTTTGGATTAAATATTATTTTTCCTCAACTTGAAAATACTTAGATATTTGATTAAGGAAGATTAATTATTTTTTTGGATGATAAATAATTAATTTTTTAATTAATTTTTTTTTTCAAAATAAAGTGGCTTTAAATCATAATAAAATAAGATTCGGTATTTTATGTATTCCTTATAGTTAGACTAATAATGTTTTAATTAAAGGTAGATATACTTAATTTATAATTTTGTATATCTAAGTCAACTAGTAGGACTAGATTGATTTTAATTGAAATATGGAATATATAAAATTGGGAATTTTATAAAGGACTTTTTAGTTGGACTAAAATTTTAAATAATCAATATAAGTTGTTTAATAATGTGAGCATGTATTAAGTGTTGCGAGCATGTTTTATGTGATGTTGACACCGATCATGGACTTAGATTTGATTCGATTTATCTTTATTTTCTATGGGTTATAAAGCCGGAATTGAGGCTATTTATTGCTTTCTTAGAAATAATGTGTAGGTTGTTTTAAAGCATTGTAATAGAATATTTTTCAAGACTGGTAGAGACTTGGAGCCCATGAAGATTAGATAGGTTTTCGTTTATACCTTTTATTTTTGTGATGGCCTGTTGGCTCGGGCCCTCTAGTAAAAGTCCATGATCGAGTGTGGTGGTTTTTTTTTTTTAATTCAATTTTATATATTAATAGGCATCTTTATTAGTAGTATAAATTATGCATGTTCAATATAATAAGTGCACTATATAAATTGACTAATGTGCACAGTAAGACCAATTCTTTGACAATCTCAATTCTCCCAAATAAATAATACTGAGTTAGTAAAGGATGTGAGACATCCTCACTCTCCACTAAGCTTAATAAAACTAAAATTACAACAAATGCGTAATGCTTCCCAGTTATGGGAGTTATGCACTTGGAAATAATTTAAAATTTTATTAAGTGCATATGATGCCTTAGACAAAGCATATTTCGCTCCAGAAATTAGTTAGGTTGAAAGGTGAAATTCAAATATTAGATTAAAGGAGTTAGTGGAAATAAACTCGGGTAGTTCACGAGCTTAAAAATCAGTTAGGTTGCTGCTTGGTGAACTATGTGGAAAGGTATTGAACCATTTATTGGATAAATTGATGTAAGAAATCACTTTAAATAATTAATGAGCCAGAAATGGGTTAGGTTGCAACCCATTTAATTATTTAAAAAACTCAATACCCACTGTGGAGTCGATGCCAATGATGACTCCCGATTTCTACATGGGAGTGTAGGATTCGAAAAATGCAGTGGGAGCTAAGATAAATTTTAAAATCCTTAATTTTCCTTGGTTAAGTCAATTATAAGTTATCTAGTTATATCTGGTTTATTTCTACAATTGTGTTCTTGTTTATCTCTCTCAAAATGACAAACCTTCTTTTAAACTTACTCGAAATAAACGTTCTAACCGGACCCAACTACATGGAATGGCTCGCAATCTATGTCCTAAGTGAGGAGTCAATAGATTATGTGTTGGAAATCAATCACCCTCCTGTCCCTAAGAGGGATGAGGACGAGAGAGTCCAACTAGCTCATTTCAGTTGGACTTGTGATAACTATCGTGCTAGAGGATACATTCTAAGATCAATGTACAGTGCACTACAAAGTTCACATGAGACAATGAGCAATGCAAGGGATATAATTTTTCATCTGGAGGAATTGTTTGGGGAGCACAGTAAGACTGTAAGATTTTTTATATCAAGAGAACTTTTCAGAGATAAGGTGAGTGAGAACGATGATGTGGGGTCCATGTTCTCAAGATGATGATCCTAATGGAAAAATTAAGATCATTAAATTTCTGTATGGATCTTCATCTTCAAGTTGATCTCATCTTACAGTCACTCCATGACTCCTTCTATTACTTCGTCATGAACTTTGATATAAATGATATCGAATGTTCATTAGCCGGGCTAACAAAGAAACTTGAAATTGAACAAGTTCAAATGAGGATGAAAAGAAAGAGGGATTTACTTGCTATTCCCACAAGTGGATCATTCAATGACCAAAAGAGTGGAAAAAGTAGAAAGCAAATGGAAGTATCCAAAAGGGCTCGAAAGGAATTAGAACATGGTCACAAAAGTAAGGGGCCTAAGGACAAGGATAAGTGCCTACGGTGCGGTAAGTTGGGCCACTAGAAGAGGAACTATCCCAAGTTAGGCAAAGGCGCTACAGGTATGGAACTTTTTGTTTATGAAACTAATTGATCCATGATCATTTTTTTTACTTCATGGATTCTGGACTCAGTGGCTAGTGCTCATGTATGTTGTATGGATCAGGATCTGGAGCGAAGTAAAAAGCTAGGCCGAGAAGAGGTACTGATCAAAGTAGGGGCAAAGCGTCACAACTACTAGGATTAGATCTACTTCTTTAATTTTGAATTTTGGACATTTATTGTTATTAAATGATGTTTTGGTATTGCCCAAGGGGCTTAAGTACATTGTTTCCATTCTTATATTAGTTAAGACTGGTTATACATTCCCTTTTTTTTTTATTTGAATTGCAATATATATTATGGTAATAAATTGATTGGCAGTGCCACTTTAGCTAATGGTTTGTATTATTTAAATGTCCAAAATTCTTGTGCAATGAATGTTGTAACTAATAAACGTGGTAGGCAAAAAGCTAATCTAAAACTTAAATGGAATCTTAGACTAGGCCATGCTGAAGAGCATAAGATCCACAAAATGGAGAAAGATGGGCTTTTAAGCCCATTGGGATCAAATCCCTATCTAGCATGTGAGTCATGTCTCTTAAGCAAAATGGCTAGTGATGTGGATTGAAATAGGTCTTTTGGCCAAGCTAATAGTCCAACACTTTATGGGCCTAAGCCCAATGGCACAGCGGGCTCAGATACTTCTAGAAGGCCTTATATTCAAGTCTGTCTAGCTGGAGGTTCGGTCAAGCCTGACATGCACAGGTGGAGCATTCTATATAAGGCAAGCCTGGAGCAAGATCCGACAAGAATCAATCAAGTGATATACTAACCATACACGGACCTGCGGAGATCGTGCAGGCAGAATCACTAATTATACTATAGAAGATATAGCTCAAGATGGAAGGATCATGATTTTTTCTACTTTTTAATATACATTTAGGAATAGTTGGCTTACCTTTTTTACCCACCCCATCACAAACTTGTATATATATCAACTCCAATCATCAATGAAAGGATCGACTCTTTTACCCCGTGGACATAGGTCATATTTTGGCCGAACGACATACATCTTATGTCATTTTTACTATCATTCTCGTGCTTTATACTATATTCTTATATAATATATCGCATATTGTCATTGGTGTGCTTCCCACACACATCAATTGGCGCCGTCTGGGGAAGTTCTGAGCAAAATAAGAAGTGAGGTAAATTTATTTTTCGGAATTTTTCTTTCACATTAACGTCTTGTAATGTCAGAAAAAGATATGTTAGGGGTGAGAAGTCTAATTGAAAATGGTGGAAATGGGAAGAAGACGATGTTGTCCCCATCTGGGGTCGAGCAGGCCACGCCTACAACTCCTGCCAACCTGGTGAGACGATTAGAGGACGACCTGCAGAATCAAGGAATGTAGAATTCTCCAGGAGGGAAAACAAGTGGGAAGGATGCCTCTCCTCAAAGAGTGCTCCACCTGGAGCAATTCATGGGGAGAATAGAAGGTGTCATTGATAAAGTTGTCAATAAGGTAGTAAATTCTAAACTTGCAGGTGTGCCCGATCGGGTACAAAAAGAGGATGTGGCATCTCCTCTTCTAAAGGGAACACCCAAGGTGGAAAATGTGGAGATTTGGGGTAATGGTAACATTATCCCCGATGGCAACTCAGGCAAATGGGTGGAACGACCTGAATACCTAGAGCAAGACGGAGGAAAAGGTGAACGTGCCTCCAAAAAAGTACTTAGCTCCAGAAGGACGCTACATGCGTCGCCTAGACCTGGAAGAAGAAGATCTTGAAGGTTTGGTCCCCCAACCTAATTTCCACAAGGAACAACTGCAAGAGGAAAAGTTACAGCTCCAGATACAACACTCACGTAATAACATGCCTGGAAAGGATGACTTGCAGAAATGACAAGCAAGAGTCCGCACCAAGCATGACAAGGATCTCGAAGATGATGCTAGTAGTTATGTCTCTGCCCGATCTGGGTGGGTAGATCATGGCATGAAGCAAAGGTAAGACTTGAACAAATGGAGGAAATAGCAAGAGCTAAAGTGTAAGGCAACAAGAGGCAGGCCCTCTGCAGATCGAGGCATTCCATTTACAGATTTCATTGCAAACAAGGAACTTCCAAGGGATTTCAGGGTCCAGTCCATTACACTCTACGATGGAACTACGGATCCAAAAGACCATTTATATAATTTTCAAAATTATGCTTTGCTACACAGGTACTCCAATGCTATCAAATGCAGGGTGTTCTTGTGTACTTTGGCCAAATCTGCACAATAGTGGTTCAACCAACTCCCAGCGAGGTCCATCGGATCTTTCTCGGAGTTTAGCTCAAGTTCTTGCACCAATTCACCAGTAGCAAACGACATGAGAACACTCCCTTGAGTTTATTAAGCATCAAGAAAAGGAAGGATGAGACCTTACGTGCATATGTTAAACGGTTCAATACTGCAGCACTGGAGACACCGACTGCAATAGCAGACTTGAAGGCAAGCGCTTTCACTACAGGATTAAAGGAAAGGGACTTCTTCAAGTCATTAACCAAAAGACCTTCCCTGAGTTTAGGCGAGTTGCTCACCAAGGCTGAAAAGTATGTCAACCTGGAGGACGCTCACATGATGAGGAGAACCGAACAGAAGAAAGAAAAGTAAGATGACGGCAACAAACATGGGTCACGTAAAGAAGAGAAAGGTGGGTAGGCTCCCAGCTCAACCCATGTGGCATCACCTGCTCCAGGTGTACCCAGAGCCAGACGCATACCCATGAAGGGAAATTGGAGTGACCATTTGGTGGCTGTGGAGGTCAAGAATCTGATCCAATGGCCTGAAGGTGCAGATCAGGAGCCCAAGAATCCCCCGAGTGCACTCTTTTGCAGATACCATCGCGAGTATGAGCCTGATACAGACGAATGCCCACAATTAATCGATGAAATCCAGTGCCTAGCAAAAATGGGTTACCTGAAGAAATATGTAATAGACACTCATAATGCAAACAACTCAGCCCCAGCTCGAGGGGGTCATACCTGGAGAGGTCGAGGTAGAGGATGGCGAGGTGGAAGAACTGGATCTGGAGGTAGAGGAAATTTCACTTAGCAAATTAATAAAGCACCAATTCAAGAGGCAGCACCTGTGGAAGTCAACAACAATAATCGAGTGACTATTCACATTATATTAGGAGGTCTAACCGCAGTCGAATCAAGGCAAAACCTATGAAAGCAAACAAGAGCCATAGAAACTCAACCTGTGTTCTTTATGAACGTCAGTCAAACCCGACCTAGGTAGAAATACAGTTCGGACCTAAAGATGCCCAGGCTATACAGACACTTCACAGTGACATATTAGTAATGACGGTTGTTATAGAAAATTATGACGTTTAAAAAATCTTTGTGGATATCAGCAACTCGGTAGACATTATATTTACCAAGCATTCAAACAGATGAATCTAGGAGTTGGCAAATTGGAGGCTGTACCGACCGCTATGTTTGGTTTCTCAAGGGAAGCAGTACAACCTATGGGTATTATTTCACTAGCCCTCTCCCTAGGAGAAGGCCCTAACAAAGTGACAAAGCTAACTAGATTCTTGGTCGTGGATACTCCCTCGGCCTACAATGTGATACTGGGCAGACCTACACTGGTTCTGTTTGAGCCAGTGGTTTCAATACCACATATGAAGATCAAGTTCCCAACGATCAACGGAGTAGGGAAAGTATCTGTCAATCAACATCAATCTAAGAAGTGCTGCCTAGCCTCCATTAAGCAATGAGAGAAGCCAAATGAAGATAAGAAACGTAAGCCTAAACCAATAGAGGTACAGGACAAGGAGATAGCCAAGAAGATAGTGCCATCGCTTGTAGAGCCAGTAGGAGAGCTTATGAGTGTAGAACTCCTACCTGGAGATAAATAAAATAAGGTCAAAATAGGATAACACTTGAGCCCCGACCAGAGAGATGAACTAATAACCATGTTTCGAGAACACGCGAATGTCTTCTCCTGGTCAACTAATGACCTGGTAGGAATTGCCCCAACTATCATACAACACCAACTGAATGTAGATCCCAGTGCAAAGCCAATCATCCAAAAGAAAAGGCATTTTGGCCCAGAAAAAGACGCCATCATCAAGGCAGAGATTGACAAGCTACTCAAGGCTAAACACATTGCAGAAATGCAATTCCCGGAGTGGGTGTCCAACATAGTCCTAGTACCTAAAGGCGGGTTAAAATGGAGAATGTGTATTGATTTCCACGACTTGAACAATGCCTTCCCTAAGGATCATTACCTAGGAGACTAATTGGTGGATGCTACAGCTGGATACAAGTTATTAAGCATTATGGATGCACAGAGTGGGTATTACCAAACACCTTTAGCTGAGCAGGACCAAAGGAAGGTTAGATTCATTACTTCATTTAGCACCTTTTGTTATATAGTCATGCCCTTCGGTCTAAAAAATGCCGGAGCTACATACCAAAGGCTTGTAGACGTGATGTTTCGAGAGCAAATGAGAAAGAATATCGAAGTATATGTGGACGACATGGTGGTAAAGAGTCGCATTGCTAACACCTATGTGCAAGACCTACAAGAAACCTTTAAAACACTCCGAAGATATAAGATAAAGCTGAACCCAGCCAAATGCGTATGCTGAATCAAGGGAGGAAAGTTCCTAGGGTACATGGTTATCGAGAAAGGCATAGAGGCTAATCCTGCAAAGATCAAGGCTATCCAAGACATGGTGGCACCTAGAAATGTGAATGAAGTACAATGATTGAATGGGAGAATCACTGCTTTAAGTCATTTCATATCCAAATTTGGGGAAAGGAGTTTACCATTTTTCAAGATATTATGAAAGGTAGATCATTTCAATTGGATTCCTGAATGTCAATAAGTTTTGAGGATCTCAAAGCGTACTTGAGTCAAATACCGCTGCTTACCAAACCTGTGTAGGGCAAGCCATTAGTGATTTACATAGTTGTGGCGAACCGAGCTGTCAGCACAGTCCTAGTCCTGGAGGAAGATAAAACAGAGAAACCCGTGTACTACGTCAGCAAAGTACTTTCAGACGTCGAGTCTCGATACCTGGATGTTGAAAAGATGGCATTGGCATTAGTCATTACAACAAGAAGACTAAAACACTATTTTTTGACATACAAAATCATTGTAAAGACTAGTTAACCACTCAAGGTTGTTCTAGGAAAGGTCGAAACATCAGGACGACTCGTTAAATGGGCTATGGGGCTAGGGGAATTCAAGATAGTGTACACGTCCCGAGCTGCAATCAAAGCGCAAGTCCTGGCGGACTTTGTTACTGAAATGACCCGACCTGAGTAGGAGGGGAAGAAAGAGGAAAAAGTTTGGCTCTTACATGTAGATGGGCCAGCTACCCAAAATGGAAGTGGCGCAGGTGTGGTACTCACCACACACGAAGGAGATCAGCTGGAGTATGCAATCAAATCCAAGTTCAAAGCAAGCAACAATGAAGTGAAATACGAAACATTCATCATGGGACTCAAAATGGTAATCAAAGGAGGGGCTAAAAATTTGATAGTGTACTCAGATTCACAGCTCGTTACCAAACAAATAGACTGGACCTATGAAGCTAAGGAAGAAAGGATGGTGAGCTACTTGAAAACCATAGAGGCACTGCGAGAAAACTTCCACAAGCTGGAGATACATCAAATACCCCGACCTGATTATTTGTCCAAGCCAGGCAACTCAGTCATTGACTGCCGAAAACCCGGAACATTACTATACAAGCACTAACCAAGCATAGCACTGAACAAGAAATTCTACAAATAAAAGAAGTTGAAGACTGGAGGACCGAGATAATTCAATATCTCACAAAAGGAATATTGCCCAAAGAAGGAAAAGAAAGACAACGATTAGAGACTAGGGCCACTAGGTTCATCATGATCAATGATGTGCTATACAAGAAGTCATTTGTACAATCCCACCTAAGGTGTGTTTCAATAGAAGAAGGAGATTACGTACTAAGGGAAATCCATGAAGGACACTGTGGTAGCCACATAGGCGGTGCAGCCCTAGCTGGAAAGACCTTGAGGGCTGGTTATTTTTGGCCCACCCTGAACGACCAACCTGGTGAAGAAGTGTGAACAATGCCAAAAGCATGCTGGACACATTCATCAACCTGCGGAGGTAATGCGCTCCACGAGTGTTCTATGTCCCTTCGCAAGATGGAGGATGGACATTGTGGGCCCATTTCCCATAGCAAAAGTCCAAAAGAAGTTCTTATTGGTGCTAGTTTACTATTTCAACAAATGGGTAGAAGCTGAACTCGTGGCGCGGATCATAGAGGCAGAGGTCATTTGTTTCCTATGGAAGAACATCATCTACAGATTCGGTATACTTATAAGAGGTGTTTTTACGTGTTTTTAAGACCGTAATTCTTATGATTTGGATTCACTTATTGTTTAAATCATGTCACATTTGCATTTAATAAGTGTGTTAAGTGAATACAGGTAATAAATGAGAATACATGAAGAAAAGGGAAGAAAAATGATGTACAAAACAAGTTCAAACATGTTTTTCAACACTTAGGCGGTTTATGCATCTCCTACCACATTCGAGCGATAATTCTGTACATTTTGAGACCGAATTGGACAACATTTCCTTCTACAAAGTTGTAGATCTATGTCTTAGCTTCAAATGGAAACTTTAATCATCCAAATCGGAGGTCTATAGAGATAATTATGAAGGAAATACGATTGTTGCGCCGAACAGAGAAGTATATGCGCCAGGACACGCCCTAGCGCCTTCCTAGTCACGCCTAGGCGTGGACGGTCCGAATCTTACTCCTTTTCAGCCTAAATTCCAGCTCTTTATGATGGGAAGGAATCACTTTTAGCCATAATTCAGCACATGTGTTGAGGGGGAGTGTCATAAGTGTGTTTCTTGGTAGATTTACTTTATGGAATTTTATACTACACACTTCAGAGTAATGGAGGACACAAGAGAGGAACAACACATGGGAGGAAGAAGAATCTACACCTATAAAGCTAATCATCTCTTACATTCATTCTTCACCAAGAAAAAGAGGGGAGGAAGGGACCGATCCATTAGAGAGAAAGGAGAGGGAGAAGGATTCTTGGATTCATTATCATCATTGGAGAAAGAATATTCACTTGGAGTTCTATCATCATTTACTTAGAGGGAGTTTTTTATAGTCTTTTCATTTTCATTCATGTCTATGAATATGTGTATTTACTCATTATTGTTTTTCATATTATCTATTATGAACTAATTTCATAAGACTAAGGCCATGTAAGGTCAAATTGAAATATATGCTTATAATAGATGATTGTTGAGGTTATACTTATATTGTTATGTGATGTGAATTGTGTTTTTTTTGTCTATCTTGCATATACTTGATCACTATATGTTAGAATCTTATGCCTAGGTTAATATTTCGGGAGAAAATTGACTTAGGGTGCAAGAAATTCACATCATGACCCGCAACTAATGAGGAATTGCCCTAGACATAGGTAAAGATTCCCGGGTGAAGTCGTTCGATTCAAATCGAGTGAACTCTAGTACATTAATGCATGTTTAGTGGTTAGATTTTCGGATAGGGATATTTGGGAAATCACGATCTAAGTATAAGAGTTTATACGCGAGACATCGGTTATTCTCTACCTTAGGAGTTTTCACCATAACAATATAAGAGTAATTCTACAACAAGAGCCTTTATAAGTATATTTGATCAATTTGGACCAAGCATGTGCCTTAGTCTCCCTTTACAATTGGTTTTAATTCATTTGCATAACCTTGTTCTTATTGCACACGTTTTTACACTCATTTTACCTTTATTGTATTGATCTTTGTTGTTATAAAATCTTAAACTAGAATTCAAGTCCTTGTGGTTCGACAATCCGGACTTCTCGTCCACTTTTATTACTACACACGACTAGTGCACTTGCTATTATAGCACGTTAGCTTTTAGCGTGTCACATACCTAGGGAGATAGTGGCTGACAATGGAAGGCAGTTTAGTGGGACCAAGCTAAGGAGGTGGTGCGAGGAGTTAGGGATCCAGCAACGCTTCAGCGCTGTAGCTCATCCTCAAACTAATGGCCAGGTAGAGGTTACCAATAGCATAATAGTATAAGGTTTAAAGACCATGTATGTCTACTACTTAGCTTTTGAAATACCTATGTCCCTTTTTGCCACATAATTATCTTAGTCAACTCGTTTATTTTATCCATATTTCATTTCTAAAGAGTTCATATAAATACCCAAATCTCGGTCATAAAGACTGGAGGTAGCGGGTGGGAATTGGGTTGAAGAATTGCTACCAGTGTTGTGGTCATATCGGACTACCCTAGGTCCACCACAGGTGAAAGTCCATTTCATTTGGTGTATGGGGCAAATAATTAATTAAATGGATAAGATTATTTTTTAATTAATTTCTTGAAAAAGTAAATTAATGTATTAATTTTCTAATTAATTTGTTTATTTAATTAATTAATTAATTTATTGGATATAATAAATAATTGATTACATAATAGAAAAATAATTAAAACACAAGACAAGTCGGGCCGGGGAAAGGCGTCTGTTTGGACGCCTACACTAGGCGAGTTGGGCGTCCACTTGGATGCTCAACTTAGGCTCTAGAATCTTGTCTTGGTCAATATATTAAGTGATATATTAATATACATCACTTAAGGCTTTTGACCTAAGAAGTGAATTACATAATTCATAACTCTCTTAAAAAAAAAAAAAAAACTCCTCGCTCTCTCCATAAGCATCTAGTCGTTAGCCACCAAGAGAAAATGAGGGTGATTTTTCTTCTTCAATCCTTTAGTGAGACTCTTTAAATTTGTTTTGTTTGGCAATGAGAAGAATCCAAATGAAGTGGGTAACACTTAGCTAGTCACGTGGCTCACTTCGTAGCTTAAACAAAATCGAATGAATTGATCATTCCACAACCTTCTAATCGTAAATACCATATACGTATAAACTTTTTGTCCACGTATCTTAGTCAAGTGAGAGTCACGGTAAAGTCAAACTCACTGTACTTGACTGTATGTATTAATTATAATGATACGAGATCATTAAGTTCGATTTTGTACCTTGCACAATTGACTCTTTTGCTTTGGCCGAAGACTTTGATCTCCATTATCTATAATCACATTGGACACTTTCTCATTCACTTATGAGAGAACAAATCTCATATTAGTTATCAACCAAGACTACCAATTGCCCATCAAAGCGCATTTCGAGGTCGATCCCACCAACGAGTGAATTAGGTCTAACTACTCTAGTGACAGACTTGACGTCACAAGTGCATCTTCAACCTGATACTTCAGGTCATAGGTTTACTTATACCTATTATGAATAATCAGTTTCGTCATTGGCAGTCATAGAGTGAAAATCCATGTGACAGAACCGATGCGAGTCGTGTTTGAGCCTATCAGTTCCACTGATGTGCCTCCAATCTTAAGCTCCCACCATCACATGGTGTTCGACAGGCACTCCCATGTCAAAGCTTAGATTGTATAAGTATTCCAAGTCTTTATTGCCCCTTAAAGACTTCATATTACTTGCGAACTCATTAAGTAATCAAGATCAATTTCTTTAGTGTCGATCTTCCTATCTCATAGAAAGTAGAGCGATGCACTGAAAACATGGACAAACATTTTATACAAATAAGATTTATGTGAAAACAGAAAACAATGCTTTTTATTATTAAATAAGAATAAGTCATTTACAAGTGAGATTACCTATACATTCTATCATCTATGGTATCTAAGGGCATAATCCTAACAAAGAGATTTTGCTGCTAGGTGAGAGTGCAAGGTCCTTTGCCCCGAGGCGAATGGGCAAAAGCCAATGACTCATGGAGCTAAGTAATATTTTTGGTCCGGGGGGGGGGGAGGGGGAGGGACTTAGGATTCCTAGGCTTAAATCCAAAAATTTGTCATCCCGGAGAGCACTTAGGATTTTCTAGACCTCTGTTCGGGAGTGTTGTAACCCGAAGGGATTTCATTTGGCTTAGTCATTGCTAAGCCTAATCGCGATGTGAGTCAATTTCTGGAGTCAACTTGTAGAGGACTTAAGGAACTAACTTAGAGACATGTAGCCCACCATTCTTGAATGCTTCTGATAGCAAGTAAAACACTTGGGTGCACAAGTGTACATCGATTCATAACACATTCTAAATATGGGCAACGGAGCCTCGACCGAGATTATTCAAGTTCGGGGGGTTTATTTTTTATTGACGACCTTTTTTTTTTTTTGTGAGGTGCGCTTTGCCTGGAGGGGTATTTACCTTACTCAATGGTGATATGCACTTCCCCTCTAGGGAACTTATCCTCTCGACAAAGATTTGGGATTTTTAAGCTTTGCCTTGTCCCACGGTGGCAAGCACCCCTTTGCACCAAGGCATCGTGCATTCTTCCCGAGACGGCATGTGCCATGCTTCGATACGGGAACGAGAGGCTTTGCCTTGAGGCAAGGGGATAAGGGCCCTGGCCTCGAGGTATGGTGGTGAGGTCCCTTACCTCGAGGTGAGGGGGCCAAGGCCTCTGCTTCATGGTGAGTGGGTAAGGTCCTTTGCCTCGAGGTGAGGGGGCAAAGTCCTTGGCCTCTAAGTGTGGTAGAGAGGTCCCTTGCCTCAAGGTGAGGGGCCAAGGTCCTCTGCTTCATGGCGAGTGGGCAAGGTCCTTTGCCTCGAGGTGAGGGGGCAAAGTCCTTAGCCTCTAGTTTTGGTAGTGAGGTCCCTTACCTCGAGGTGAGGAGGCAAGGGCTCCACTTCATGGCAAGTGATAAGTGTGTTATTCTTCTAGAAATCTTGTCTAATTCCAATGTTTTTATGCAATATTCTTTTATAATCGCTCGTTTAAAGTCTTGATTTTATCTTGTAGGATGGTTGGAGCTTTTGACGAGAAAAGATGTGGAATTGATCGAGATTGAGAGCCCCAAATGAAGTCGGGAGGTTGGAGAACGACCGAGAAAAGCGAGAAGTCCCATAAATGTGCCTGCAAGCTACTAGAGCTCGGGCTGGAGCAAGCAAAAAGGCTTGCTCCAGCCCCAGTTGTGCGCAGCAGCTAAGCTCGCGCTGGAGCAAGCCTTTTTGCTTGCTCCAGCGCGAGCTAAAGATGCCTTAGCATGCGCTGGAGCAAGCAAAAAGTCTTGCTCCAGCGCGATCCATGCGTGGCTCAATAGCTCGAGCTGGAGCGAGACATTGTGCTCGCTCCAGCGCGAGCCTCTTAGATTCTACCCGATTTCTGTGGCTATAAATGGAGTTTTGACATACTTTGAAACCATCTTTTGCCTCCCCAAGTCTTGTTCTCTTTAGATTTTTGCATTTTTGGAATTCTCAAGCTTTGAAGATGACATTTAGAGGCTAAAAACCTCATCCGGGCAATTGTAATTCGAAATCATCATCTTGGTTTGTGAGATTATTGTTCTTAATATAATTTCTTTGTTGAGTAATTGATTTTCTGTTTACATGCCAAGTGTTTGATGAATTGCTTAGCTTAGATGTACACTTTGTGATTGTGTTTCATTGATCCATTGCTAGTTAAGATTAAATTGCTATCAATTATGGTCTTGCTTAGTAGCAAATAGGGATTAATATTGATGAATGATTGATATTAGATTCTTAGGGGAAAATTAATGTCATTAGATTTAATTCATGCTAGGTGGATTGACTATTGATGTCAACTCTCTTTTTGTGATTAATGCTTCTCCGTAAATGAATCGAAGGCCTAGTCCCTAGATGTATTTTAGGAGTTAGAATTTATCGATTGGCTATCCGTTGATAAATTACGCTTAAGAAAAGAGCAAGATGTTCATATGCTATCATTGTTCCTCTTAGTTGGCTACTCAACTAGAATTAATCTTGCGTATCTATGATCGAATCGAGAAGATGATGGGTAATTACAATTGACCGGGCTTTACATTATTGATTCAATTATACCATTTAATTGCTTTCTTTATAATTTTTATTTGTTTAGATTCCGTACAATTGCAACCAACCCCCCTTTTTACTTAAGTTTCATAAGTTATTTAACAATTGTAATTGATCTACACTCTCTTGGGTTCGACCCTTGCTTACTGCTATTGCATTAGGTATCAAGGAAGTATAAATAATATTTTTGGTGTGCTACGACGCGCATCAAATTTTGGCGCCGTTGCCGGGGGAGTATTGATTAGTTTAATTGTTTTATTTCTTGTGTTTTTGTTTTATTTTTATTTTTGTTTGTATTTTCTGTTTACGTCACGATTCTCTCACGATTTACCATTTGATCTTGAAACTGAGAGGACGTTTCATAGGTTACAAGGGAAGCACCTCAAGCATCAACATCCAGGATCAACATTGCTATTGACTTAGCATCTTACTTCCATCAATCCAATCCTGAAAAAGAAGAAATGGCAAACAATCGAAACAATCGCACTCTTAAGGAGTTGGCGACACCGAATCTCAATTATCAACCTCTATGCATTGATTACCCAGCCCTTGATGTTGCTTTTGAATTAAAATCCGGTTTAATTCACCTCTTCCCCACTTTTCATGGTTTTACAGGTGATGATCCTCACAAGCATCTCAAGGAATTTCACATGGTATGCACTTCTATGAAGCCCTCCGGGATATCCGATGAACAAATCAAGCTAAGGGCATTCCCCTTTTCTTTAGCGGACTCGGCGAAAGATTGGCTCTACTACTTACCATCCGGATCAATCAACACATGGAATGAGATGAAACGGGTATTTTTAGAGAAGTACTTTCCGGCTTCCAAAGCCGCCATTATCCGGAAAGAGATATGTGGCATCCGACAAATATCCGGGGAAACTCTCTACGAGTATTGGGAGCGATTCAAAAGGCTATGTTCTAGTTACCCTCATCATCAAATTAGCGAGCAACTCCTCATCCAATACTTTTACGAAGGACTTATTCCTACCGAGAGGACAATGATTGACGCCGCTAGTGGAGGGGCATTAGTTGATAAAACTCCCGAGGGTGCTCGGTTATTGATTTCAAACATGGCGGCAAACTCTCAACAATTTAGCTTTCGGCATGAACCTCAACCAAGTAAGGTAAATGAGGTAAAATCTAGTTCACTTGAGTTAAAAATTGCCGAATTAACTTCACTTGTTCATCGAATGGTCGTTGGAAAGATACAACAAGTGAAAGCGTGTAGGATTTGTGCTAATGTGAATCATCCCACCGACATGTGCCCCGCTCTCCAAGAAGGACCAATTGAGTATGCAAATGCCATGGGGGGGGGGGGTTTAGGACCACCGCAACACCACTATGATCCCTATTCAAACTCTTACAATTCCGGATGGAGGGATCCGAAATTTGGCTATAGAAATTCAAATGGCCCTAATCATCAAGGGTACAATCAAGGGTATAGTCAAGGATCACCACCTCCTTTCCCACCTAAGCCACAAGCCCTTTCTCCTAGTTCAAGCTTAAACTCCAACTTGTCTTTAGAAGATATTGTGAAGGCTCTTGCTCAAGATCAAATTCAATTCAAGCAAGAAATTAAGTCAAGCCTAAAGCATCTAGAGACACAAATGAGTCAATTGGCCACTTCTATGAGTAGGATTGAAGCTCAAGGGTTGGGAAAGCTACCATCTCAAAGCATCAACCACATGGAAAATGTTAGTGCTATCATATTGAGAAGTGGAAAAGAAGTTGAAGCACAACTCAAGCCACCACCGGGACATGACATTATGGAGGAAGAGGAGAAAAAGTGTGCCAAGAGTTCTCCTCCTTCCATCTCTCCTTCAAAGGTAACCTCTAACCCTCATCCCATTCCTATTATTACTAAGCCTTCTTTTCCAAGTAGGTTTGCACAATCGAAGAAAAAGGAGAAAGAGAAAGAAATCTTGGAAATTTTTAGGAAGGTGGAGGTGAATATACCTCTTATCGATGCGATTCGCCAAGTACCCCGGTATGCCAAATTTCTCAAGAAACTATGCACACAAAAGAGAAAGTTGATAGGTAATGAGCGTGTGAGCGTGGGCGAGAACGTATCCGCCGTGATCCAACGTAAGTTACCTCCAAAATGTCAAGACCCTAGTATGTTCACGATTCCATGTATGATTGGTAAGACAAAATTTGATCATGCCATGCTAGACTTAGGTGCATCCATCAATGTCATGCCATTATCAATTTATAAATCGTTGGATTTGGGTCCTTTAAAGGAAACGGGGGTAATTATCCAATTAGCAGATTGTTCTAATGCTTACCCCGATGGGGTAATTGAGGATGTCTTGGTAGAGGTGAACGGTCTAATTTTTCCAGCGGATTTTTATGTTTTACACATGGGAAATGATCATTCCATAAATCCCGCCCCCATTCTTTTAGGACGTCCTTTCCTCAAGACGGCTCGAACAATTGTGAATGTTCATGAGGGCACTCTTTCCATGGAGTTTGATGGTGAAATTGTCAAATTCAACATACTTGACTCCATGAGGTGTCCTCGGGATGTGAAATCTATTTCGTTTCTTGAAAAAGTTAAAATGATGGCGCAGAAAATGGTGGACCACAAAGAGCATGCACTAGAAAAAGTTTCATTGCAAGATCCTGGTTGATTGAGGATGGCACGTCGAGCCAACAACGTTAAATAAAGGCGCTTCTTGGGAGGCAACCCAAGCATGGCTGAAAAGCCACCGCCAGATTTGATCCCTTTATCCTTCCTTTTTATTTACTTTGTTCATGACTTTTTGTTAAGTGTTTTACATTGAGGACAATGTAAGTTTTAATTGTGGGGGAGGGGTTAAATTTAGTTCTTTTTATTTTTTCTTGTTTTTGTTTGAATAAAGTGGGGATTTGTATGCTTCGATTATTTTCATGCACCATGGGACGTGTTAATTGTCATGAGATAAAAGCAAATTTTTTTTGAACTTTCATTTCCTTGGAATAACATGATTTAAGTGACATGAGTTAGAACCATTTGATTGTGAATGAGATAGACATATTATAGTTGTAACCACTTGATTCTTGGGCTTTTATTGATACAATGATGGAACTATGAAGTAGAATTGCGGGTTTTTAGTAGACTATGACAACCATGTGAGCTATTGAGCCTTTTTGTTGATCAAATTTCTATGGAAATCTTCTTTCTTTCAGTGTGTGTATCTTCTATATTTTTGTAATGCTAGAACTTGCTTTGAACCATGTCAAAATTACGTTGATTTGTGCATATTTGAAGATGATAAAGGCACTTAAGATTTTAACCCACTTAGCCTAAAAAGCCTACCTTATGCATTTTCATCTCTAGTAAACCCCTTTGAGCTTTTGGCCGTTTTGTTGGATTGACCCGATTTATGAGCTTTTCCATTTCTTTGTTCTCTCTTGATTTACCCGTCCAAAGAACGAGTAGAGCTAGAAGGATTTATTTCATGAGTTTAAAAAAAAATGGCATGTTGAGAGATAGTGTGGGGGTACTTTTGATGAATGTAAAGAATGTTATGCAATTTGTGGGAGAGAAGAGGTTGTGTGCTTTTAGTTCTTTGTCAATATATATTTATATATAAAAAAAAACAAACAAAAAAAAAAGACAAAAATGAAGAAGAAGAAGAAAAAAAAAATGAAAAACAAATGTTTGATGGAAACATGAGCAAAAAGATTTGTTGTTGTTAGGTATTGGGTCCTATATATATCATTTACCCAAGTTTATCTCAATGCTCTACTAGTTTCTTGGACTTAGCTTTCATATCCTTTGTTTTTCTACCCGAGCCTCAACCCCGTTACAACCATATTAAAGACCTTTTGATTCTTATGTGCGCATTTCTAAAGTAGTGCAGATTTTGGTGTATAAGCAAGCCTATGGGAATGCATTTACATAGAAAGATTTGAGTGAAAAACACATTATCCATATACACTCAAGTGTTTGGAGAGGATTGTGAGAAAGTCTACTAATTTCCCAATATTTCTACTCTTATTGTGATCATCTTGTGAATATTTGATAAAGTATGCAAGTGAATAATAGCTATAATGTGTGTCAATCTTTTTAGTGTTTGACCATGGTTGTTGTCTCATGTCATTTTTACCATTTATCTTCCATTCTAATGAATTGGAGAAAAAATTGTTTATCCTAATCATTGCTCGAGGACGTGCAATTGCCTAAGTGTGGGGGTGTTTGATAAGTGTGTTATTCTTCTAGAAATCTTGTCTAATTCCAATGTTTTTATGCAATATTCTTTTATAATCGCTCGTTTAAAGTCTTGATTTTATCTTGTAGGATGGTTGGAGCTTTTGACGAGAAAAGATGTGGAATTGATCGAGATTGAGAGCCCCAAATGAAGTCGGGAGGTTGGAGAACGACCGAGAAAAGCGAGAAGTCCCATAAATGTGCCCGCAAGCTACTAGAGCTCGGGCTGGAGCAAGCAAAAAGGCTTGCTCCAGCCCCAGCTGTGCGCAGCAGCTAAGCTCGCGCTGGAGCAAGCCTTTTTGCTTGCTCCAGCGCGAGCTAAAGATGCCTTAGCATGCGCTGGAGCAAGCAAAAAGTCTTGCTCCAGCGCGATCCATGCGTGGCTCAATAGCTCGAGCTGGAGCGAGACATTGTGCTCGCTCCAGCGCGAGCCTCTTAGATTCTACCCGATTTCTGTGGCTATAAATGGAGTTTTGACATACTTTGAAACCATCTTTTGCCTCCCCCAAGTCTTGTTCTCTTTAGATTTTTGCATTTTTGGAATTCTCAAGCTTTGAAGATGACATTTAGAGGCTAAAAACCTCATCCGGGCAATTGTAATTCGAAATCATCATCTTGGTTTGTGAGATTATTGTTCTTAATATAATTTCTTTGTTGAGTAATTGATTTTCTTGTTTACATGCCAAGTGTTTGATGAATTGCTTAGCTTAGATGTACACTTTGTTATTGTGTTTCATTGATCCATTGCTAGTTAAGATTAAATTGCTATCAATTATGGTCTTGCTTAGTAGCAAATAGGGATTAATATTGATGAATGATTGATATTAGATTCTTAGGGGAAAATTAATGTCATTAGATTTAATTCATGCTAGGTGGATTGACTATTGATGTCAACTCTCTTTTTGTGATTAATGCTTCTCCGTAAATGAATCGAAGGCCTAGTCCCTAGATGTATTTTAGGAGTTAGAATTTATCGATTGGCTATCCGTTGATAAATTACGCTTAAGAAAAGAGCAAGATGTTCATATGCTATCATTGTTCCTCTTAGTTGGCTACTCAACTAGAATTAATCTTGCGTATCTATGATCGAATCGAGAAGATGATGGGTAATTACAATTGACCGGGCTTTACATTATTGATTCAATTATACCATTTAATTGCTTTCTTTATAATTTTTATTTGTTTAGATTCCGTACAATTGCAACCAACCCCCCTTTTTACTTAAGTTTCATAAGTTATTTAACAATTGTAATTGATCTACACTCTCTTGGGTTCGACCCTTGCTTACCTCTATTGCATTAGGTATCAAGGAAGTATAAATAATATTTTTGGTGTGCTACGACACGCATCAGCAAGGTCCTTTTCCTTGATGTGAGGGAGCAAAGTCCTTGGCCTGTTGGTGTGGTAGCAAGGTCCCTTGCCTCAAGGTGAGGGGGCTAGGGCCTCTGCTTCATGGTGAGGGGGCAAGGTAAAATTTTAAATTTATCCATCTTATTCTTGATGCTCATAGCATGATGGTTGTTTTTCCCTCATTGTAATGGTAGATTCATGTTTCATGCTTTTTTATGCTTGTTAGATGTTTTTATATAGAACCTATGAGGTAGGTAGGGATGTACCACCGCACATGTTGAAAACCTATTAGGTAGGAGAGTCCCCCTCCCCCCCCTCCCCTCTATAGAGAGAAATTCGAAGGTCTCATCTTGAAGTGGCGGGAGTATCGCTTAGAGGTAACGGGGGTGTCACCTCGCTGCGATATTTGAAGCGTGCCTCGAGGTCATTGATAAGTGCAATATTTATATATTTTATTACCTCTATCTTTAGCATTTTATTGTGATTATATGGCCATTAGAACTGATTTTATCTCATTTTGTGATTTGGGCAAGAGTTGAAGTGCAAAATATCAATTTCAATCAAAATAACAGATTTGGCGATGTTTCGGAAATATTAATATATCTGGAGATGCAGACATTAGTTTCTATTGAATTTTATCTAGTTGGAAAGTTAAGACAAAGGCCTATATTTCTTATGAAGAAGTCCAGACCCAGTTCGGAAGTTAAAGGGCTCGAACGTGTTGAAGAATTTAATGAAGATTTCTGTTCTGGACTGGACTGGAATGCGCAGCTTTGGTGAAAAATTCATAACTAGAGTTATGTAATGAAAGCTAACACATAAAGCTACAAATGTCTAGAAGGAGTCAAAGTCAGATTCGATGAATTAGAGGTGACAAATCAGAATGTAAAAGGAAGAATATATTCTTCATGCTTTGATGTTAAAGAGAAGAATATATTCTCCATACTTTGATGTTAAAGGGAAGAATATATTCTCCATGCTTTGATGTTAAAGGGAAGAATATATTCTCCATGTCTTGATAAAGGAAGAGAGAATATATTCTCTCTATGATTATGTCATCTTTTCATTGCCTATATATATGTCTTGCAAGACTTGAAGAGGACAACAACAAAAACAAGAAGAAAACAAAGAGAAGAGAGTTAGAAAAATAGTATTTTCAAGTTTTATGCTTACAATTATGAGTAGCTAAGTTTTTATTTCGATTCAAGGGAGTTCATTTTGATTCACATGTTGTGAGACACGGAGCTTCATCTATCTATCTACGGTTTGATTATCTTTTCTTATTATTAATGTTCATGCTTGTTTAGATAATAATCTAAGGTGCACATTAGTTGATTATCTATTACAATCTATTGCTAACAAATCTTCATAATCCGTAATTGTTATGTTTGATTTGTGCATGTAGCAATTAGGTTTTCATGATTAGTATCCCAATTTTCATAATCCCTCCCAATCATAAATCCTAGAGAGAATGCCAGTGTAGTAACTTTGCGCAGTGGAAAAGAAATTCAGAGCCCAACTCAAAGTGTGCCGGAAGAAGAAAAACCCATAGAAGCTAAAATTAGTATCGAAGCTCCTAAGGTAAGTTTTCCTTCAAACATGCATAATTCCACTAACACTGTTCCTATTTCCATCCCCTTTCCGAGGAGGTTAAGTAAATCCAAGAAACAAAATGAAGAGAAGGAGATATTGGAGACATTCAGGAAGGTAGCAGTAAACATTCCACTACTTGATGCTATTAGTCAGATTCCGAGATATGCAAAATTCCTTAAGGAACTATGCACCACGAAGAGGAAGCTACGAGGAGATGAAAAGATTAAAGTGGATGAAAATGTGTTTGCAATAATCCAGCGAAAATTGCCGCCTAAGTGTAAGGATCCAGGTATGTTTACTATCCCTTGTGTGATTGATAATAATAGGTTTGAACGTGCCATGTTAGATTTAGGTGCATCAATTAACGTCATTCCTCATTCAATTTATGCATCTCTTAATTTGGGTCCCTTGAAACAAACTGGTGTTATTATACAATTGGCGGATCGATCTAATGCATATCCCGAGGGGGTTCTTGAGGATGTGTTAGTACAGGTGAACGAATTAATCTTTCCATCTAATTTTTACGTTCTGAATATGGAAGATAATGGATCCCAAAATCCAGCCCCGATCCTCCTAGGACGCCCCTTCCTCAAAACAGCAAGAACAAAGATTGATGCTCATGATGGCACTTTATCAATGGAGTTCGATGGGTAGATTGTCAAATTTAGCGTATTCGAATCCATGAGGTATCCCCCTGATGTGAATTCAATTTATTCTATTGATATTATTGATGTGTTAGCCCAGGAGATTTTTGAGAAAAATCAAGTGGATGCATTGGAAGTAGTACTCAGTCATGGTTTATGGCAATTCGGGGAACATATGAATTTTAGTGATGAAGTTGAAGAGATGATTATGGCTTTGCAGTCCTTACCACCAGCCCCTAGCAGGTATAATGTGTCAAAAATTGAGTTATCATTTAATCACACAAAATTGTTGGCATCTGTGTTGCAGGCACCGAGTTTAGAACTTAAGCCCTTACCCGAGCATTTGAAGTATGTGTACTTAGGGGAAACCGAGACCTTACCAGTAATAATTGCAAAGAATCTGACTACGGTGCAAGAGGAAAGACTCGTTAGGATGCTTCGAGATCATAAGACAGCAATTGGATGGACTATAGCAGACATCAAGGGAATTTGTCCTTCCATGTGCATGCACCGGATTTTGTTAGAGGATGACTCAAAACCAAGCAGAGAGGCTCAAAGGAGGTTGAATCCACTGATGATGGATGTAGTAAAGAAAGAAATCCTGAAGTTGTTGGATGCAGGATTTATTTACCCAATTTCAGACAGCAAGTGGGTCAGTCCTGTTCAGGTTGTACCAAAAAAAATCTGGAGTGACGGTAGTGCAGAACCAGAATAATGAGCTAGTTCCTACAAGGATTCAAAATGGGTGGCGTGTTTGCATTGATTACCGCAAGCTGAATGCAGCAACGAGAAAGGACCATTTTCCTTTGCCTTTTATTGATCAAATGCTTGAACGATTAGCCGGTAAATCTCATTATTGTTTTCTTGATGGTTACTCAGGTTATAACCAGATTGTGATTGCTCCTGAAGACCAAGAGAAAACAACATTCACGTGTCCGTTTGGAACATTCGCTTACCGGAGGATGCCGTTTGGACTTTGCAATGCACCAGCCACTTTTCAGCGCTGCATGATAAGTATTTTCTCCGATTTAATCGAAAAGTACATTGAAATTTTTATGGACGATTTTACTGTGCATGGGGATTCATTTGATTCTTGTCTTGAAAATTTATCTCGTGTGCTTGATCGTTGCATTGACACAAACCTTGTTTTGAATTTTGAAAAATGTCATTTTATGGTAGAACAAGGGATTGTATTAGGACATGTTATTTCATGTAGGGGTATTGAGGTAGATAACGCTAAGGTAGATTTAATTGTGAACTTACCCTACCCCACATGTGTGAGGGATGTGCGATCTTTCCTTGGCCATGCAGGTTTTTATCGTAGATTCATCAAGGATTTTTCGAAGATTGCATTACCTCTATCCAAGTTGCTACAACAAGATGTGATTTTCGAATTCACCCAAGACTGCAAGGATGCTTTTGATAAACTGAAATCAGCGTTAACCACTGCACCTTTGATGCAGCCACCAGATTGGTCTCTTCCATTCGAAATAATGTGTGATGCGAGTAATTATGCAATGGGAGCAGTTTTAGGACAACGAGTTGGCAAACAACCTCATGTGATCCATTATGCTTCCCAGACCCTTAACGCGACTCAGTGCAATTATTCAACTACTGAAAAAGAACTTTTGTCTATTGTTTTTGCTTTAGATAAATTTCGTTCTTATCTACTTGGATCTAAAGTGATTGTATTTTCTGATCATGCAGCTTTAAGACATCTTTTAGCGAAGAAAGAATCAAAACCGAGGTTAATGAGATGGATTCTTCTTCTTCAAGAATTTGATTTGGAGATTAAAGATAAAAAGGGGGCTGAAAATTTGGTGGCAGATCATTTGAGTCGATTAGTGCGGAAACAAAATCTGGTGCCACTACAAGAATTCTTTCCGGATGAGCAATTGTTTGCTCTGCAAGGTATGGTTCCTTGGTATGCTGATTTAGTGAATTATTCAGTTTCTAGAACTTTACCTGGTGATTTGAGTAGAGCTAAGAAAGATAAAATTAAGAGTGAGGCAAAATATTATGTGTGGGATGATCCATACTTGTGGAAGTTTTGTTCCGATCAAATTATTAGGAGATGTGTGCCTGATTCTGAATTAGAGTCTGTCTTGAAATTTTGTCATGCTTATGCGTGTGGTGGTCATTTTGGACCTAAGAGAACTGCAAGAAAAGTGTTAGATAGTGGTTTCTATTGGCCTACTTTATTCCGTGATGCTTATGTCATGTGTAAAAATTGTGAACAATGTCAAAGAACGGGGAATTTAAGTCATAGGAATGAAATGCTTCAAACGCCCATACTTGTTTGTGAGATTTTTGATATATGGGGTATTGATTTTATGGGACTTTTTCCTTCCTCCTTTGGTTTTGTTTATATCTTACTTGCGGTTGATTATGTTTCGAAGTGGGTGGAAGCTAAAGCCACCCAAACTGATGATTCTAAAGCTGTTGTAGGTTTTCTCAAGTCTAACATTTTTAGTAGGTTTGGCATACCAAAAGCGTTGATAAGTGATCAGGGGTCCCATTTTTGTAATCGAGCTGTGGATACTTTGCTAAAAAAATATGGGGTGTTTCATAAGACATCCACACCTTATCACCCTCAGACAAATGGGCAAGCCGAGGTGTCCAATCGAGAAGTCAAGTCCATCTTGGAAAAAACTGTAAATCCTAATCGAAAAGATTGGAGTCTTCGACTTGAAGATGCATTATGGGCGTACCGGACAGCCTATAAAACACCTATTGGGATGTCTCCATATAGGTTAGTCTTTGGTAAATCGTGTCATCTTCCGGTGGAATTGGAACACAAAGCGTTTTGGGCTGTAAAGAGTTGCAATTTAGATAGAGATCAAGCTGGTATACATAGGAAGTTGCAACTACAAGAGTTAGAGGAGATTCGCCTTGATGCTTATGAGAATTCCCGAATTTACAAGGAGAAGACCAAGTGGTTTCATGACAAGATGATCTCTAGGAAAGAATTTGTGATTGGACAAAAAGTGTTGCTTTACAACTCAAGACTCAAATTAATGCCTGGTAAGTTACGTTCTCGTTGGGTTGGACCTTTTGTTGTGATTAATGTATTTTCTTATGGTGCAATAGAGATTCAAATCTTAGAAACTAACAAGTTGTTCAAGGTAAATGGACATAGACTTAAACCTTTCTATGAAGGTTTCCAAGAGCATACAATTGAAGAAGTTTCATTGATCAATCCAACTTACTTGGATTAAAAGGCTGCAAAATCGAGCCAACGACTTTAAAAAAAGGCGTTGCTTGGGAGGCAACCCAAGAGTGGCTGAACGACCACCATCAGATTTGCTTTCTTTTTCCCTATCTCTTTTAATTTCGTTTGTTCATTTTTTTTTAATTTATTTTCATTTTGTGTTGCATTGAGGACAATGCAGATTTTAAGTGTGGGGGAGATGGTTAGTTATTTGTTTTATGAGTTAAAAAAAAAATTCTTTATTGTGCAGTCAAGTAAGGTAGTGAAAAATTATTTCCCTTCATTAGTGATTGATTGAAAAATAAACTAGATTCAATAGAGAAGTTAAGTAGTGTTTAAATTGTTATGATTGTTGAAGTACAGGCTTTTAGAGAAATTCGTGTGAATTCGTAATTTAGCATAACTTTGTATGTGACTTTTGACTTGCTGAAATCCCTTCAAATTCCTCAAGGTTAATCTGGTTGATAGTGACTTAAAATAATAATGGATGAAATTCCTCGGTGTAAAGCTTGAGGCGTAAATTGCGTAATGTTGAAGATATAGTATAGCGCCTGGGATTATCTACACTGAAGGGATTAAGCCTGAGGAGTTTTCAAGCTTGGTAACCTAAGACTATCTAGTCTGGGATCTATCGGCCCAAACCTGCTACTGTGTTGGAAATCTAATAGGGCTATTCAAAGTATGTCCAGAATGAAATGATCCGCTTGTTGAGTAACCGGGTGCATTCATGAGTAATGTTTGTATTCGCATCAAAAGACAAGTGTGTGCTTAATAATAAAATGTTGCTCGTTTTGATTTATTATTTATGATAGAGGAAATATAAAGGGATGATGTTAAGTTAGATGTTGCATTAATAGTATTGCGGTTACGAAATTAAGTGAATTCTTGAGACGTTTGTGTGAATGCAAGAGTAATGGTGGAGACATGATAGACCTTTCTATCGAATTTTGTTATGAATTGATGTTTGGAAAAAAAATTTCATGAACTTGCTTGTTTGTACATTGAGAGATTGATTTTGTGGGTATATCTTCTGCAAACCCTCACGAGACTAAACTCGTCCACTAGGGGTAACCTAGGGGTTTAAAGGCTTGTTGCATATGCTAAATGCAACCGTGTTACCTACGAAAGTGGTTGGCTTTAGTTTTAGTTTTTTTTTTATTTTCTAGTTTCTCTTTATCTTTGCCCGAGGACGTGCAAGAGCTAAGTGTGGGGGAATTTGATAAGTGCAATATTTATATATTTTATTACCTCTATCTTTAGCATTTTATTGTGATTATATGGCCATTGGAACTGATTTTATCTCATTTTGTGATTTGGGCAAGAGTTGAAGTGCAAAATATCAATTTCAATCAAAATAACAGATTTGGCGATGTTTCGGAAATATTAATATATCTGGAGATGCAGACATTAGTTTCTATTGAATTTTATCTAGTTGGAAAGCTAAGACAAAGGCCTATATTTCTTATGAAGAAGTCCAGACCCAGTTCGAAAGTTAAAGGGCTCGAAAGTGTTGAAGAATTTAATGAAGATTTCTGTTCTGGATTGGACTGGAATGCGCAGCTTTGGTGAAAAATTCATAACTAGAGTTATGTAATGAAAGCTAACACATAAAGCTACAAATGTCTAGAAGGAGTCAAAGTCAGATTCGATGAATTAGAGGTGACAAATCAGAATGTAAAGGGAAGAATATATTCTTCATGCTTTGATGTTAAAGAGAAGAATATATTCTCCATGCTTTGATGTTAAAGGGAAGAATATATTCTCCATGCTTTGATGTTAAAGGGAAGAATATATTCTCCATGTCTTGATAAAGGAAGAGAGAATATATTCTCTCTATGATTATGTCATCTTTTCATTGCCTATATATATGTCTTGCAAGACTTGAAGAGGACAACAACAAAAACAAGAAGAAAACAAAGAGAAAAGAGTTAGAAAAATAGTATTTTCAAGTTTTATGCTTACAATTATGAGTAGCTAAGTTTTTATTTCGATTCAAGGGAGTTCATTTTGATTCACATGTTGTGAGACACGGAGCTTCATCTATCTATCTACGGTTTGATTATCTTTTGTTTCTTATTCTTAATGTTCATGCTTGTTTAGATAATAATCTAAGGTGCACATTAGTTGATTATCTATTACAATCTATTGCTAACAAATCTTCATAATCCGTAATTGTTATGTTTGATTTGTGCATGTAGCAATTAGGTTTTCATGATTAGTATCCCAATTTTCGTTGATAACCTAAGGAAAACATTAGAGTAAATTAAATAGTTGGCGCTTGCTTAAACTATTGTTTATCCTTAGTCGCTTCTAATTCGTTATGCTATTATTAACATGATTAGGATTGCTTAATACCGAGTCAGTTGATAATAAGAATTTAACCGGGTGCTGGGCTTTGGTTAATGATATACGGAAGTTAATAGGGATATAAATAACTGGTTATTTATGTTCTTGGCTAAGTAATCAAAGAATAGATAGTATTTTAGGTGTCTATGATCAACTTAAATTGAAGAACGAACTATCCTTGAATCGATGCTTTACATTTATTGAACTTTCTATTTAATTCCTGTCATTATTAATTCATCAAACAAACCTCCCCATTGAATATTATTTTGATCAACCAATCTCTAGGGTTCGACCTGGACTTACAAGTACTACAAATTCTTGTGAGAACAGTAATTATATTTTGGTGCATTCGACACGTACCAGTCATGCCTCAGGGCCTTGCCTCGAGGCCACGCCTTGAGGCTAGGCCTTAAGGTCACCTTTGAGGCTAGGGCGTGACTTGCCTCGAGGCCGCTCGTCGGGGTTTTCCTCTTCTAGATGTGGCGCGAGTTACCTCGTATAGGCTGATAAGATTTGACGGCATGGTCTAGATTTATTTTCTCGTATGGCATATTTACCATTGAATTTACACATTAGGTCTTTTTAGGCTTTGCGTTAGTCATTACTTTTTACCCCGTGGCTTCATGAGCACTAGGTCAATTACTTAATTGTTTTTCTGTACCCCATTGCTTCATGAGTACTAGGTCAATTACTTAATTATTTTTCTGTACCCCTTGCTTCATCAACACTAGGTCAATTACTTAATTATTTTTTTGTACCCTGTGGCATCGTAAGCTCTAGTGGAGTACCAACGGTGTTATTCATAACATCTCCTGCATGTTACCACACGGCTTAAAAAATATCTACAAATAATAACTTCTACACCTCCTTGCTTCTACTCCTTAATGTGTTTACTATGAGTAAAACATGTAGGAGTAAGGTTCATGTGGGGTGGTTTATAACGTCTATTGTCATTCTTTGTGTGGATTAACCGTCATTTTGTTGGGGATCGTTATTCAGAATATGCAGCGGATAAAATTTTTATTCTATTCCCGAGCCATGGATAAATTTAGGCTTTTCGTTGATTTTAATTGAAAATCGAGGTAGAACAATTTACCCCTTGTAGGGTGTTCGGGATCATGTTCGTGAGAATAGCAACCCACGAGTTCCTACCTCTAGATTGTCACACGAAGATGATGATCTTCAAAAGCTCCATCCTCTTCTCCTAGCAACGGGGAGGACGGCTAGGGCTTATGAGAGGGAGAGGGAGTTTTATTTTAATGCTTTTCTCTAAGAAAATCTAACTCCAAGTTGTAGGATAAAAAATTGATTGAGTCAACAATGACCAAGGTATTTAAACAAAACCAAGCAGCTTATTCTCTAAGTTGGGCATCCAAGCCTACCAGGATGGGCTTATTGGGCTCATCCAATGTATAGCCCAATGTTGAGTAATTTAATTAATTAATCCAAGTCTAATTCAATTAGACAATTAATTAAATACTTATTCTTTTAATTAATAGTATATATTAATTCCAAATTAATTTAACTATTAATATTGATTAAATAAATATTTTTAACTCATACCATTAAATATATATTTATTAAATCAACACATCCCAAACGATCAATAGTTTCACATCCATGTGAAATTACCGAAATACCCTTTTGCATAAAATATTTTCATCCTATCATCTTCATATAGCGCGACTCTCTAGGCTCATTTTGATTGGCATTGGGAGGATTCCAAGAATATAGTTATTACCATGCAAGTCCCGTGTAGCTATACCAAAACACAATCAAGCGCGAGATGAATATGTCATCACGAACCTTTAAGTTACAAATACCGTATGCGTATAAGCTCTTCATTGACGCAACTCGATCAAGTAAAAGTCGTGGAACATCACACCCATAGAACTTGATACTGTACTAAATAATCATACTGATGTGAAATTACTGAACTACCCTTTGTATCCAATACGAGTCAGTTATATTTGCTTTGGCCAACGACTTTAATTCCACAACACCTATGATCGTACATGTTACTTCTCGTTTACTTTCGAGACAGTAAATCCTCTATTAGCAGTCAACTTCCCATCATTGAACGCACCAATTGAATCGTACTTCGAGGTCGACCCCACCAACGGGTGATTGGGCCTAACTACTCTAATAACTTATTCAATGGTATGGGTACAATGTAAATGACTACTCAGGTTTAATGCTCACTCATACTATTGTAATAGTTAATCCCGACCTTTGACTGTCACTGAGTAAAAACACATGTGATCGTATTACTATGAGTCGTGTTCGAATATATTAACTCAATTAACTATATCAATGAAACTAGCTCCCACTATCTATTCAGTGTAATACTAGCACTTCTTGTCAAAGAAAGTGTCATACAAGTTGAATCTTAATACCCAATTAAGATTCCTTAACTCGGGAACCATATTTATAAGATCGAGCACTTAACTCCTCCAGTGCCTCCACACTATCAAATAACTGGTGGTGAGCATACCTCAATCTTAGGGACTTATTTGTTCAATACATCTAATGCCACATAGTTTTACATGGACAAAAATTCATTGCCTTTATTTATGTTCGTACAATATAAATCAGTGTCCTGCTCAAATCTAATTCTTCATGGGCATTGAGAGCATCAACTAACATACTTTTTATGCGGGGTTGTTGTGTATAACCTCGATCCAGAGAGTATTGAACGGGGGCTTCAGCTTATTAGAGCTTCAACCTCTTTCTTATATTCCCGGAAGGGTCATAAGGTGGGCAGTGGGGCCTCAGCCGAAGCTTCATGAGTATGGGGAGATTTCATACTGCCACCTATATCAGCCTCTGATGGGGCCTTGTACTAATTAAATTTTGGCTTTAGTCGCAAACTTGGGTTCCGAGGAGTGCTTAATGAGCATATAGCAAAAATTCAAGGTACTCAAAATTCAACAGCAAACTAAACAGGGTGCTCACAGGCACATTAAAACTAAAGGGGGTGCTTATAGGAACCCTTGTTCAACAATTGGTTCGTATCCAACTCGAGATTAGTTCATAGGGTGTTATGGGTGCTTTTGCAACCCTTTTTAGTCTTTGGACGTCCAACAATAGCCTACACTCCTTGCCCCCCACTCCTTAATGTTTTTGTCATGAGTAAAATATTTAGGAGTAAGGTTTATCTAAGGTGATTCATTATGAGCTATTGTCGCTTTTCGCATAGAATGAACCATCATTTTTAATAAAAGGTCGTTAAGTATAACCTCGGTCCGGAGTGTCGTTTTTATTGAAGAGGGCCTTCTAATTTATTAGAGTCACAACCTCTTTTTATACTCCTGGAAGGGTTACAAGGTGTGCAATATAGTGCTTCAGCCGAAACTTCTTGAGTTCGGGGAGCATTCGTTTAGCCACCTATATTGGCCTCTAAGAGGGCTTTGTGTGAATTGAATTTTGGCTTCAGTCAGAAATCTTGGTTCCAAGGAGCACTTATGAGAGTTTGTTAAGTCATTCATCATTAATTGTCATATAGACTTGTAATGGATCATGCAGACATTAGCTAATAACTAATATACACATGTGATGTTTAGCATGCATAATATCATAGAGGAAAATGTGCTCGAAGGCACTTAACGAACATGTAGCAAAAATTCGAAGTATTTACAAGATGTGGGCCTTCTCCTTTCACAAGACATGGAGGTAACTACCCTATCTTGGCGAAGGTCACTGTGCTATGGGGCCATATGGGCTCTGTGATCTCATTTTCTCATCTTCCTTCATCGTCACCTTTCATAGACTTTGAGCACTGCGGCATGTCACAAATTTCAATGGGGAAGTATTTCCCTGGTGCACTACGTTGCCCCACCATAGCTTAATTAGATCATGGGCATCTTTTAATTAAGTTGGCCACAAGTTTTTTGGCCAATTTTTTTGGCCCCAAGTGATTTGCACAACCTTTTTCATGCGTTTTCATGTACTCGAAGCCTATCACCTGACGATAGATTATAGTCGTGGGGTTGGCTCTCCCAAAATCATTCATTTTGCCTTGGGCTAATTTGACCATCCCAAAATCGTTTGCTATCCCTACTGGGGTCTTGACTCCCTTCCATTTTGTACCCAAGTATTCGAGAGACCTTTTCTTCTCCCTGGATATCGTATTTATCATGACTTGCTTCCCCTTATCATCTTGATTCGAGTTGTCATGCTTCCTTTTTAAGTTTCTTCAGGACATTGGCATAACATTCTCTAGCCTACCTCACATCTCCTACGGTCTCTCTTTTCCCAACGGGGGTCAAAAATTTCATCTTCATGTGAAGATGGATATGACGGCTTGAAAAAGGTTTAAGCTCGGCCTCTCCAAAATGACATTATATGTGGAGGGGGCTACAATTACTAAGAATTTCACCATCTTTGTAGATCGAGCTGGAAATATAGCCAAGGATATGGGTAGGGAGACTTTCCCTAGCACATCCACTACCTCTCTTGTAAATCTCGTGAGGGGGGTGTTGGCCCCTTGGAACCGTGCATTGTCTAACCCCAACTGAGTAAAGGCATTGTAAAAAATTATGTCCGCAGAACTTCCACTATCAACCCAAAATTTCTTAACCAAAAAGTTTGAGACTGTGCCCGAGATCACTAAGGCATCATTGCGTGAAAGGATTTGGTTCTCCAAATCTCGCGCTACAAAGCGGATGTCCTTCGTGCCTACTCCACCTAATTACCTTGATGCGCTAGCGAGGCACTAAACGCGTGCAAACCTTGTTGGGATCTCGGTACAAACCCCGAGGACGCCGGTGCAGTGGAAGGTATAAATTTAAAAAATAAAGTGGCATCCTCGAAACTAGGGCTAGGTAGACATGGCACCATCGGATTCAAAACTTGGAGATTAGTTTACTCGTGTTTACCTCTTGAAGACCAAAAAACAGCAACGTCTTTTTAAGCAACTCCCTGCTACACCTCTCCGGATGGATTTGCCCTAGTGCCCCAAATGTTGCGCCTCTAAGTTCATCCACACCTTAGCTCGTACCCTCGATTATCTCCACCAGTGCTAGCAAGGAGAGTATCGAATTTAGGCTTATGAGAAACGAATAGGAATATAATTGGTGTTTTTCGTACTCAACACATGAGTTTGAAGAATATGATGTGAAAGAGGTGTAAGAGAAAAGAAGAGAGAACCATGAAGAACTAATCTTCAATATTCATTAGATTAGAGTCAGTCTTAGAATAATATATTATACATATTTATACTTGTGCATGACATAGGCCACGCCTAATACACAAGGCACACACCCTCACATGGCATTTATTATATGCCTATATATATGTGTATGTATATGTATATGTATATGTATAATATATCCTTCCTTAATTCAACAACTTAATATATATATATATAAATATATATATATATTAATACAACATGGTTAACCAATTTGGTAACCTATACACGCATGGCGTGTATCTCTTTGTGTATATATATATATTATATTAAGTTTCCTTCTTTTTTAATTCTCTTCCTTAATTAATTGGATACTTTTCAACTAATTAGATACTTCTATATATTTGATATCATATCAAATATACCATATCTTATCAAATAAGATCTTTCCATATCTACAATATTTATCCTAATATATATTGATAAGATCTTTCCATATTAATTAGTTATCTAATTAATTAGAATAGATCCTATCAAGCATATTATAAGATATTTATTAAATATACATATATATATATATATATACATAGACTTGGTGAGTAAGATAAAATCCTCCACCAAAGTCATACACATACACGCCTAGGGTGTGTTATAAATATGTATATATATATATATATATATATATTTTTCCTTTCACATATTAACTAATTAGACCACTAATTAATTAACTAGTCTTTTCCAATTTAATATTCCAATATTAAATTATAAGACTTTTATTAATTAAGACCACTTAATTAATTTATTCCTTTTCCCGATTAATTAATTCCAATTAATTAATCTCGTCATTAATTCACAAAGAATTAACTAGCCAATAGGTACTACACTAAGTATTGTATGTGACCCCTTAGATTCATTCACAAGCTAGCAATAAGTCCTTCCATAGGCTAGATTAATTATTCATAATAATTAACTAGGCCTTGGATTAATTTCACCAATTAACCCAAGGCACCTATCGGTCGTGGTTCGATGTCTAGCAACGTCGCCACGACTTCCTAGATGTTAATGATGAAAATGCAAACCTATCCAGATTTCAATCTTTGTGTGAGTCGAATCCCTTCATCTTTTTCCCATCTAAGACCTAGGGCTTGGCAATGGTCAAAACCCTAATAGCCTTTGAAACTATGACTATGTTGGTTCCACTAATGATCTGGTCTTCTAAGCAGGGATCACCAATCCCTCTTATAAGACAATGCTCTGGCCAGAGACTTTTCGATCATTCAATTTGACTCAATAGCATAGGAAATAATGGGTACTTTTGGCCTTGGATGAATCCCCTCCGACTGTCACTTATTCCGTTGTACTACCAGACTATACCTAATATATACGCTGTATGACTCTCCTGGAGTGCACGTGCACATCAAAGAAGAGTAGGTAGTACCCCTTCCAATGACATCTCAGGTCTAAGGATTATCTCACACTACGAAAACCAAAGGACTCCAAGTTCGACAGCACCAACGAGGAATCCTTGCTGGGTCGTTCAATTCCATACCAAAGTATGAATCTTCATACATGTATTTCCATACAAGCTATCGACAATGGAACACGTCGACCTCTTGGGAGAGTTTACATGCATGAACAAGTCTTGGCGAGGCCAGTGATATCCCACATCTCACAACCTCTGTGACTTAGAATGTGTTTTAGGATTACAGTCTTTGAGAGCATTCTCTAGGTATCCCGATCGCTCCCCTAACCATATGCAATCCATGGGATCTTTATCTATACTAACACTAGTTATAACAATAAAGAAGCATTCTGTAATAGGTTTGATATAATCTAAGTAATAAGACTGACATAGTGTTAATGTTCAAGCCAACAGATGGCTCGCTGGGCATATAACACTTTCAAACCCATGGTTGCCCTTAGCATAGCTTTCCTTGAGTTTGCCGAGTCTCCCCTAGCAGGACCTCCCAGAATTACTCCTATTACTCCATTCAGTTAGGGGGGGGGGTTGTCCATATTAACATCTGCCCTAGGGGGATTACCTTTGCCTCTTCCTCGCGGTCCCGACGGGAACTGGGGTGTTGACCCTTGTGAATTTTACCCTGATGGTTATGCTACGACCTCTTGAAAATAGCCTCTTTTGATTAGATTCTCTATCTCCAACTATAGGTGGTGGCACTCCTCGGTAGAGTGACCTTGTCCCGATGGAAACTATAATATTTCCTTGACTTCAAGCAACTAGAATTATCTTTCATTTCCTTAGGCCATTGGACTATGACTTGCTGCTCTGCAATGGCCAAAACTTGCCCTCGTGGAAGTGTGAGTGGGGTATACTTTGAGAATCCAGGAGAAGGTATGTATTTGCGCTCCTTGGGCTCTGGTACCTTATCATCATCTCTAGCTTTTCTCTTGTCGCAACCACACTCTTGCCTGGTTGGCTCCAAAGTTTCCTCATTTCTAATGTGTTTCTCTGCCCGATCCAACAATCCGTCCATGGTGGATAGTGATTTCCCAGCAATGGATTCCTTAAACCTGTCATTGTGTAAATTCCTTTGCATTATCCTTGGAAGTAACTCATGGTTAACTTGGGGTACCT
Organism: Buddleja alternifolia; assembly: GCA_019426215.1. Lineage (NCBI taxonomy): Eukaryota > Viridiplantae > Streptophyta > Magnoliopsida > Lamiales > Scrophulariaceae > Buddleja > Buddleja alternifolia. Next base: position 20,052,744 of record CM033401.1, read on the forward strand.
CAGATACAGTCGTGGATAAGCACTGCACGTATTCCCTGAGGGACTCTCCATCTCTCTAAACCACAGTAAACAAGTAAGAGGTTGTCTTTGGGTATTTCTTGTTCATAGAGAAGTGGTTCAGGAATCGACTTGTTAGTTGCTCAAAGCTAGTAATAGTACCGGCGGGCAGCTAATTAAACCAAGGGCTCTACTAGATAAAGTAGTTCTAAAAATTTTGCAATAGGCTGTTGTTGGGAATCCATCGGGTAAAAATGCAGAGGAATAAAAAAAATTTGGATTCCTAAACAGAGATCACTTTAACGGGAATAATGAATTTTAAACAGTTTTCCAAAAACTTAAACGAAGTAGATTACCTTATCAATTTCGTAGTATTTCTTCGCGTAACAGCAACTCCCTAAGCTCCTGTCTCTAAAGATGCATGCGAAACGAACCTTCAAAATTTCTTCCAAAACTTCCTCATTGATGGTGGTGGACAGCTAGGGCGAGCTTTTGGAGGAGGGAGGAATCTATTCCTTTTGTGTTATGCAATTGGGTTAAGACCTTGTGACTTGTTAGTGTTAGAATTAACTTATAACTCTTTTACTTAACAAACAAGTCAAGGAGTGTTCCTTGACTCCCATGTAGCCACCCCTAAGGCTTCTAAAGGACATGGGCGGGCTTTTGTTGGCCCGTTCAACTTAGCCCAACTATTTAACATGTATTTAATTTAAATCCTATTTAAATTCCAATACATATTAAATAATTAAATAATTTAATTCAATCTTATTAAATTAAATATTTAATTCATTGATTTAACCAATAAATCAATGCGTCCATTTAATTACATCTTTCTAAAAGATTAACACAAAAGACATCCCGTTCGTTTCTTATAGCACGACTCTTTAAGTTCGTCTCAATTGGCAATGAGAGGAAATACCAAAGGATGTGAGTGTCACCTAGTCAGTCTCGTGGACTCACATTGTAACCCAATTGAGTACGAAATGAACGAATCATTTATGAACCTCTGGACCATAAATACCATATGAGTATAAGCCCTTCACTGACGTATCCCGATCAAGTGAGAGTCATGGTTTATGTCAAACTCACTAAACTTGATACTGTGCATGTAATCATATCATGATGAAATTACCAAACTACCCTCCATGTCCCATATGGGTTAGTTTCATTGCTTTGGCCAAAGACTTATAATTTCATATGCACATGATACTTTCTCGTTTACTATCGAGACAGTGAATCCCATCTTGGCGATCACTGAACAACTGCTACTTGACTCATTGAGATCGCACTTCGAGGTTGGCCCAACCAAATGGTGAATTGGGCCTAACTACTCTAGTAACAGATTCAACAGCACAAGCACATTGACCATGAACCCTCAAGTCTAAGGCCCACACATACTATTATGGTCAGTAATCCAATCATTGACAAACACTGAGTAAATACCCATGTGATCGGATTACTGCAAGTCATGTTCGAATATATCAATTCCATTGATATATCTAGGACACGTGTCTTACTATCCCATAGTGTTCGACAGGCACTCCTTGTCAGAGCATGTGTCATACAAGTCGAATCTTAATGCCCAATTAAGATTCCCTGACTTGCGAACCCCTTTTGAGTGATCAGGAATAAGACTCTCCCCGTGCCACATCTTTATTCCATAAAGAGCGAAGAGTCAACCTCGATACACAAGGACTGTTTGTTCAATACTTATTTGATGCCACAAAGTTTTACGTGAACAGAATAATAATTGCCTTTATTAATTATCAATTTGTACAACATAATTGAATACGCTATAAAATTTATTTGTCCTCATTGGCATCTAGGGCATATACCTGACAGCCGCATCGCTGATATCATACATGTTAGCTTTGGCATTAAACTTGTCAACGTGCTTTTGAGGGTCTCCTACACTTTCATACTTGCTAAGATGCGGTATCTTCAGTCCTTGTGGTATAGACTCCGCTAAGATAGTCAAGCAATACAGACTTCTCTTGGGGCCGGGGGTGTTACCGCTAGGGGGACGAGTTGTCTATCCTCATTCCTACCCCTATTTTCAGCACTTTCATCTTGATGAGAGGCTTGTTTACACCGACCTTCTCGCCTCGGCAAGGTCTCTTCGTGGGTCAAGGAAGCTTTACCTCTAAGTGGAGACCTAAAGGGTACCGTCCTTCTGCCTCTTCCTCGTGGTGGCTTATCTTGAGGAAAGGCCACGCGAATCTCCCCCTTCTCCCATGCTACTCCGCTAATGGGTGAGTTAAATCGCCTTGACCCTACCCCTCCTAGGGCCAGGAACTCCTGACCTCTTTGGGGGGATCACTTGGGCTTAACTTGAGATAGGCACTCCCTCGCACGAGACTCCTGACCCCGGTGAGCAGATTGAGGGGGTACATTATTCCCACCTTGAGGGTCCTGCTCCCTATAAGCCGATGGGGGTAGCCTGGACTGAGGGGGGGTGCTTTCTAGCGCACTGCTTAATAGCACACGCCGCCGCTCGTATTGAGGAATCCTCAACAAGATCAAGGAGGGCTTCTTGGATGATCTCAAGAACCCTAGTAGCAGGGGGCGAAATCACTTATGGCGTCACGAGAGGTACATTCTGCTCATTCAATGGAGATAATGGATTTGGGTCTCCTCCACCGACATGAGCGTCTGGTAGACCTTCTTACGGTGTGGGATTAGGGACTCCACCACCTGCTGCTGGCATGTTGTTGCTCGTCATCCTATCACCGTTGGTATGTGCTTGAGACCTAGCTTGCATACTCAGTGGTTGGACAACTATTCCCACAGACGGCGCCAAAATGATGCAGGATTAAAATGTATATATCACGTGTTGACCATGTGGGGATGAAATTCGACCCAATACCCGACAAACTAGGCACTAGGTTGTTTTATGTTTAGACTGCAGTCGCTATAGGCAAGCTATCTATGTACCTACTTTGATGGGATCAAGTCTTTTCGTAGTTCAATGGTGGGGTAGCTCTCTAAAGATGTCTGTTGTTTTCTCTCTAGCAATCTTTTTATGGGGAGAGCAAATAATGAATTTTCACCAACTCTTCGTGGTATTTATAGAGCTGAAGGTGGACAATGGGCCGAAGGCCTCATCAGAGGCCCATCCAGTGATAGATAATTACTTTCGACCATATACTATGGCTCAATTGATTACTTGAGCCCCTTTAGCTCGGGATGTCCTGTTTGGGTTATCCCCGCTCAATTACGAGTCCTTTTGTAAAATTGCCCACTAAATTTATAATCCACATCAATATGTTATGATATCTTTGAGTAGAATCATCTGAAGGGTAATGACATTAACTCATTCGAACTTTTTGGGTTTCTGTACTTGTGTATACTATTTTATTATTATTATTATTATTATTATTTTGCACTTTCTTATGTTAACGGTTTTTACAAAATTTTAAATTTTATTCCGCCGGGATCCCATCACATGCATCACATGTATCCCTTTTAAGGATATATATATATATATATATGACATTTTATTTATTGAAACAATATTTTCTTGTGTTTTCATTATTTTGAATTGTACTATTCAAAATATCATTTCAAAAAGGGCATAAATAGTGAACTACAAGGGCCATTAAATGTCATTTTTACCCTTAAAAGGGTCACATGCAATGTATGTAATGAAATTCCAGTGAGTATTCTGCCGAAAAATACAAAAAGTATAAAATTTTGTAAAAACTCGTGTAGTAAGAAAATGTAAAAATAAACAAGTTTAGATAAAGAAATGGAATAGTTTACAAAAATAAAAAAACCTAAAAAGTTTTAATGGGTTAATGTCAGTACCCCTGCCTCCTATGTGAAATGTTTAAAGGGCAAATATCTTGGTCACTATAAGAAAAAATAGTATCAGTGATAAAATAGTAATCATAGTTCAAAAAAGTCAGGTATTTAGTGATATCAATTATTGTTTTACAATTCTAGTGACTTTTGCAAACTTAATATGAACATTGTATTCGTCTAAATTCTCAAATTGACAGACTATTAGTAACATAGTACTAACAACGAAAATGCAGCCACTCAACTGTGGTTAAGCGTGTGTAATTACATGACTCGAAAGAAAACTTTTATACCGATCTTAATGTTACTAATTGTCAAATAATGATGAAAATCTCAATTCTTGTCACTATAAACCGGTACAAATTATCATCATGATAAAAAAAGATTTCTTGTCATTTAACTACTATTATATATAAGAGTAAATGTCCCAAATATACATAAACATTTTCGTCGCCATTCAGTTCCTTTTCTACTTTTTTCCTTGTATCCCTGGAACCGTGCCGTTCGAGCCTTAGGATCTTTTGAATTCGATCGTTTTGAAGTTGCTTGGTTGGAAATTGGAATTGTTTTTGTTAGGAATTTCATGTTAGATGTTTTGATGATAACAATGAGGATTACTTGTTAGACCCCAAAATCTATAAGTTTGATTATAATAGAAATCATGTATAAGCTTTGAGCGTTAGAATTGTAATAGACTTTATAGGCTTTGATTTATTTTATTCTAAACTGTTAGGCTAAGTACTCTTAGATTGAGCGTCTGATGATTTCTGAGTGAGTTTATCAATAATTAAGTTTGAAGATTCAAGTGCCTAAAGTTTGAATGAAGAAAAAGCTTCCAAGCGTCCAAACGACCAGTTATATCAAGCGTCACTTATCAGACAGAAGTAATTTAAGGATGAATGAGCGTCTATCAATGACTGATTTCACCTGAATTTATTTTTAAGTCCAGAAGGTGTTTAATGCAAATATTCTCAATGCATTAAGTGCCAACGGGCATTTAATTCAAATGCATTAAAAGTGATAAGCTCTTTCAGACGTATGGAGAAGTCACCCTATTGGATTGTCAACTATTCACAGACTGCAACACCAACTTTTGTGCAGTCGATTTTCAGGAAAAAGGACTAAAGTTGTTCACTTGCGGAAGTGAGAGACACGTGCTTGTGCATGTGTCAAACGGACACTTTTTCCAAGAATGCCTATAAATAGGACTTCAACAACAAGCCAAACATACCCGATTGATTCCAAGCCAAATTGTTGTTGAATTGAAGTCTCATTCCTTAAATTCTCAGAAAAGCCAGAATATTCAAGCAAACATTCTCTTTGCTTTTCTTCAAATTCTGAGACAGTCAACCAATATCTCAAACATTCTTTTCGGAGAAATCTACATTACTATTGAGATATTCACAGTTGTTTGAACTTCATCAAAATCAAACAAACCATCCAGAAAAACCCCATCCAAGCCTCGCAGTCTGTGTGAAGTCGAAGTTAGATACTTGCATTAGTTCTGAGTGAAAGAAGCAAGAAGATAGAAGTGCCTTGGAGTAGAAATCTGTGTGATCAAGGAGCTCAAGTCATTAACATCCATCTCTCCCTAATTTGTAGAAGATTCTGTGTGATTCTTTGAGAATCATCTTAGTGGATTGCCTCCGAGTGTTCAAGGAGAATAAGGACGTAGTTGGGATTACACCACCCAACGAACCTTACAAACATTGTGTTCCTTACTTTACAGTCAATTTCCATATCGTCACATTATTGCATAAATCTGTTAAGAACTTAATTGAACGCTAAGCAACTAAAATACCTTTTGTGACGCTGAAAGCTTTCAAAGAGAAGACCATAAAATCATTCTGTTGTACTAACACTGATTAAAGAACTGAATGCTTAAACCTATCTGGTTATAGTATTCAAATCTTGAAGTCTAAGTTAACTTTCTAAAAATACTCTTCATTAGACGCTCAAGTCAAGCGCCTACTTTTCAAGTGTCCAACGAATTTCAATACGGATCTTTTTGAAGTCGAAAAAAATTTCAGGATCTATTCAACCCCCCCCCCCCTTCTAGACCTTTCGTATGCCACTTGGGACCAACAAGTGGTATCAGAGCCGTTAAAATTGAAATTTCAAAATTTCCAAGCATAACTGCTTGTTTAGATCCTTTTTCAAAATTTAGTTACTTTTAAAATCTCTCATGGAATTTTTTAAAGTTCCTAAGTTGACCGAGTCAAACTATGACTCATGGAAGGTCAAAGCTTTTACCTATTTGTATTCCTGTGATGACGAAATGTGTGATGTCATTTCAGATGGACCCATTCAGATTTACAAAGTACTCACCAGAGCGCTTGGAGCCACAGAAGAGACTTCAGATGGCTATGTTGAGAAGCCTAAGCAGGAATGGTCCACAGATGAGTGTCGAAGATTTAATCTAGACAATGTTAGACGAAACGCTTTGTACACTGCTATTGGTGACAACAACAATTTATTCAACAAGGTCAAAGTTTGTAACACTACCAAGGAGATATGGGATAAGTTAGCCATAATTTGTGGCGGTTCAGCACAAATCAAGGAAAACAAACTTTCAATCGCCAAAGAAAAATTTAATAGTTTTAAGATGTTGCCTAACGAGACCCTAGAGCAATTAGATATAAGATTTACAACTCTTGTTACGGAACATATATCGTTGGGGATGGATTTGCAAAACAGAGAAATGGTGATTAAGATTTTCAGAAGTCTACCTAGTAGATTTTTGATGAAGACAACAGCAATGAGAGAATCTAATATGTTGGATTTTTTAAGTCCAGAAGACGCCTTTTCAGAACTCAAGGCATTTGAGTTTGAGTTGAATTTAGCTAGTGATGTTGTGAGTAGTCCGGTAAATGAATCTAGACCGCTCGTAGCATCAATCAAGGGTAAATCGGGTAATAAGGGAAAAGTTTCAGATATCAGTGAGGATGAGGAACTAGCGCTTCTGAATAGATTCAGAAAGTTCGTGCGATATGAAAAGAAAGGAAATAGTCCTAAGCATCAAGGACACAGTTCATATCAAGTGCCTGCTACAGTACAACAACAGTATCAAGCGCCTCAGTATTTTGTTCCTACACCCCAAGCGCCTGTTCAATACCAAGCATCTACTCAAAATCTCTCAATGCCTGTGGTCTCAAAACCACACACTGCAAGGTTAGCAAATGAACAAAAGATGAAAACTAATCTTTGTTATAATTGCAGGAAACCAGCGCATTACCAGGTAAATTGCCCTTATCCAAACGTATCTAAGCCTTCAAGGCAGGATTACTTAGATAGAAACCAATTCAGGAGCAACCTTCGTCAACAAGGTTTGCTAGCGAAATCAGAACAAGCGTCCGCATCTGAAGATTTGGAGTCATCAGAGGAGAGTAGTGATGATGATGAGCCAATGGATGACTCAGCGCTTATCTGTCTCATGGACAGAGATGATGAAGCGTCCCCTGAGGTAAACACTGAATTATCTCTTCCTCTCTCTTATAAAGAATTACTTGCCAAAGTCAGAGAGTATTATAATGATTGTCAAGATGCCGCCAAATTATACCAAAATCACTTTCATATCATTTCATCGCTCACAAGTGATAAAGTGACACTCAAGGCAGAGTTGCAAGTTTAGCAACAATGCATTGAGAAAAACCAATCGCTTGAGAGTGAAATAATCCAGTTGAAAAGTGATCTTGATATAATAGTCAAGAAAGAAGCTGAGTTGATTGCTAGACTTGCTAAATCAGAATAGCTCGTCTCATCATTGTCTAAGGCGTCAAGAAAGCTAGACAATGTGACTGAGGTAACAAGGTTATTTGGTGAAAAGACCGGTTTAGGATGCAATAAATTCGGTAAACAACCAAACAAACCTAATGTTACGTCAAACAACAAAGGGAAGGGTGTTTTCTTTGTTGAAGAAGGTCACAAATTCAAACACATGTTGAACCAAGCGACAATGGTACGAGGCCAAATGAGAAAGCCAAAGCTAACTCAGGCAAGTGTAAGGCAAAGGCAAATGATTTACAAAGACGGGTTCATCCAAACGCTCAAAAGGTTAAGGGTAAACCTAACCACTGTGAATCATGCGCTAAGCATCCAGCACCAAAAGTGCAACCCAAGCCAGCGCCAAGGAAATACCAGCGTCAATATCCAAGGCAGTCAAGATCATATTAACAATACTATGATGATTATGATTATGACTATGATTATGATTACTATTATAATCGAGGACATAATTATACACCCAAACAACACACACAACACCATGTGAAGGCCATTATTCCTATAATGAAGACTAGGCAAATATGGGTTCCTAAAGTTCTAATTCAAACTAACAATGCTACCTATGGTGAAGGACCCAAGCAACAATGGGTACCTAAACAAAAATAGAACTTCCCTTTTAATTACAAGTACCTAGAGCTAGAGTCGATACATCTATTTGGTACTTCAATAGTGGATCGTCAAGGCACATGACTGGTTTTAAGGATCTTCTGATCAACTATCGAGCTGCCAACGGTCCTCAGGTTGTATTTGGTGACAACTCCAAAGGTAAAACCAAAGGTATAGGTACTGTGCATAGGGGGAACATCATGATAAGTGATGTTTATTATGTTGAGGGTCTAAAGCACAATTTATTAAGCATAAGTCAATTTTGTGATAAAGGCTTTGAAGTCATATTCTCAAGCGACTGTTGCTATATAAATGACGCTAAGAGTAAGTCTACTAAATTGAAAGGTAAACGAATAAATGTATATTTGGTAGATTGGGGTTCAACACTTGATAACAACCCAACATGTTTTGTTGCTAAAATTGAATCTAAAACGGGTTGGTTATGACATAGAAAAATGAATCACCTCAACTTTAAGACAATCCCTCAACTTATAAATCTAAATCTTGTAAAGGGATTACCAAAAGGACCATTTCATAAGGATCGCCTTTGTGACGCTTGTCAAATGGGCAAACAAGTCAAATCATCTTCCAAGAGAAAACCTCATATATCTACCTGTTAGAGTTAGTGTCCGGCGCACCAATTATTGGGCGCCATTCTTTGTAATAGTAACTCTAGAGTTGAACAATCGTTTTCTTATAAATAAAGTCAATCTCTTTATATGTGTGGCATGTCTTTATTATTAAATTAGTTTTTACTTTGGCTTAGAATAAAGTCCCGAAGGATCACGCATAGCTATGGGACATCATTGCACATTGGGTGTGGCAATGATGGAATATGTCTCGAAGGCTGTGATCTTTAAACATTGTTCCAAGTCGTGAAAGGGTTCATCGAGATAAAGGGATATCGATGCAACCCAAAAGACTTGCTCATATGATGCATACTCTGGTAGAAGTGTATCTCGTTCTATAGATACTGGCACGGTGAAAGCCAATGCATATATGAGGGTTGCCATTGTGGTAATGGGCGAACTGAACAACCCCATAGAAGTTCCTAAAATGGATTCCCAGTCGAATGTGGACTTCCAGTGGTCTTGTAGTATAAGAGTAATCCTGATGGACCTAAGATTCCATTGGATGTCTTATGCATAACCGCGCATGTTCTTGATTTGTTACATGATCACTTTAGATGATTGAATATGAGCAAACTCAGACATGCACGTCTTACGTAGTAAGACACGTGAGAATCAAGAGGAATCTATCTCTGACATTAGCCATTCAGTTAATCTCCTATGGTTACATAGTGAATCGACTTAAGGAATCTTCGTCCGAAGTATGATATCTAAAGAGGTGTAGGGTTTTGACACGCTAAAAGCTAACGTGCTATAATAGCAAGTGCACTAGTCGTGTGTAGTAATAAAAGTGGACGAGAAGTCCGGATTGTCGAACCACAAGGACTTGAATTCTAGTTTAAGATTTTATAACAACAAAGATCAAAACAATAAAGGTAAAATGAGTGTGAAATGCGTAAGATAAAAACAAGGTTGCACAAATGATTTAAAACAAAATATAAAGGGAGACTAAGGCACATGCTAGGTTCAAATTGATCAATTATACTTATAAAGATTCTCGTTGAAGGATTACGCTTATATTGTTATGGTGAGAGCTCCGAGGGTAAAAAATAACCGATGTCTCGCGTATAAACTCCTATGCTTAGATCGTGATTTCCCAAATATTCCTATCCGAAAATCTAACCACTAAACATGCATTAACTTACTAGAGCTCACTCGATTTGAATCGAACAACTTCACCCGAGAATCTTTACCTATGTCTAGGGCAATTCCTCATTAGTTGCGGGTCATGATGTGAATTTCTTGCACCCTAAGTCAATTTTCTCCCGAAATATTCACCTAGGCATAAGATTCTAACATATAGTGATCAAGTATATGCAAGATAAGTAGAACATCAATTCACATCACATAACAATATAAGAATAACCTCAACAATCATCTATTATAAACATAAATCACAATTTGGCCTTACATGGCCCTAGTCTTACGAATTTAGTTCATAATTGAAAGCATAAAAGACATAAAAGGATTCATATAAATATTCATAGACATAAATGAAATGAAAAGCTCTTAAAAACTCCCTAAATGGTGAATGATGATGGATCTTGAAGTTGAGCCTTCAATCCCCAAGCTCTTTTCCTTCCTCTAGTTTTCCCCTCCAAGAGTGATGAAGAATGGTGATGAATGGTGGAGAAATCAGATTAGGGGCTGCCCCCGTCTCCTCCAAGAATCTGAAATCGATAGTGAATGATGAAGAGTATGGGTTCCCCCTCCTTTTACAGCCAAAATTCCACTAAAGTATGCATTAAGAATTCCCATTAAAGTTCCCCAATGAGAATTCCACCTAAGGTGATGCTTAAAGTTTGGCTTTTAAGATTCCAACCAGCTAAAAAATGCTAAACTTTCGGCCCTTAAGAATTCCACCATGCATAACCATGTGAAAACTTCAACAAAACACATGCATGCTGCCATTTTCTTGCTTTCCAGCGCAGTCTAAGTATTTTCCTCATAAATTCTCCACAGATCTCCAAATTGGATGATTCAAGTCCCCATGTTCAGATAAAACATAGATCTACAACTTTCCAGAAGGACATTTTGTCCAATTCGGTCGCTAAGTATACCTAAATTACGTTTCAATATGGAGGTTGTTTCTGATTTGGCACCCATAAAGTAAATCTATCAAGAAACACACTTATGACAACCCCTCAACACGTGTGCTGAATTATGGTCAAAAGTGATTCTTACCCATCATATAATGCTGGAATTTAGGCTAAAAAGGAGTAACATTCGGACTATCCATGCCTAGGCATGACTAGGAGGGCGTTGGGGCGTATCCTGGCACATGTACTTCTCTGTTCGGCGCAATAATCGTATTTCCTTCACAATTATCTCTATAGACCTCCGATTTAGATGTTTCAAGTTCCCATTTGAAGCTAAGACATACATATAAAACTTTGTAGAAGAAAACTTTGTCTAAGTCGGTCTCAAAATGTACGGAATTATCGCTCGAATGTGGTAGAAGATGCATAAACCGCCTAGGTGTTGAAAAACATGCTTGAACTTGTTTTGTACATCGTTTTTCTTCCCTTTTCTTCATGTATTCTCATTTATTACCTGTATTCACTTAACACACTTATTAAATGCAAATGTGACATGATTTAAGCAATAAGTGAATCCAAATCATAAGAATTACGGTCTTAAAAACACGTAAAAACACCTCTTATCAACACCCCCAAACTTATCAATTGCTCGACCTCGAGCAATAAGAGCTATAAGGCAAGACCAACATCATTCAATGGGAGAAAACAAAACAACTAACTAACTCACTTTCGTGGAGTAAACGATTGCACTTAGCGGGTGCAACAAGCCTTTAAACCTTTGAGTTACCTCAAAGGACGAGTTATAGTCTCGTGAGGGTTTGCATAAGATATACCCATAAAATCTAGCAAATTTTCAATCCCAACCGAATCAACACATCTCAATATGATCAACAAGAATGAATGGCATAAAATCAACCTTTTAGAGTTCACAAATATATATACATATCAACTACTTTTGCTCATGTGACACCAATACTTGAAACGACTCCCTAGGGTATAGTGAAAAATAAATCTAGGGTATTATAGTCGAGAGGCATCCTTACCAAATTTTGGACATTAATCCCATATCTATCAACTTTTGATCAAACACAAGGCACAAGAATTATAGAAAATCTCATAGCCATTTAAATTTCATTATCTCAAATATTCAACATTCAATTCATATGGAATTTCCATTAAACTTCATTAGGGCTAGATCATGTGCAATGTTTTATTCCATTAGGCTTTCTATGACACCCATGTAACAAGTTTTAGACCGATGACTCCCAAACTAGATAGTTTTGGGGCATTAAGTGTAGAGACACTCCTAAGGATTTAATCACTCGAGTATCAAAGGCCACAAAATAAAACTAGATCTTTTAAACAATTCACTTCTTTTGGCTTGAGCATAGCTCAAATTAGCATAATAGTACAGTATATAGGCATGAAACTTTTCACCTCCGGTACGTATTAGCCTGACCACTTTTGGTCATACCAAAATTCAACCTTTTCAATTCATTGTTAGCATATAAAATTACTACTCAACTTATAACCTTATGAGAAATCTAAGTTAATATTTCTGTAAATAATTCCTTAAGTGTCTTAAGATGGTTATCCTCTCAACTCCTCTACCTTCGATTTAAGTGCATTGTGAATCATCTAAAGAATCAATTCTAGTCTAAGGTCTCCACGAGCAATTTCAAAGATATATATATTCCATTAAATTCAGATTATTTCAAGAATTCATGCCATTTTTCCAAGTCAATCAATTTCAATGCATCAATTGGAAGGACTAAAAATTTTTCATGCTTGATTTTCTCAACAAAGAAGCATATAAACATGATATCAAACAAACTTTCCCCAAATTCAAGTTAAAAATTAGGATTGCATTTTCAATATTCAAAATAGATACTCTTCTACCCCCAAACTTAAATCCAACATTGTCCCCAATGTTGTTACAACATGCATACACAAAGGTAAAAGAACACTTACAACCAAGGATATTGAAGAACATCCTTAAGCTTCCAATGCATCCTTACAAAGTTTCTCCTCTTATCGAGTAAAATAAGAATCTCTAAAGGTGGGGTCCAAATGTGCATCATATCTAACACTTCAACTTTTTAAACCATCAAGCATAAGAAAAACATACATGCCAAAAGTGCATGCTTGAACACAATAAAAAGAAACAAACTAAACAAAACAAAAACGAAAGCAAAAAGAAAAGAAAACTTACAAACTTGGGTTGCCTCCAAAGAAGTGCTAGTTTAGAGTCGGTAGCTCGACTTGAGATAAAGAATCACTAAAGATCCTGGTGGGGAATGGTCACTTTATCCCTCGACCCGTCAATCCCAATGTAATGCTTTAACCTTTGGGCGTTTGCCATGAAGGTTCGTCCATTATCCGTTATAAGTTCAATGGCACCAGAAGCATACACACGAGATACAACAAATGGTCCCGACCATTTTGACTTGAGCTTCCCGGGAAAAAGTCGAAGGCGAGAATTTTATAGTAAAACCTTGTCTCCTTCATGAAATTCTCGGGGAATAATACGCTTATCATGCCATGTTTTCGTTCGCTCCTTGTAAAGCTTGGCGTTCTCATACGCTTGATGGCGCCATTCCTCAAGTTCGTGTAATTGGAGTAATCGCTTGGTACCTACGAGTTGAGAATCAAAATTTAGAAATTTAATAGCCTAAAAAGCGCGATGTTCAAGCTCAACCGGTAAGTGACATGCTTTTCCAAAGACAAGGCAATATGGGGACATGCCAATCGGAGTTTTAAACGCGGTTCTATATGCCCACAAGGCGTCATCTAGTTTAAGGGACCAATCTTTTCTAGATGCGTTAACCGTTTTTTCAAGAATGCGTTTAATCTCCCGATTCGACACCTCCACTTGACCACTCGTTTGAGGATGATATGGGGTTGAGATTTTATGCCGTACCCCGTACTTGTTCAGTAAGTGCTCAAATTGTTTGTTACAAAAATGGGTGCCCCCGTCACTAACGATTGCTCTAGGAGTTCCAAAACGAGTGAAAATCCTTTTTTTTTAAAATCGAGTAACCACCCGAGCATCATTAGTTGGTAAAGCCTCAGCTTCGACCCATTTGGAGACATAGTCGACCGCAACAAGAATATACTTATTGGAACAAGAACTAGGGAAAGGTCCCATAAAATCAATACCCCATACATCAAATAGTTCACATTCAAGCATGTTATTCAATGGCATTTCGTGTCTTTTAGAGATGTTACCTGTTCGTTGACACCTATCACAAGATTGAACATACAATAATGCATCTTTAGAAAGAGTAGGCCAAAAGAAACCTGATTAAAGCACTTTAGCCACTGTTTTAGAGGGTCCAAAGTGACCACCTACCGACATATCATGACAATGGGCGAGAATTGATGCTATTTCCTCCTCGGGGATACATCGTCGAATGAGGCCATCTGCACAAATCTTAAATAGATATGGTTCGTCCCACAAATATCGCTTCACATCAAATAAGAATTTCTTCTTTTGATGATAAGTGATATCCGGAGGAAGAACTCCCGTGACAAGATAATTTGCATAATTGGCATACCAAGGAGCATCATTATAAAGTATAGCATACAATTGCTCATCGGGAAACTCCTCACAAATAGGTTTATCAAACACGCACTCAGGCTTAGGAATCTCTGTCCTAGACAAGTGGTCGGAAACAACATTTTCTACTCCTTTCTTATCCTTAATTTCTATGTCAAATTCTTAAAGAAGTAAAATTCACCTAATGAGTCTAGGTTTGGCATCCTTTTTGGCAAGCAAGTATTTTAATGCGGAGTGATCAGTGTACACAATTACTTTATTCAAAATGAGATAAGCATGGAACTTGTCAAATGCAAATACTATGGCTAGTAATTCTTTTTCCGTGGTTGCGTAATTCATTTGTGCATCATTTAAAGTCTTACTAGCATAGTAGATGGTTTGAAATACCTTATCCTTCCTTTGGCCAAGGACCGCACCCACCGCGGTGTCACTAGCATCACACATCAATTCGAAGGGCAAACTCCAATCGGGAGGTGCCATGATGGGAGCGGATATCAATAGCTCCTTAAGAGTCATGAAGGCCTGTAAACAAAGGGAATCAAAATTGAATGGTGCATCTTTGACAAGCAAGTTAGATAACGGCTTTGCAATTTTGGAAAAATTTTTGATAAATCGCCTATAGAAGCCGGCATGACCAAGAAAGCTCCTCACGGCTTTCACCGATGTAGGTGGAGGAAGCTTTTCTATTACCTCAATCTTGGCTTGGTCCACTTCAATCCCTTTTTGGGAGATTTTGTGACCTAGCACAATCCCTTCCCGGACTATAAAATGACATTTTTCCCAATTCAAAACAAGATTTGTTTCCTCACAGCGTTTTAGAACACGGTCCAAATGATCAAGACATGTGTTAAATGAGGTTCCAAAAACAGAAAAATCATCCATAAAAATCTCAAGGAATTCTTCAATCATGTCATGAAAGATCGCCATCATACATCGTTGAAATGTGGCCGGGGCATTGCATAATCCAAACGGCATCCGCCTATAAGCAAACGTGCCATAGGGACAAGTGAAAGTTGTTTTCTCTTGGTCCTCGGGGGCTATGGCAATTTGGTTATAGCCGGAATACCCATCTAGAAAACAATAAAAATCATGTCCGGCTAACCTTTCAAGCATTTGGTCAATGAATGGGAGGGGGAAATGGTCCTTACGAGTGGCATCATTTAACTTGCGATAATCTATACACACACGCCACCGGGTAAGCATTCGAGTAGGGATTAATTCATTGTTCGCATTTTCTATCACAGTTATTCCGCCCTTCTTGGGTACTACTTGAGTCGGGCTTACCCATGCACTATCAGAGATAGGATAGATTATACCTGCATCGAGTAGTTTTATAACCTCTTTCTTTACCACCTCTTGTATTTGTGGATTTGACCGTCTTTGTGGTTGGCGTGTAGGTTTTGCGGACTCCTCCATGAGTATTTTGTGCATGCACACCGCTGGACTTATGCCTTTTATATCCGCAATTTTCCACCCGAAGGCCTTTTTGTTGGCCTTCAATACTCTCATGAGTTGCTCCTCCTGTTCTCCTGTTAAAGAAGATGAGACAATTAAAGGTAGAGTCTCATTATCATTTAAAAATACATATTTCAAATGTAATGGTAATGGTTTAAGCTCAAGAATAGGGGCCTCTTCGATAGAAGGGCGAGGAGGAGCCAAGAGTGATCTTTTTAATTTTTTAGCTCCAATGACGTGGTAAAGAGGTGGCTTCTCTACGCTAAACATGGTTTTCAATTGTTCTTCAGTCGCTGAATCGACATCCATAGATTTGGAAAGACATGTCTCCAATGGGTCGTCTACCATTTGTGCCTGGAAAGTCTCATCAATCAACATATCAAATACATCGATGCGTAAACATGAGTCAGGATCACATGGGTGTTTAAGCACTTTAAAAACATCAAAGGTGACCTTTTCATCTCCCACATTTAAGGTTAGCTTACCATTGGCAATATCGATTACCGCCTTACCAGTGGCTAGGAATGGTCTTCCTAGGATCAGGGGTACCTCAACATCTTCTTCCATATCAAGAACCACAAAGTCAACCGGGAAGTAGAATTTGTCGACTTGAATGATTACATCTTCGATTATTCCCCGTGGTCTCTTGATTGATCTATCTGCAAGTTGGAGGCTCATTGAAGTCGGCTTTGGGTTACCAAGGCCCAACTTTTTGAAAAGAGAGTATGGGAGGAGGTTGATGCTAGCTCCCGAGTCGCACAAAACTTTTTCGAAGGATAATGGCCCAATCGTACAAGGAATAGTAAGACTCCCAGGGTCTTCAAGTTTCATTGGTAATTTATTAAGCAATACGGCGGAGCATTCCTCGGTTAGGCACACCGTTTCGTTTTCCTCCCACTTTTGTTTGTTGGATAAAATATCCTTGAAAAATTTCACGTAATTTGGCATTTGTAAAATTGCGTCTATAAAAGGAATATTAATTCTAACCTCATGAAGAATTGCTAAGATTCGAAGGAAACTTGGATCCATCTCCTTTTTTTTCTTTCTATGTGCATTAGGAAATGGCAGACGGACCTCGATGGGAGGATGCGTTGGAGTTGAAGAGCCCGCTGTGGAGGGTTCAGGAGGTGGCGCCTGGGCCCGACAATCGGCGCCAGGGCGTTGGGTCTCGGGCGCCTAAGCGTGATCATCGGGACGCTCGGGCGCGCAATTGCGAAGCATTCGTTCACTGTGGGTTGATTCCGGCGCCTGGGCGTTTTCATCGGGGCGCTCGGGCGCGGAAATGCGAACAACATCATTGACTACCTGTGTGCCACTTCTTAAGGTGATGGCGTGGCATTGCTCCTTCGGGTTTTTTTCTGTGTCACTTGGTAAAGTTCCCGGGGCTCTCTCGCTGATCGCCTTTGCCATTTGACACATTTGTGTCTTTAAATCCTTCATGTCCATCATTATATCCTTCATCATAGTACGGATTTCGTTGATTGCTGAATCCGATTTCTTTATTTGTTCATCGAGACGCTCTTCGGTTGTAAGAGGTCTTATTTGCCGTTGTATATGAGGATTACCTTGCCTTTGAGCTTGGTTATTGTTGAATGGGGGCCTTGGTGCTTGATAGACGCCTGGATGGGCATTTTGTGCCGGATTGGGCCTCCTTGGAAAATTTTCGGGCACATGGAAGTTCAATTGAGGTCGATTGGCATTTCCAACATAGTTTACATTGCCAACCATTGTTTCCAAAGCAACTTCTTCGCCCAACTCTTGAACACAAGCAATCTTTTTAGTGGGTGTGATTTCTTCATCATCGGGATAGAGTTCATCTTCCCAGGCTAATTGCTCAATCTTGTCCCACACACTTTGGCAATCGAGCCCAAGGAGATCGCCACCGGCGCCGGCATTGAGCCTATTTCGGATGCGCGAACGGACTCCATCATGGAATCGTAATACTTGCTCGCTCAATCTTAGGTTGTGATCCGGACATTTTCGGAGCATGTTTTTATATCTAGCCCATGCCTCGGCTAAGGACTCATGATTCCCCTGCTTAAACTCCTTAATGTTGCTCCTTAGCTCATTGATTTTGGAGGGTGGAAAGAATTTGCTCAAAAGGCATCGACCAATTGTCCCCATGTTGTGATGGATTGGGGTGGTAGAGATTTGTACCACATGGTCGCCCTTTCCTTTAATGAGAAGTGGAAGACTCTTAGACGAATTGCATCGAGATCCCGTGGATGAAATTGGGTAGTCATGAGAGTATCGTCTAAAGTCTCCAAATGCTCATGAGGTGATTCATGGGGCTCTCCATAGAAGGGTTCGCTTTGCACCATGCTAAAGATGTGTGACGGAATGTGATAATTTGGTGCAAAGAAATTTGGAAAGACTACGGGCCCCGGTATGGTGTGGACCCTTGGAGGTAGACTTTTCCGGACCGATGGAAGTCTTTGAGGAGGTGCCGGTTGCATAGCTTGGAAAAGATTTTGCAGCCATTCCCTGTTTTCCGGAAGATTTATGTCGGGAAAATTTCCAATTGGATTTAGATTGTCGGCCATTTCTCGAGCTTATCTACTAGATTGAAGAACACGCTCTATCTCCGGCTCAAAATTGTATAGAGACTCGTTAGAAGAGCGGGTCATGCACCACAAATTATACCTAACAATTAAACACAAGAACAAAATTAGAATAATAAAATAAAAGAAAGGTTACAAATAAACGAAAAACTAAGAATTATGAAAATTTAAATGAAAAATCAAAAACTAAAATGAACAAGTCCCCGGCAACGGCGCCAAAAACTTGACACGCTAAAAGCTAAGGTGCTATAATAGCAAGTGCACTAGTCGTGTGTAGTAATAAAAGTGGACGAGAAGTCCGGATTGTCGAACCACAAGGACTTGAATTCTAGTTTAAGATTTTATAACAACAAAGATCAAAACAATAAAGGTAAAATGAGTGTGAAATGCGTAAGATAAAAACAAGGTTGCACAAATGATTTAAAACAAAATATAAAGGGAGACTAAGGCACATGCTAGGTTCAAATTGATCAATTATACTTATAAAGATTCTCGTTGAAGGATTACGCTTATATTGTTATGGTGAGAGCTCCGAGGGTAGAGAATAACCGATGTCTCGCGTATAAACTCCTATGCTTAGATCGTGATTTCCCAAATATTCCTATCCGGAAATCTAACCACTAAACATGCATTAACTTACTAGAGCTCACTCGATTTGAATCGAACAACTTCACCCGGGAATCTTTACCTATGTCTAGGGCAATTCCTCATTAGTTGCGGGTCATGATGTGAATTTCTTGCACTCTAAGTCAATTTTCTCCCGAAATATTCACCTAGGCATAAGATTCTAACATATAGTGATCAAGTATATGCAAGATAAGTAGAACATCAATTCACATCACATAACAATATAAGAATAACCTCAACAATCATCTATTATAAACATAAATCACAATTTGGCCTTACATGGCCCTAGTCTTACGAATTTAGTTCATAATTGAAAGCATAAAAGACATAAAAGGATTCATATAAATATTCACAGACATAAATGAAATGAAAAGCTCTTAAAAACTCCCTAAATGGTGAATGATGATGGATCTTGAAGTTGAGCCTTCAATCCCCAAGCTCTTTTCCTTCCTCTAGTTTTCCCCTCCAAGAGTGTTGAAAAATGGTGATGAATGGTGGAGAAATCAGATTAGGGGCTGCCCCCGTCTCCTCCAAGAATCTGAAATTGATAGTGAATGATGAAGAGTATGGGTTCCCCCTCCTTTTATAGCCAAAATTCCACTAAAGTATGCATTAAGAATTCCCATTAAAGTTCCCCAATGAGAATTCCACCTAAGGTGATGCTTAAAGTTTGGCTTTTAAGATCCCAACCAGCTAAAAATGCTAAACTTTCGGCCCTTAAGAATTCCACCATGCATAACCATGTGAAAACTTCAACAAAACACATGCATGCTGCCATTTTCTTGCTTTCCAGCGCAGTCTTAGTATTTTCCTCATACAATTCTCCACAGATCTCCAAATTGGATGATTCAAGTCCCCATGTTCAGATAACACATAGATCTACAACTTTCCAGAAGGACATTTTGCCCAATTTTGTCGCTAAGTATACCTAAATTATGTTTCAATATGGAGGTTGTTTCTGATTTGGCAACCATAAAGTAAATCTACCAAGAAACACACTTATGACAACCCCTCAACACATGTGCTGAATTATGGCCAAAAGTGATTCTTACCCATCATATAATGCTGGAATTTAGGCTAAAAAGGAGTAACATTCGGACTATCCATGCCTAGGCATGACTAGGAGGGCGTTGGGGCGTATCCTGGCACATGTACTTCTCTGTTCGGCGCAACAATCGTATTTCCTTCACAATTATCTCTATAGACCTCCGATTTGGATGTTTCAAGTTCCCATTTGACGCTAAGACATACATCTAAAACTTTGTAGAAGGAAACTTTGTCTACGTCGGTCTCGAAATGTACGGAATTATCGCTCGAATGTGGTAGGAGATGCATAAACCGCCTAGGTGTTGAAAAACATGCTTGAACTTGTTTTGTACATCGTTTTTCTTCCCTTTTCTTCATGTATTCTCATTTATTACCTGTATTCACTTAACACACCTATTAAATGCAAATATGACATGATTTAAGCAATAAGTGAATCCAAATCATAAGAATTACGGTCTTAAAAACACGTAAAAACACCTCTTATCAGGTTTCCTCGTTTAGATTGTTGAAGTCGATTTCACATAACGTGGGAAACATAGTATTGAATTAATAGAGCTTTGACCTTAGCCACTGCTCTAGATTCAATCGGGAGATTAGATAGAGAGATCTTACTTATGCGAGGATCAAGATCGCAAAAGGCGTATCTTTACTTTCATTTTATCTAGGTCTTCGGGACCCTATGCTAGGTGGGCAACCGCGATTTGTAAGTGCCGAGAATTAGCTTGGTGACTAATTCGAGGCTTGATTAAATCAAAGGATTGATTTAATCTAGTACTTTCCATTTTTTGGAAGGTACACTAGCACTGTGGGAAGGTGTACTTACTACTAGATAGAAACGAACCTAAGGGGTCACACACTAACTCGAGAGAGTCACTGCTTGAATAGATGTGATTAATAAATTTCGAGGAAATTGAGGGAATTAGGAAAGTGTAGTACTTTCCTAATATGGAATATAAATTAATTGAAGGATTCAATTAATTTTACTCTTTTAATTAATCTTGTAGAATTAATTAAATTAATGAACCTAGTAAAGTCCAAGTATTTTATTTAATTGGGTGGAGCCCAAGTTAAATAAATAAATGTTGGAATTAATTGGTTGGATTTAACTTGACTTGTATTTAATTGATGGGTTGTGCCTATAATTAAATTGAGAAGTCAAAATTGAATCCTAGAGTCCAATTGAATGAGTTGACCGATTTCTTGAGTGATAATAAGGGAAGGGGGCGATTTTTACCATGTGGTGGAGGAGGAAAAGAGTTTTCCTCTTCTCCAAGTCTTCATAGGATAAGGATTACTAGAGAGTTTAGGAGAAAGGAAGTTTCCTTTTCCTAATTGGACTCTAGGTAATCTTCACCTATAAATAAGAGATGAAGGAGACTAAATATTATGATGATTTTGCCGGAAAAATTCGCCCCTCCCTAGACTCTAAAATCGGCCACCTTCTTCTCCCTTTCCAACAAGACGTCGTTCTATGCATGTGTTGAATTAAACGACTTAGAAAATATTCCTACCATTCACATAATCAAGCCTAAGTTAAGCTTAGAATCGTTTTGTTGTCTAGCACGCAAGGCAAGACGATTGGTGACTTGAACGAGGTGTGGATACATCTTAGAGGTGCGACGCTTGGAGCACTCTAAACCGGGAGATACGAAAAGACAACATGCAATTTCTCATGCAAGGGAAATTGTGTGGATTTGCACCACAGGGTTGCTGAGATCCAAAGTACGAGGTGAAACGAAATTTTCAAAAGGTATAATTTTGTTTACCTCCTTATCGAATTCAATCGAACTAATTCCATATTCCTGTTTTCAGGTGGTTGTACGTTTACTTTTGTAAACTTTTAATTTCCGCTGCCACGAGCCACCCGATGGAATGAGTCAACCCAACACTACCTCTAGAATACTCAAACTACTTCACATGGATCTGTTTGGACCTGTTTAAACGATCAGTGTAAGCGGTAAAAAGTATACTTTGGTGATAGTAGATGATTTCTCTCGATTTACTTGGGTGGAATTTCTTTCATCCAAAGATGAGACATGTGAAAAGTTAACAACGCTTATTCGGCAACTTCAAACATTGAAAAACCTTAAGGTTGCAAGAATAAGAAGCGATCACGGAACTGAGTTTACTAACAAGGTTGTTGAGAATTTTTGTGCAGAGAATGGAATACATCATGGGTATTCAGCTCCTAGAACTCCCCAAAAGAATGGTGTTGTTGAGCGCCGAAACAGAACGCTCAAGGAAGCTGCCAGGACAATGTTGGCAGAGTCTAAGCTTGTTCCTAGGTTTTGGGCCGAAGCGATCAACACTGCTTGTTACACTCAAAATCATTGCATGATCAACAAACAGCATGAAAAAACTCCATATGAACTATGGAAGAGACGTAAGCCAAATGTTTCATACTTTCACGTCTTTGGTTCTAAATGTTTTATCCATAATAATGGATCCCAAAGCCTAAAGACATTTGATCCTAAAAAGGATGAGGGAATCTTTCTAGGCTACGCCAAGAATGGAAAGAATTTTTGCATCCTAAACAAGATCAAGTCAAAGGTTGAGGAATCTATTCATATTGTTTTTGATGATCCTAACCAAGAACCGAGTAAGGTAAATATGAATGATGTAGGAGTCAAAGATCTATGTCATCAAACGTCTAAGATTACCATTGATGATGATAGTGACGACGATGATGAGATCTCAGTGCCACCTCCTAAGATCACTCGTGAGATTATTTCGGATAACAGTGCTAGATATGTTGATGATCATGAAGAGAGTGATCATCAAGAGCAAACAAGGATCTGTGAACTTGTAGCGCCTACGTAAGAAGGTAGTCAAGCGTCTGATCATCAAGCGCCTGTTCAACCTCTTAACCCTTTCCAACCAGATAGACTATGGCTGCATGATCATCCACCTGAATAGATTATTGGAGATATTGAAGCGCTTGTTAGGACTAGAGCCGCTATATTTAATGAGGCTGTGTTCGCAAGCTTTCTATCTCAAATGTGAAAATTGTTTTTTTCGTCCTTCAACTTGTCCTCTTTTGACATTTGGTCCTCTATATAGGACACATGGATAATTAGTCCTCTATCTTGCGACTCAGTTGCAAACTCAGTCCTCAGCGCTAAAAAATTCAAATTTTACCCAGAAAATCAAGTGACTCACTGGAGAGTAATCACTTGACATTCACATGTGGATGAATTTGTCCGGAGAGAAAACGGTTCATGAATCCAAGCTTTCTACAATGAGTTATGAATTTTCTCGTGAAGACGCGCACAGCTGTCTGCACAGCCGACAGATTTTTAGCTAACTTTGAATACAAAACTGTTTTGTTCTAGATGTCTCCTGATTATGTGCAATATATTTGTTGATAGACCTATGTGTCTAGTTTCATGGGAAGAAAACGGTTCATGAATCTGAGCTTTCTACAATCAGTTATGGATTTTCTCGTGAAGACGCGCACAGCTGTCTGCACAGCCGACAGATTTTTAGCTAACTTTGAATACAAAACTGCTTTGTTCTAGATGTATCCTGATTATGTGCAATATATTTATGGATAGACCTATGTGTATAGTTTCATGGGAAGAAAACGGTTCATGAATCTGAGCTTTCTACAATGAGTTATGAATTTTCTCGTGAAGACGCGCACAGCTGTCTGCACAGCCGACAGATTTTTAGCTAATTTTGAATACAATAATGCTTTGTTCTATATGTCTCCTGATTATGTGCGATATATGTGTGGATAGAACTATGTGTCTAGTTTCATAGGAAGAAAACGTTTTATGAATCCGAGCTTTCTACAATGAGTTATGAATTGTCTCGTGAAGACGCGCATAGCTGTCTGCACAGCCGACAGATTTTTAGCTAACTTGAATACAAAATTACTTTGTTCTAGATGTCTCCTGATTATGTGCGATATATGTGTGGATAGACCTATGTGTCTAGTTTCATGGTAAGAAAACGGTTCATGAATCCGAGCTTTCTACAATGAGTTATGAATTTTCTCGTGAAAACGCGCACAGTTGTCTGCACAGCCGACAGATTTTTAGCTAACTTTGAATACAAAACTATTTTTTTTTTCTAAATATCTCCTGATTATGTGCGATATATGTGCGGACAGACCTATGTGTCTAGTTTCATGGGAAGAAAACGGTTCATGAATCTAAGTTTTCTACAATGAGTTATGAATTTTTTCGTGAAGACGCGCAAAGCTGAAAAGACTTTTCCCTCCAAAAAAAAAAAAACCAACCCAGTGAGTTAACTCATGGGTCACACGAGTTTCCGGGTAAATTTTGAATTTTTTAGGCGCCGAGGACTAAACGTGCAACTGAGTCGCAAGATAGAGGACTAATTATCCATGTGTCCTATATAGAGGACCAAATGTCAAAAGAGGACAAGTTAAAGGACGAAAAAAACAATTTTCCCTATCTCAAATGGAGCTTAAGAAAGTGGATGAAGCACTAAACGACCCAAATTGGATTGAAGTCATGCAAAAAGAGCTTAATCAGTTTGAGCATAGTAAGGTTTGGACACTAGTACCAAGGCCAACTCACCAAGGAGTTATTGGAACTAGGTGGGTTTATAGAAATAAGATGGATGAGAATGGCATTGTGATAAGGAACAAGGCCAGACTCGTAGCTCAAGGTTATTGCCAAGAAGAGGGGATTGATTTTGATGAGACATATGCTCCTGTCGCCTGTCTTGAAGCAATCCGCATGTTTCTAGCATATGTAGCATTCAACAAGTTTACTGTGTATCAAATGGACGTGAAGAGTGCCTTCCTGAATGGTAAACTCCAACAAGAGGTATATGTGGAGCATCCACCGGGATTCATCAACAACCATGGTAAGGGTACGGTTTACAAGCTAGACAAAGCACTTTATGGGCTTAAGCAAACACCCCGAGTATGGTATGACACTCTCTCTATTTTCCTTATTGGTAAAGGCTTTTCCAAAAGCAGCGGTGACACAACATTATTCAAAATTACCAATAATGAAGATATTCTCTTAGTCCAAATTTATGTTGATGATATCATATTTGGTTCTACTAACAAGCGTCTGTGTGAGAAATTTTCGAAAATGATGCAAGAACAATTTGAAATGAGCATGATGGAATTAACTTTCTTCTTAGGATTACAAGTTAAACAACTCCCTAATAGCATATTTATTAACCAAGCTAAATACACACGTGATATGATTAAGAAATTTGTATGGAAAATGCATCATATTCAAAAATTCCAATGAGTCAAACGCTTAAGTTAGATAAAGATGGAAGTGGGAAGAAGGTTGATATCACTAATTATAGAGGTATCATTGGATCACTTCTTTATCTTACTTCCAGTAGACCTGATATTATGTTTTCGATATGCATGTGCGCCCGTTTTTAAGCTGATCCTAAAGAGTCACACCTTATTGCTGCTAAGAAGATCCTTAAAAACCTAAAAGGCACACGAAGTGTGGGCTTATAGTATCCAAGGGACTCTCCTTTTGAACTAATTGGTTACTCAGATGTAGATTTTGCAGGTTGCAAAATACATCGTAAGAGTACTAGTGGTACGTGTCAATTTCTAGGTGATAGGTTAGTTTCATGGCATAGTAAGAAACAACAATCGAAAGCTACCTCTACAGCTGAAGCCGAGTATGTAGTTGCAGAAAGTTGTTGTGCACAAGTGTTATAGATGAGGCAACAACTTAGAGATTATGGTATAATCCTAGGTCCAACCCCTATTCATTGTGATAACCAAAGCGCTCTAGCCATGACTCAGAACCCTGTTCTTCACTCTAGAACTAAACATATTGACATCAGATATCATTTTCTTCCTGACCATGTTCAAAAGAAAGATATCTCCATGCACTTTATCGAAACTGACAAACATTTGGCAGATATCTTCACCAAAGCGCTCAATGAACAACATTTTTTCACTTTGACAAGTGAATTAGGTATGACCGATTTAAATGCTTAAGCATCATGCATCATATTTTATTAGACATATAATTTAGGGGGAATCCACTTTATTTATATCCAAAAGATCTTTGAAAAGTTGTTACTAGTTATCGAATTTAAAGGGAACCTTAAAATTGTACTTGGAACATATATGTAAGCGTCAATGATCAAAAACTTTCATATGCATGATCATCAACGCTCAGAATTATTTCTGCATAATATGTTGGACGCTCAAGTATAGAAAGATTTTGATCTCAAGTCAATATAAATTTTACCAGTAATACGTGTCAAGCGTTGAACATATTCCACTCAACACTTAATATAAAAATTGTTTATAAAACTCATGCATAAATTTTACACGCCTCTTGAACTAGTGGATAGACTCAAAAGTCTATTATGTACTCTATCTACATGCTTCTATCACATCAAATTGGCGGAAAATCAAAACTTTTCAAAATGATGGTTCAGAGTTAGTACATGTCTGGGTACGTGTCAGTATACCATCAAGCGTGTGCATTACACTCTGAAAATGCCAAACGTTTTAAAATTTTTACTCGGACTTCAAATCTTTATATATGAGAGTTACCAAATGTAACTTCTCTCTCTTGCTTAAAACTCGCGTCCGCAGTTAAATTTTTCATGGCTGAGATTAAATAACTTTACACATGTTTAAATCCTACAGAGACGAGAGAACACAAGTTTCAAAAATTCCTTTACTGTGTCATTTAAAACAAAATTTCTGCAGCGATATTATTCACTCTTACTCAAAGCTTTCTACAAAATTACTATCTCTCTCTCTTCCTCCAAAAGAAAATCTCAGTTCATCCTTTTCACTAAAAATGGCTCCAAAGAAATCTACTGCTACTTCTGCCGAGCCTACCATCAAGGTTACTGAAGGCCTTGTTGTCGACTGGAAATTTCTGTATGAACAACCTCAGATCAACCTGACAGATATGATGGACCTGGTAACCAAGGCTGGGCTTAAAACATTCTTGACTCAATACTCCTATCTATTTCTGATGGAAGTCGATACCTTCTGGAAGATTGCTAAACTATCCGCGGACAAGAAGTCTATCTTTTGTCTCATTCCTCTATCGAAGAAGGAGTCACCAAAGGAATTCGTATTGTCTGCTGCTTTCATTGCCAAGAACTTCAATCTTCCAAATGAGGGTGAGGCATTGGATTGTGTTACTCTGGAACAAATCAAAGAAGCATGGTCTACTATGAATGCTTATGACGGTGTACCCTACAAACAGCACTTTGAAAAGAAAGATTTAGTGTCCAAATACCGTCTGATGGTTGATTTCTGCAGTAAGACCATAGAATGCAAAGTGGGTACCTTTGATAAGGTGAACCCAATGCAATTTCAGATGATGACGGCGATACTCCTCAACATCAAGATCAACTGGAGTGAGTATGTCTTTGGAAGGTTTTGGGATTGTTTAAGCGCCCCAAATAAACCTTATGGGCTTATTTTGAGTGACCTACTATATCGATCAGGGTGTGTCTACTCATCTAGTCATCCACTGAATAAGGCCAAGCTACTGGGAAAAAGGATTCTGAACAATCTCTTCAATCCTCCCAAAGTTGGTGGTGCTGCTAGACCACTCTCTAAGCATTTAGAAGTACGTGAAGCGTCCGATGAGGAGGTTGAGCGTCCTGCTCAAGAAGAAGTCGTGAAGCATCCTGCTGTTACCAAGAAGAGGGCTCCCAGAAAACCCAAGGCTCAAGTTGTTCATTCTCCTCAAAAGGACGATGAGAAAACCAATGAGGATGCAGAGGATAAGATCCCTCTGATCAAGCGGAGGAAGCTAGAAAGCATTATTAAACAAATAGACTTAGAGGAACCAGCTGCCGCTCCTCCCGCTCAAACGCTGAAGCTCGTTGAAGGAGTTAACGTAAAGAAGATTTTCAAGCGTTCCAGGTCAAGAAAGAGTCAAGTTGCTCTTGTTCCTGAAGAGCCTGAGACGGTTGAGCTAAGCGCTTAAGTTGCTATTGAGACAAGTTCTAAAGGTAAGTTTATTTCTTCCCGCAGCATTCTATTCCTACATCTGTAGAAGATCCTACTCTTATAGAGGACAATTCTTGTGCTACAGCTTTAGTTCCAGCTGCTGCTGAAGCATCAACAGACGTCCTCTGGATGTTGAGATGACGGAGATTATGGCTATTGCCAAAGACGTTGCCGTTGAAGCTGCTGCAATTGAAGTCGAGGAACCTGCTCCCAAAGAGGTTCATACATTAACTTTTATCCCGACTATAACAGAGGCACGCTCAAAAGGTCAAAGTGTTGCTGAGGACGTTACAAATCCAAGACACTTCTTCAAGCTGGACTTACTGAAGACGATTAATCATTCAATCAATTATATGCCTCCAGCGCTCGAAGAAGATTTCAATCCAGCAGGATATAATGAAGAAAGATACATTACTGCTGAGAATGAAATTGCCCTACTGATTGACATAAACAGTAAAATCACGGATATAGTGTTCAACACTGAGCTGACAGAAATTGAGAAAAAACACTATCTGGCCATTCAACTTGGTAAAACTCCTGGTCAGATACCGTCTTCTCTTATCCTTCAACAAGATAGAGAAGGAGGTAGAACTCCTAAGTGTGATGCGAATCTGGCTTACTACCTAGACTATGGGCACAGCAAGTCAACCGGTTTTGCTCTAAGAAACTACAACATTCGAGTGTATGATCCTTTTCGCCCAACATTTCTCAATCCGTCAGAGGCAGTCTTGAATAGAGAATGCTACACACATTTTCCTCACATAGCAAACAGTATTGAAAATGTGAATTCTATCAATCCACTTCGACTATGGAAGAATAAAAGAATTCATGTCGGTGAGCGTCTAGCATCTCTCAGATGTGATTCGAGCTGAAGCTAATGCGTACTTTGACCGCGTTTGGAATGCTAACTATTAGATTGATAGATATTGCTTTGAATCCATTAGAGATATCCACCATGAAGGCATTCGAGCTATGGTCAATGCTGGAACAGATTACTGTATGACAGAGGTAAACTGGGTTGAAGCATATGTGGGCCATCGATACTCTTTTCCAGAATTAGTTAAAGCGCCCCACCTTTTTGGCATAGGCATGCATGACACGAAGCATCAATTCGCCAAATATTGCCTTACAAAGCGTCAACAGAGAATTGGACTTGTTCTTAAGCTCCCAATAATTCGTCATCAGATTGAGCAATGCTTACGTAAAGAGCTTCACAGACTATCCATCACTCCTCTTCGCTTCAATGCTCAAGCGTCAACCAGTGGCAGTGTTTCAGTATCTAGTTTGAACTTCTCTCCAAGCCACTACGAAGACAATTTTAACATGATGGGGAAGATTATGACTCCCCTCTCCCATTTCGACAGAATCTTCACTGCTAATCTCAGACAATGGAATGGCTCAGTCATTAATCCCTTTCAAGGATATCCATTGTTCCCTCCTATCCGCAAAGAGGTACTTAATCACTATGAGTTTGTCCTCTCACTACTGGAAAGAAATCAGAGACTAGCTCAAGCTGTCACGCCCCGAATGTACAGATTATCCATGACCGCATATCCGACGTGTGACGGGAAAAAAAAAACTATTCCTCTCGAACAAACATAAGACTTTTTTTTTTTTTTTTGACAAACCAAAATTTATTGTAATATAATATTCAAAAGGTTACAGATTTCATCAAAATGGGAGTTTCGGAAAAAGAGTTACACAAAACTATCACGATACTTTCTAGCTATGTATCGTGATTAAAACTCGATCTCCCTTTTCGTACTCGACTATTATCGCCCTTCTAGAAATTACCCTCATTCTCCTGATTTGCAGAATTTTCAGCTGGAGAAAAAAAACGTTTAAACACATAAGAAAACTTAGTGAGGTCAAAAGGTGTACGCATAAGAAATTTTAAAGAGTTAAGGTTTAATAAATTTATTTTGACAAAAATAACATTATCATGACGATAACAATTAAAAAAATATTCGTGAGAATTTAAGGTTTGATCAAATAATCTTTAACAAGATAATATTATTCCTATGATAAATATAACAAATATAAGAAATTAAATTCGTGAGAATTTATTTAGATAATGATGATGCAAAACGGCAGATGCCGAATTTCAGAGATGACCACCTCCTTATATCTTCATTGAATATATACTACCTTATCCTTCAGTTGCAGGGAGCTACCCCGCGAAATAATAAACTGTGCCATGCCTAGGTACATGGCGGCACCAGTCACGGTTACAGACAAACTCCAGCCTGCCCGTGAAAGGATACCAATAATGATCCCAGACGTAGTGGTCTATACCCGGTAATCCGATATTACCCAGGCGAACTCACGCACCGTCTAGGTCAGGGCCCGAGAGATACTTTAAGAATTTTGAGTCAGAGTCGTCGATTTGAGCCATGCACATGATAAATATTATTTTCAATATATATACAACTTTTATAAGAATTTTTTTCTTTCCTTGAAATAAATAATAATAATTTTTACAAAACTATAAGATTTCACAAAGAAAATTTTTAAAGTATTGAACGGAAAGGGTTCGTTTGGATTCGTCGAAAGACCATAATAAACTTTAAAACTTTAAAAGAGTAAAAAAAAATAAGAAATTTACATAACATTTTTCTATATATATATCTCCAGTTTTGAAAATACTGATAAAATTTTTAATGACACTCACTGAATTCTTTGCCTGGCAAAACTTGATCTAAGCTTGATTGGCTCTCTAAACGATCACCTCTTCCGAAAAGGCTTGAAAAAAGACAAAATATGGTATAGAATGTGAAGTGCCGTACGTGTGTGTGAAGGTGTAATTGCTCTCATCACCTAACTTTCCTATTTATAGAATTAAAAAGGAGGATGATAAACTCCTAAGGTAAAACGTGTAACTCCTAAGGAAAATCAATGGCCAGCAAGCATTAGGAATTGAAGAGTGTCCTTTAGCATGTCTCTTGGCATGCCACGTATCATTCTCCTAAGGTGAGTCAAATTTTGCCAATTGAAGATAATTCTTGGCAATTTAAAGAAAGTAACAACCATATGCATTATCCTTTTCCATGCAAAAATTCACGTAAGAGATAGCCAAGGTCACAAGAATTTTATCTATCAAACTTGTCCTACTCATTCTCTTTTTACTATGATTTTCTTGCTTGAAGTTGGTCAACCTAGGGTATTAGCATATACGAGTACTTGGAGTAATATAAATATAATTGGTAAGATACTAAGACTCGTAAAATCCATCAAATCTTTTCTCGTGCATCACACTCCTCCCTCCTTAAAAGAATTTGGTCCCCAAATTCATACCTTTTTTATAGAAAAGTTCAGGGTAAGTTTTTCGCATGTCTTCCTCAAGTTCCCATGTAGCCTCTTCGATTTTCTGGTTTCTCCATAGTACTTTCACCAGGGGTATTTTCCGAGTTCGTAACTCTTGAAGCTTACGATCAAGAATACAGACCGGTTTCTCTTCATAGGACAAATTCTCCTGGAGTTCGAGGGCCTCATTTGAGATGATATGTGAAGGGTCAGGGTGGTACTTCTTGAGATGCGACACATGAAACACATTGTGAATTTGGGCAAAATTCGAAGGTAAGCTTAATTTATATGCTACTCTACCAATTTGTTTAATTATTTCGAATGGTCCAACATATCTTGGTCGCAATTTATTTCTTTTCCCGAACCTAACCATTCCCTTTCTTGGAGATACTCTCAGAAACACTTTATCTCCTACCTTAAATTCCAAGTTTCTTCTACGATTGTCGGCATAACTCTTTTGCCTACTCTGAGCTGTCTGAATCTTTTGCCGAATTAATTGTACTTTGTTGATGGCATCTTGAATGATTTCAGGTTGGAGGGATTTGTCTTTTCCATTTTGGTCAATCTGTTTATGGTCATCCAGATCCCAATGAAGTGGGGATCGACATTTTCTCCCATATAATGCTTCATAAGGCGCCATTTGAATAGTCGACTGGTAACTATTATTGTACGCGAATTCTATTAATGGGAGATATTTCTTCCAATTACCCCCAAATTCTAGTATACATGCTCGCAACATGTCTTCTAATATTAAGATTGTTCTCTCTGATTGTCCATCAGTTTGAGGGTGAGCTGCCGTGCTAAATTGTAACTGACTCCCGAAGTTTTCTTGTAATCTTTTCCAAAGTCGAGACACAAAGCGTGGGTCTCTGTCCGATACAATGGTAACTGGTACCCCATGAAATCTGATGATCTTCTTAACATATATCTCGGCTAATTTTATCACGGCCCAAGTTTTCTTGATAGCAATAAAATGAGCGGACTTCGTTAGACGATCGACTATGACCCAAATAGCGTTATGTCCTTTCGTGGTATTAGGGAATCCAGTGACAAAATCCATGGTGATTGATTCCCACTTCCACTCGGGTATGGGTAAAGGTTGTAATAACCCTGCAGGACGTTGGTGTTCAGCCTTGACCTGTTGACATATTAGACATTTTTTGACGTAGCTGGCAATTTCTCGCTTCATGTTATTCCACCAATAATGTCGCTTTAAGTCATGGTACATTTTAGTTCCTCCGGGGTGCACCGTATATTGTGAGCGATGGGCTTCGTCTAGAAGCATCTTCTTTATTTCTTCATTACTTGGAACACAAAGTCTATTTCTAAACTTTAGGGTGCCTTCTGCGTCAATAGAAAAATTGGGAAATATTTGCTTTTTCACGGATTCCTTGATCTGATGAATTTCTGTATCCCCTGTTTGAGCTTCCTTAATTTTTGATTCTATCCCCGACTTTATTGTGATATTTGCAAACTTCACACTTCTCTTTGCAGAATCCCTGCAAGTGATTCGTCTTATGGTATTACTATCCTGAAGTTCACATTGATTAGTACTCACATTCCTACTTAGTGCATCAGCCACTACGTTTGCTTTACCCGGGTGATATTGAATGGTACAATCATAATCGTCCAATAACTCCATCCATCTTCTCTGTCTCATATTTAATTCCTTCTGTGAGAACAAGTACTTGAGACTTTTGTGATCTGTGTATATTACAAAGGTTGCCCCATACAGATAGTGTCTCCATTTTCCTAAGGCGAAAATAATAGCAGCAAGTTCTAAATCGTGAGTCGGGTAATTATTTTCGTATTGCTTCAATTGCCGAGATGCGTATGCGATAACCTTATCCTTTTGCATTAATACACATCCTAATCCTTCTTTAGACGCATCAGTGTATACCACAAAATTTTTGCTGCCGTCAGGAAGTACAAGTATTGGAGAAGTCGTTAAACATTGTTTTAGTTTCTGGAAACTTGCTTCACAAGAATCGTCCCATATAAATGGATTTCCTTTTTGGGTGAGCCGGGTTAGTGTCCGTGCTATCTTAGAGAAATCCTTCACAAATCTTCGATAGTATCCTGCTAACCCTAAAAAGCTACGAATTTCTGTCACATTTTCTGGTCTTTTCCATTTTATCACTGCTTCTATCTTAGTGGGATCCACCGAAATACCATCCCCAGATATGACATGACCCAGAAAATTGACCTTGTCCAGCCAAAATTCACACTTACTAAATTTAGCAAATAACTTATTTTTGCGAAGTACTTGCAGCACAATTTGAAGATGCTTTTCATGGTCTTCTTCAGATTTGGAGTATACTAGAATGTCGTCGATGAAGATCACAACAAACTGATCTAAATATGGTTGAAAGACTCGGTGCATTAGATCCATAAATGCAGCTGGTGCGTTGGTTAATCCAAAAGGCATTACCACAAACTCAAAATGACCATATCTTGAGTTAAAAGATGTTTTTGGAGTGTCCACCTCCTTGACCTTTAATTGATAATACCCTTGCCTCAAATCCAATTTAGAGTATACTCGGGAACCTTGCAACTGATCAAATAACTCATCTATTCTTGGTAGAGGATATTTATTTTTGATGGTGACATTATTTAAACCTCTATAGTCTATACACATTCTAAATGTCCCATCTTTTTTCCGAACAAAAAGTACAGGAGCCCCCCAAGGTGAAGAACTTGGACGAATAAATCCTCTATCCAATAATTCATGAAGTTGGGTTTTTAATTCATTTAACTCGCTAGGTGCCATTCTGTAAGGTGTCCTTGATATTGGGGAAGTGTCGGCCAAGGTGTCAATTACGAATTCCATTTCTCTATCAGGAGGTAACGCGGTTAACTCTTCTGGGAATACGTCTAATGGAAATTTTGACACCACTCGCACATCTTCAAGTTGTATTGTATCCTTGGGTTTATTAATCAGGTAGGCTATAAATCCTTGTTTTCTTTCCAAAGAATTTTTCTTGCTTTTGCCGCAGATATTGCCCTTATGGAGGTGGTTATGTCCTTTCCAACTAGCTCAACGTCCAATTGACCCGGTACACAAAATTTCACAGTTTTTGAATGACAATCTAACTGTGCGTGTTGTTTAAACAACCAGTCCATCCCTAATATAACATCATATCCTTGGATTGGTAATTCAATCAAATCAGCCCAAAATGTCTTGTTATCGATTTTGAGCTCACAAGATCTAAATATAATATTAGTCACTTCACTACTCCCCAGTGGTACACTTACTTCAAAATTGTAAGGTAAGATTTCAGCAACAACATTTAAGTTGGGTGCAAAATGCGAGGCAACAAATGAATGGGTGGCACCGGGGTCAAATAACACTTGACCAAGCATATTAGATATAAGGATGGTACCTTCAATTACAGTTGTCGGGTCTGATGTCTCTCCTCCTCCTAGTGTGAATGCACGAGCATGAATTTTTGGCCTTCCTACTGGGTTTCCGATCCTCGAGTTTCATTACTCTTAGTTTGTGGAAGTTGTTGTGTCTGTGATGTGGATGCACTTGTATCATTGGGCAATTCTGGATTAAGTGCTGATCACTACCACATCGTGTACATTTTCCCAACCTTCTCCACAATTATTAGCAGTATGCCTAGAGCGTCCACAGTAACTACATTCTTCTTCAGCCTTTTGATTGGTGAGATCAAACCTTTGCTGAGACGAATTTTGACGGGCTGAAAAATTTTCCTGCATGGTCCTTTGAAATTTTCCCCCTCTTCCATCTCGACTTTTTTGCCAATTGTTCGGAGCTAGTCTTGATTTCTTACCACGTTCTTCGATTAAACTTAATTCCGCAAGTCCTGCTTCAATTTCCATGGCTCGCTCCACAGCCGCCGTATAAGTCACTAGACCGCAAGACAGAATACTGCGTTGAATACCAAGGCGTAATCCACGTATAAATTTCTTGGTACGCCTCATCTCATCCTCTAGTATGTGTGGTGCATATCGAACTAACTTATTAAATTTAGCCTCGTATTGGGCTACAGTATTATTCCCTTGAGTGAGATTGAAAAACTCTTGCTCTCTCCTGTCACGTACCACTTGAGGAATAAATTTATCATTGAATTCTTTAACAAAATTTAACCAAGAGTAAAGAGTTCTTTCTCGATTCCATTTAGCTTCAACCACTCGCCACCAGTGGTGAGCTGCTTCTTCAAATCGAAATGTAGCAAAAGATATTTTCTGATCGTCATTGTATTTGAGAACTTTGAAAATCTTTTCTATTTCCTCAAGCCAACCTTCGGCTTTTTGATCATCTGGTTCTCCGAAGAATTTAGGAGGTTGAAAACGTAGAAATCTTTCTAAGGCTTGGTCAGGAGCTGAGGTATCTACAGGTCTTCCTTGATTTTGAGTTAATTGCATCAACTGTTGAAGAGTCGCAAGAAAAGGTCCTATATTGTCTATTACCGGGGCTTGATGTTCGGGAGGGTTATTCTGAGCTGGGTTAGGATTATCGGGGTGATTGACATTGGTATTTGGGTTCTCTTCATGGTGTTGAATTCGGGGTCTACCTCGTGGACGCGGATGATCCATCTTAAGAAAAGAAAGAAGAAGTAAAAAAATATATAAAAGACACTACAAGGTAAGAAAAGCAAATAAAAGGATTTATAAACTTACATACTATTTTACATTATTAGCTATGGTACAAGATACATATACTATAAGATAACTTTTTCCACACCTATGGACATATATATAGAGATTCTAACATTATCCCAAAGCTATGTACATATGATACATATGATACACCGATTAATACTTAAAAGATTACGAAGCCCTTTCATTCAATTGCCCGCTAAAATTTGCTTCACTTTCCTCACTTGGTTCCGTTTCTTCCCTTATACTAGATTCACCCCTGTTTACCACCAACTGTCCTCCCAACACCCCAGACGGTTCATCTAAAATTTCTTCTGCCTCTTCGGCAGCACGAGTAGCAGAGTCGTGGATCCTATGCATTCTGTCCCTCATATGGTTCCGAAAAGTTGCATATCTAGCTCTTAATTGACCTACTTCTCCTCTTAATCCATCTATTTCCGCTTGTTGCTCAAATAGGTGGTTCCTTTGATGCTCAATGACCATTTGATTATCAGCATTATCTTGCTGTCTAGAAATATATATCCTATCACGATCGTTGGTAATCTCGTGGACGATATCGTCAGGAACATTTCCCGTTCTTTGATCTTCGGGTTGTGGGATATACCACACAACTTGTTCATCCCGTCGAACTACTATTGGACCAGGAGGTACTAGATAGCCGTTACTCATACCATTGTTTTGCGGTGGTTCGTTCCCGTTTGCTGCCATCCTGCCACATTGATCATATGATTATAAAGGTTAATCCTTAACTAAATTATCATTCTAATTAAACAACCTATTTGACTAACTATTCTCCCAATTACCCTATTACTAAAAACAGAACGCCCACACTTTACTAAGATAATCATGATGAAACAAAAATTTAATGGGTCCCCCATTTTTAATTTCCGAAAAAAAAAATATATATATGTATAAAAACATTTTTTGAAAATAAATAAATAAAACAAATCTAAACCACTTCTATTTGTCCAAAGATCCTATCCTAGCATAGCTCAGGTATTAACCTAAGCTCTGATACCACACTTGTCACGCCCCGAATGTACAGATTATCCATGACCGCATATCCGACGTGTGACGGGAAAAAAAAAAACTATTCCTCTCGAACAAACATAAGACTTTTTTTTTTTTTTTGACAAACCAAAATTTATTGTAATATAATATTCAAAAGGTTACAGATTTCATCAAAATGGGAGTTTCGGAAAAAGAGTTACACAAAACTATCACGATACTTTCTAGCTATGTATCGTGATTAAAACTCGATCTCCCTTTTCGCACTCGACTATTATCGCCCTTCTAGAAATTACCCTCATTCTCCTGATTTGCACAATTTTCAGCTGGAGAAAAAAAACGTTTAAACACATAAGAAAACTTAGTGAGGTCAAAAGGTGTACGCATAAGAAATTTTAAAGAGTTAAGGTTAATAAATTTATTTGACAAAAATAACATTATCATGACGATAACAATTAAAAAAATATTCGTGAGAATTTAAGGTTTGATCAAATAATCTTTAACAAGATAATATTATTCCTATGATAAATATAACAAATATAGAAATTAAATTCGTGAGAATTTATTTAGATAATGATGATGCAAAACGGCAGATGCCGAATTTCAGAGATGACCACCTCCTTATATCTTCATTGAATATACTACCTTATCCTTCAGTTGCAGGGAGCTACCCCGCGAAATAATAAACTGTGCCATGCCTAGGTACATGGCGGCACCAGTCACGGTTACAGACAAACTCCAGCCTGCCCGTGAAAGGATACCAATAATGATCCCAGACGTAGTGGTCTATACCCGGTAATCCGATATTACCCAGGCGAACTCACGCACCGTCTAGGTCAGGGCCCGAGAGATACTTTAAGAATTTTGAGTCAGAGTCGTCGATTTGAGCCATGCACATGATAATATTATTTTCAATATATATACAACTTTTATAAGATTTTTTCTTTCCTTGAAATAAATAATAATAATTTTTACAAAACTATAAGATTTCACAAAGAAAATTTTTAAAGTATTGAACGAAAGGTTCGTTTGGATTCGTCGAAAGACCATAATAAACTTAAAACTTTAAAGAGTAAAAAAAATAAGAAATTTACATAACATTTTTCTATATATATCTCCAGTTTTGAAAATACTGATAAATTTTAATGACACTCACTGAATTCTTTGCCTGGCAAAACTTGATCTAAGCTTGATTGGCTCTCTAAACGATCACCTCTTCCGAAAAGGCTTGAAAAAGACAAAATATGGTATAGATGTGAAGTGCCGTACGTGTGTGTGAAGGTGTTGCTCTCATCACCTAACTTTCCTATTTATAGAATTAAAAAGGAGGATGATAAACTCCTAAGGTAAAACGTGTAACTCCTAAGGAAAATCAATGGCCAGCAAGCATTAGGAATTGAAGAGTGTCCTTTAGCATGTCTCTTGGCATGCCACGTATCATTCTCCTAAGGTGAGTCAAATTTTGCCAATTGAAGATAATTCTTGGCAATTTAAAGAAAGTAACAACCATATGCATTATCCTTTTCCATGCAAAAATTCACGTAAGAGATAGCCAAGGTCACAA
The DNA here is from genome assembly GCA_019426215.1 of Buddleja alternifolia. Classification (NCBI taxonomy): domain Eukaryota; kingdom Viridiplantae; phylum Streptophyta; class Magnoliopsida; order Lamiales; family Scrophulariaceae; genus Buddleja; species Buddleja alternifolia. Next base: position 20,091,297 of record CM033401.1, read on the forward strand.
GAATTTTATCTATCAAACTTGTCCTACTCATTCTCTTTTTACTATGATTTTCTTGCTTGAACTTGGTCAACCTAGGGTATTAGCATATACGAGTACTTGGAGTAATATAAATATAATTGGTAAGATACTAAGACTCGTAAAATCCATCAAATCTTTTCTCGGGCGTCACACAAGCTATCTATCCCTACCTGGAAGAGTACTACAGTCTTTATGTGCCTGAATCTCAGCGTCTCCAACATCTTCCAACAGATATGCTGATTGGATTTTCCAAGGATTACTGCTCAGATGCGATCTTCTCTATTTGCCAAGCGCCGTCCAAAGTCTTTCTGAATCATGTGTTGGATATCATTGGTCCCATGTACATCAAGGCCATAGATAGTCCAATTCGCACATTTATCCAAGGTACTTGCCTTCCTCTTCAGCATCTGACTGAACTTCTGGAAGCTGCTTCAAATTCCTTTGCAGATATAGCCAATTGGAACTTCCAATTTGATGATTTTTGCCAACCAGCGTCAGCGCTTGAAGAAGAATCTGCTAAGTTGGTGGAAGAGTCTGCACCAGATGGAAGAGTCTGCACCAACAGAAGTTGCAAGTATTCCAGCATCAGTTGAAGAACATGTTCAAGCGTCTCCACCAGAGGATAATCCTGACGCTTCTGAACAAGTTATTTTTGATATGGCTGAGGATCTTCCGATTGATGTACGAGGAACAATTTTTGATCCTGCATATCAAGCTCCTCTTGACTCACTCAAGCATACATCCAGATTTAAGCGATCGGCTCCTTCAGCGGTTCCTTCAGATGTGGTCAAGCTTTTGGACCTTTGTTGAAATCAGTCTTTGAGGAGGTAAACAATCACGCTGCTCAGAATGAAGAATCCCTCCACTGGATTAAAATTGATTTGGCGAAGATTGAATCTCAAACCATGAACGCTCAGATTGCTCATATGCGCGGTTCTACTCAAGTGACTGTTGATGAGTGTCGTAGAGAATTTCAAGATATGAATGATGCTACCAGCACCAAGCTCCTTGCAATGCAAGAACATTTCGACAAACGTCTGGATGATCTTATAGCTTCAATGTCTCAGATTGCTACTCAAGTTAGCCTACTCACCCAGCATTTTCTGAAGGCTGATGATGGCAATAAGGGGGAAGGACAGAGAAGAGGGGAGATGTGGAAAGCATCTAGTTCAAGAGCTTCTAGCCCTCCACTCAAACGTAAAATTTTCTTTCAGTTCATTCCAGTTTCTTCAAGGGCTCTGCTCAAACAGTTTGATGTTCCATTCTCTAGACCGCCTTCCAGAGCCCTTTGACCCGAAGATCATTGCTAAAGAACAAAATAAGTCATGCTTCATTATAGCGTTTAGAGTATGCCTAAGGATGATTGGCATCGACCCAGCTAAATGGGATAAGCAATTTGTTGCTTATAAAAAGAGATAATAAGAAGAAAAGAAGACAGAAATAAATAAAGAACATGCCGCCATGATTAAGCTTGAAGAAAACATTTCAGAAGCAATCAGGGCTAAGGTAAACAGAAGACTCAACGCTCAAGAAGAAGAAGATGATTAAGAGTTGCTGCTTACTTTGCATTATCTATATTCTTGTCTCTGTTGTATTTTTGTTATGTAGTTGTAAAACGCATGTAATCATTGATACAAATATAAAATGCATTTTCAGCTGAAACATCTCATTGAAGCGTAACTAACATTAACTAACTTTTTACTAACCAAAACTACCTTTTATTTTGGTTGTCTAACTCTTGAACTATAAAAGAGTAAGTATTGCCATCATCAAAAAGGGGGAAATTATTAGGAATTTCATGTTAGATGTTTTGATGATGACAATGAGGATTACTTATTAGACCCCAAAATATGTAAGTTTGATTTTAATAGAAATCATGTATAAGCTTTGAGCGTTAGAATTGTAATAGTCTTTATAGGCTTTGATTTATTTTATTCTAGACTATTAGGCTAAGTACTCTTAGACTGAGCATCTGACAATTTCTGAGTGAATTTGAAGACTCAAGTGCCTGAAGTCTGAATGAAGATAAAGCTTCCAAGCGTCCAAACGACCAGCTATATCAAGCGTCACTTATAGGACAAAAGTAATTCGAGGATGAATGAGCGTCTATCAATGACTGATTTTACCTGAATTTATTTCTAAGTCCAGAAGGAGTTTAATGCAAATATTCTCAGTGCATTAAGTGCCAACGGGCATTTAATTCAAATGCATTAAATGCTAATAAGAGCATTAAATGCTGATAAGCTCTTTCAGACGTACGAAGAAGCCACCCTCTTGGACTGTCAACTATTCACAGACTGCAACACCAACTTTTGTGCAGCGGATTTTCAGGAAAAAGGACTAAAGTTGTTCACTCGCGGAAGTGAGATACACGCACCTGTGCATGTGTCAAAAGGACACTTTTTCCAAAAATGCCTATAAATAGGACTTCGACAACAAGCCAAACATACCCGATTGATTCCAAGCCAAATTGCTGTTGAATTGAAGTCTCATTCCTTAAATTCTCAGAAAAATCCAGAATATTCAAGCAAACATTCTCTTTGCTTTTCTTCAAATCTTGAGACAGTAAACCAATATCTCAAACATTCTTTTCGGAGAAACCCACATTACTATTGAGATATTCACAGTTATTTGAACTTCATCAAAATCAAACAAACCATCCAGAAAAACCCCATCCAAGCCTCGCGATCTGTGTAAAGTCGAAGTTGGATACTTGCATTATTTCTGAGTGAAAGAAGCAAGAGGATAGAAGTGCCTTGGAGCAGAAATCTGTGCGATCAAGTCATTAACATCCATCTCTCCCTAATTTGTAGAAGATTCTATGTAATTCTTTGAGAATCATTTTAGTGGATTGCCTCCGAGTGTTCAAGGAGAAGAAGGACGTAGTTGGGATTACACCACCCAACGAACCTTACAAACATTGTGTTCCTTAGTTTACAGTCAATTTCCTTATTGTCACATTATTGCATAAATCTGTTAAGAAGAACTTAATTGAATGTTAAGCAACTAAAATACCTTCTGTGATGCTGAAAGCTTTCAAAAGAGAAGATCATAAAATCATTCTGCTATGCTAACACCGATTAAAGAACTGAACGCTTAAACCTATTTGGTTATAGTATTCAAATCTTGAAGTCTAAGTTAATTTTCTAAAAACAGTCTTCATTAGACGCTCAAGTCAAGCGCCTACTTTTCAAGCGTCCAACGAATTTCAATACGAATCTTTTTGAAGTAAAAACAGACTTCAATGTCTATTCAACCCCCCCCCCCCTTTCGTATGCCACTTGGGACCAACAATTTTTATTAAGATTGGGACTACCACATGTCAATGTTGCCAAATGGTAATTTCATTCATGTCCGTGTGACGTCCTATGTTTAGCCCCTATTATATTTTTATTAATTTAAATTGAAGAATTAAGTACAACTAAATTAGGACCATATCCATTTCAATCAAAATCCATATGGTGTTTTATCTCATCCAAGGTATTAAATTTCAGTATCAGTGTTGATATTGCATAGTAAATTTACGGAAATTTTGATGAAAATTTAGGGGATATTTCAAATTTCGATTTCGATTTTAAAGAAATCATGGAAATTTATAAAAATATTTAAAAATTTACAACGAAACTTTGTGAAACTTTAAATATCATAATTATGCATCTTTTACATAAATAATATTGTATATATAATGTATGTATACTGAATTTTATCAAGTAGTAAGATTAAAATCTGTGGCGAAAAATATAAAATAAATATGATTTGAAAGTAAAGTAATAACCAAATCTCCTACAATACTTCATTAAAACAAAATACCACAATTTTAATACAAATCATCATTTAAAACTACATTGATTTCTCAGAGGATCGAAATCGCTATCATTGGTCTCTCTTCTCCCTCAACTTTCATACTGCATGTTAAAATTATTAGTTAAATGTTGACAGTATTCATCCCATGACATTGAATGTTGGTAGTACTACATATAATGATGGTAATATCTTTCTAATGTTGTATTCTGTTGAACCACAACGGGCACAACATACTCGGCAGGAGTATTAACATAAATTTGTGGCAAAGGATATGAGTAGGGTTGATGTGGCATTGTATTGGATGAGTACCCACTATACGACCAAGGTGGACACATATTACTATGTGAACTCGATCCATAACCAACTAAGCTTTGTTCTGTGCCAATACTCATTGATTCAAAACTATCGGAAATGCCAGTCTCATCTCGGAGATTCCACCTTGCACTTCTCCTATGTTGTTCTCCAATAGCACCAATACCTGGACCACCTCTTCTCGATCCGTGATCTTCATCTTGTGTGGCGTAGGTGTAATACTCATCACATGTAAATGGACTCATTTGTCTTTGCCTATATTCTTGTTGTTCACTACTCCCTACATCATCATTCCTAGTTGTGGTGTTATATCCACAACCACCACTATCACCGCAACGACCACCACCACCACCACCATCATCATCATCATAATCACCACCACCACCATGAGTACTACCAATAGTAGGTGGTCCTCTCATAGCAATTTCAAATGAATCATTGTCACTACTCAAGCCAACTTCACCCGATAGAACTTGATCGACATTGATGCCATCTTCCTAAGCATGTCTGAAAATTCTAGGATCTGGATTACCTTTTACGTCATCCAAATGCGATGGTCTAATTCATTGAAATAACGGGTAGTCATCTTCGTTCCCAAGCTCGACTGAAATATCTAGAAGGTTAAATGGGTCTTTATCTTCAACATTTTCCTTTTTTGCTTCTTTGTCCCTAACACTCAATTTCATGTTATAGTAACAGAAAATAAGCTTTTCCAAAGTCGAGTGCGCTAGCTGATTTCGTTGCTTAGTGTGAACAAGAGCAAATGTACTCCAATTTCTTTCACATGCCGAAGAAGATGCAGTTTGTGATAGAAGACACATAGCCAGCTTTCTTAAAATTGGGGTGCTAGTTCCATAGAACTCCCACCAATCCACTGCAATACATGTTTAAATGTAAAGTTACTACCAACTTGTTTAATAAAATATTGATATCCAAAGAATTAATGAAAAATATATTTGCCGGGTCGCATGGTTTCTCTTGATGCCTTAGCACATGAATCTCCAAATGGATTTTTTGCTTCTTTGAACATCATGATCTATTCATATATATATATATATATATATATGTGTGTGTGTGTGTGTGTGGGATAGTTGTATACTGTACCCTTGTGAAACACGAAACCTGCACACATCCCCCCTGTGTTAAAAAAATAACCTGAAATGCCCCTGTGTTTTTCAAAACCCTGCACTAAACTCCCAACCCTGCTTCAAATAAACTGTGTGTGAATGCTACTTTCCGCGGATTTAACATGGATTGGGGGTTTCATGCAGGGTTTTGAAAATCATAGAGTTGTTTCGGGCTATTTTTTTAACATAGGGGGGATGTGTGTAGGTTTCATGTTTCACAGAGGTATGATATGCAATTATCCCTATCTATATATATATTTATCAATCATGTATCACTATAAGATAACAATAAGTTCTCTACAAAAGTGAATTAAATGATAAATATTTCTTATGTCAAAATTGAACTCAAACCTCATTTCCAAATTGACTTTGTCCCTCAGAATTTGGATCCAACACCTTAAAAACTTGATGTATAGCATTTAGAAAATATGGGTCTCTCCAACACCATCCTTGTATTGATATTTGGGATTTAGAAAGTGAGTTGTTTTAAGGAAAAAAATGAAAGAAAAGTAAATTTATAAGTCGACAATTAAAATTTGGGCAAAATTCCCCCCCCCAACTATAGACACCCCATCAAATGCCCCCTCTACACCTAAAATATTCAAACATCCCTCTCTACTATATTAAAATACATCCAACGCCCCCTACACACATTGATATACAAAAATACCCTTGATTTATGTAATATTATAAATTTATTTAACATAATCAATGTTTGAAAATAGCAACAAAAGTAAATGTGTAAGTCTTTTATTAATATATTATGAACTTATACTAAAAATAATAATAATACCTATTGCATGTAGTGAATGCTCTAGTGTTCTTTCCCATCTATCTTTTATGATTTTCAGCACCCAATTGAAGCTTCTACAATTAATCCTGATGCTCTCTTTCATTAACCTGAATGACTTGTACATACAACTCATTGTAGGCCACACTTCACTATCCACAATGCGAAGAACTCGATACAAGCGCTTGTAATATATTACAAACTTGTTCCACTTGATCCCAAAACGAGTAAGGACAAGAGTCTCTACTCGTCTCCCAAGTTGTGTCTGGCTTAATGAGTTACTTGCCCATTCATCAGATGTAAAAAGAGCTTTTAATCCAGCTTTCTTTTTCATTAAGCTATCTAAAACAATATAATTAGTCACAAATCTTGTAGCACCTGGTCGAACAATATCACCTTTACAAAGTTCTCTCATTTGGGACAAAAGTTGTAGGTGATTGTACAAAAAAATAGTTATCATCCTTCCTTGCACAATCACATCTTTGACACTTTCCTTCTTTGCAATATTTTCAAAAATTAAGTCAATGCAATGTGCAGCACATGGAGTCCAATAAACATTGTACTTCTGCATTAACTTTTTCTCGGCTTTGGCATAAGCAGAACCATTATCTGTCACGACTTGTACAACGTTATTTTTCCCAACCTCTTCCACAGCTTTTTTCATTAATTCATAAATATACTTGTGATCTTTTATTTTATCGGACGCATCAATCGATTTTAAAAGTACAGTGCTTCCTTTGCAATATATCATAAAATTAATTATGGATAATTTAGTCAGCCCTGTCCAACCATCAGACATTAAGGTGCATCCGTATAACTTCCACTTAGGCTTTAATGTATCAACATACTCTTTCATTTCTTTAACCTCCATGTCTAGGTATTTTGTTCTAACTTCATATGGAGTTGGAGGATCAATTCTTGCCCCTGCCTTTTGAGCACCAAAAATCATATTTTTGAAATGATGTGAACTAGTTTTTTCTGCAGGAACATTATCATATATAAAGAAACGAGAAATAAGTCTTCCCATACCTTCTTTAATTTTTCCTCCTTTGAACATATCCATAATATTTTTTTATTTTGCTTTTTCAGACTTGTAAAGTGAAGAGGCACGTGCACTAATTTCTGGTTGTCTCATGCTTTGACTTCTGTCAAGCCTACTACCTTGTGCACTACTACAGCCTGGTCCAGTAAATTTGGCACGTTGGTCTGTATCTCATTTAGATGCTCGCGATTACCGATATGTTTCTCTATAAGTTGCTCTTTCTTGAGGCTCTACATCAGTAGGATAAATTTATATATCATCCTCATCATCGTCATCATCCACATTGCAATAGTCCTTTGAAACTATGTTTGACCTCAACTCTTCTCTAATTGTTACCATCCTTTTTGCCTTTTTCACTTTATTGTCCGCCTTGTATTTTAAGTACGTTTTCATAGCTTCTTTCACCTATGGTGGTACTGAAGAACAAACCTTAACGTTCTTTTCCATTTCTATTCCTGATAAGTGGTACTTCAAACGTGTAACACCACCACTTCTCATCACGTGCCCACAATAGTTATATATTGAACCTCCTTTAACCCCTTGTAATTTTTCTCCATGTGCCCATCTGGGATCTCTCTTTTCTGACATAGTTCAACTTTCAAATTTACCTAGGCTACAATAGGAACATAAAACAAGTTAAGTTTAGTCATCCTTTGCAATCCATAAGGAACACATAAATATTAATTCAGTGTGCTAAATTCAATCTTTTCCTAACTTTTTCTAGACTATATTGTTTTAAATAAAATATTATACTAACTTTGTCAACATTTTGTTCAAGAATTGAATTAATTTAAAAGAAGTTTAAAAGAAATTCCTAATCATAAGTTAGTTTAAGAGTAGACCTTCATTTTTAATTAAAATATACAAGCTTCAAATAACATACACTTATATGAAGAAAGATTAATCCAGGATTAGAAGAACTAGAAAATTTGTGAAAATTTGAAACCATGATTAGAAGAACTAGAAAGTTTGTAAAAATTTTAAACCATAATTAGTTGCTCATCAGTCATCACTACTACTGAAAAGGATTGCATGTTCAAGCTCTAAGCCTTGTCCAAAATACTATCTCCAACAAGTATTCTTTTCCAAGAATCCAAACTAAAAACATCTTATGCTTTGACAAGTGCTAGAGGATTAAATATAAGATTGATGAAATAATATTTTCTTACATTACATTTTTTCTATTTTATTATAAGCAAATCTAATTGAGATATTGATTTATAGGCCACACTATTTATGTCCATTAATTGTAAATTGTAAACTCTAATGATATTTTAATTACCAAAAACATAAAAATAAAAATTAGTAGCTAGCATTAATGAGAATTAAAAAAACATGAAGCTAACCTGAGCTCCTCTTGTTCGTAATGGAGCTCTTTTTTTTTTTCCTTCCTTAAATTTTGATAGAAAGAGACGTTTGTGGTAGGGGTGAATGGGCGAATGTTGATTGTGAAGTGCGGACCCATTTTTAATATTTTTTTTTGAAAAAATCTAATGTGAGTTAGTTGAGTATGTGACTTATTTGCACAAGAATTGACATAAAGATCACACTTTCCAAAATAAATATATAGTACACACAGTGTAGGGGTAGGCATACAAAATTTATCGAGAATAATATATATTCTAAAGATTTTTCACTTTAAATAGTGTAGATGGAAGGAGATGAGATTTGGGAGTACACTATCACTGAATATAAAAAGAAAAAAAAGGGAGTGACAATCTTGCGTATATTTTGTATCGGAATTTGAATAATTTGTAGCATAATGTACATCATTTATAGACAACCACAATAATTTGGATTCATTCTTATTTAAAAATAAATAATTAAATATTATTTTAAATTTTGGAATATTTTAGGTTTGGTCGAAAGTTCGGGAATTTCGAGAAATTTCATTAGATATTTAACAAAGTAATTTTATTAAAAATTCGAGATTTTGGGAAATATCAAAAATATCGTTAAATATCGGGAAATGTCGAAAATATAGGGAAGTTTCGATAGATATTCTGCAAAATTGGATTGAAAGTAAGATTTCGCTTTGAGACCCCAAGAAATCCGAAATTTCAGTCGAAATTTTAAAGTTTCGAAGGATATTTAAGACCATGATCTCATCTGATGAAGGTTATATATAATTTTTCTCATCTTTAAGTGATTTAGTTAATTTACATGCTCAATATGTGCCAAAAGCTTCTTTATACATTTTATACAAATTTATGGTAAAACTTGTATTTGACTTTGGGGTCAAAGTATAAGTTCACATAGAACTTAAGGTGTTAAAGTAGAGTTATTAAAACCTAAAGAACTATCTTGGACATACTTTGGAATATAGTTGAAAGAAATTTATTTAAGTTCCAAGATTAAACTTATGGTTTTAGAATCCAAATTACGAACTTGGAATTGTCATTTTATTGAAAGTCCAAATTTTGTATATGGTTAATTACACTAACTACCCCTCTTATTTAGTATAATTATAGACCAGTCCGCTTATTTTGGACCCATGACAAACACCCCCTCTGATTAACTACTGTTAGTCAACTATGACGGAAAGATTAAAATGTCAATCTTACCATTTTAAAAAAAAAAGGTTATTACATTAACATCTTTCTTATTTTATGTAATTAAAATACAATCATAATACAATTTGCTTTATAGGATCATGTAACAAACATCTCCCTTATAATAAAACTTTGCATTCACCCCCTATGATTAATTTCCGCTACTTTATTTTTCCTTTTTTTATATATTTCATAATAAATTTTAAATAAATCAATTATAGGCTCATATATATATATATATGTTCTTTCAATTTTTTTTTTAATTTAGTAATTGATTCTTATTTTTTGCAACTTACTAAATTAGATTTATTTGCGTTGAATTATAAGATTGGTCCTAAAATAAATCAAAACTCGGTATTTATTTTTATTTTGTTAAAAACAATCGAATTGGCATAAATTCGAATTTACAGTTCATTATCAAGATGTTAATAAGTCTTTACGAAATTATTTATTGAAAGTTATAATTATATCCTCTTTAATATATAAAATTGCATTCATCCTCAAGGGCAAAATAGGAAATCTAAAAAATACTTTTTAATGATGTCAGCAAATTACGTTAGTTTTTTGACGGAATGGGGTGATTGTAATGTTTTATTATAAAAAAATGAGTTTGTTATGTGTTCAAAATAAGCAGATTATATTATAATTACACTAAATAAAAAGGATAATTAATGTAATTAACCTTTTGTCGAAATCAAACTTAAGTGGAGCTTGACACGCCTCACTCTCTCCCTTGAGAATATGCCACTGCCACCTTCGTCTATCTATACTTAAAACACATAGATGCAAACAATGTATTTATTTCACCCAAAAACAAAACAAAACAAAGAATATATTTTATAACTATGAAACTACTATCACCAATAGGATCATTAATTGAGTCGGGCCTATCCGAAACCCGATTATTGCCTGAATATATTTGACTCAAGCCTAATTGAATATGAGTCGGGTCAACCTTGAGCTTACACAATGAGCCCAATTGATTTGTGAGTCGAGTTTGAGTTTTATTAAGCTCAGCTTAAATAACCCACCAAACTCATAATTGTTTAGACTAGTGATAATATCAGAGCAATTTTCCTAATACCAGAGCAAAATATTATAAATACAAAAGCACCCTTAAATGCCACAAAAATTTTTGTCTAAAGAGACTTGAGATGAACTTTCTACTATTTTATGTCACTTTAAGTATATTGAGAAAGATTCTAAATTTTATTAAGGGAAAATTACACTGGGTACCCTTGAGGTATTGCCTAATTACGGTTTACACCCCCTAGTTCAAAATATTACATCTAACATCCTGTAGTTTAATATATTGATGTAAGGTTGGGCAAAATCTTCTAATGTTCATGAATTAATAAGGTTTCTCAGTTAATCCTCATATTACACCATAAATGCTCATATTACACCAAATAGAAACACAAATGCAAGAAATTCAGTAAGTTCAAGAAGTTCTAAACCTAACAAATAACACCATAATTATACTAATCCTAACATATACACTCATACTGTTTACCATGCATAACAAATAACACCCATAATTATACTAATCCGTACAACCTTACATCAATATATAAAACTACAGGATGTTTGATGTAATATTTTAAACTAGGGGGTGTAAACCGTAATTAGGCAATACATCAAGGGTACCCAATGTAATTTTCCCTTTTATTAATTATTGTTGTAAACTTCATGACTCTTTTGTGGAAAACATAGAAGAGGTATATAGTAAACATAACCTAGAGTTTCATAATGATATAATCATTTTGTACTTGATTGGATTACAATGTGGGGCCACAAGTCTGGCTAGGCGTCACCCACATCTTTTGGTATCCTCTCATTGTCAATCGAGACAAACCTAAAGAGTCACACTAAAAGAAGTAACAAATTAAAGGAAATCATTCTATGTGTATAAGGGGCAATTTGGTAGTTTATCATTGGGTGGATAAAATTACTCAAATGGAGAAATTTATGTAATCAATCATTTAATTGGATTATGTGATGGAAAATTAACTTAATTATTTAATAGAGTTAATTAATTAGATTAATTAACTAATTACATTAAGTATTAATTTAATCACATAATTAATTAATTATGTAATTAAATTAAAATGGACCAAGTTGACTGAGCCAATTTGGCCCACTTTTGGGCATCCACCAGGCCTAGAAGGCATGTGGAGCGATGATCAAGTTTGAGAATTTTTAAATCCTCAAACTCAAGTCATAACTCATATAATTAACCTAGCCTCCTAATATATAAAGAGAGCAAGAAAGAAAATCCTCCTCCTCTAACTCTCTAGAGGCGAGGGATCGAGGGCTTCGTTGCTGCACACAAAGATTTAACAACCGTTTCGCATCAAAGATTTTTTATTCTTTCGTGTTGTTTATTGATTAGATTAATTTTATTAAAATCATAAAATACCAGATCAATACTTGGCTTAGGTGATCGAAAAATTTATTTTCCGATGTGCATGTGTATTCTATCACCAACAACGATATCAGAGCCGATTTTGGTGATTTTATGACTTTAATCGAGTTTTATTTTCATGCTGACAAAATTTATTTGGAATAAATCTGAAATTTGTTTGATAAATTCATGTTTGAGGCCTATTAAATTCTGATATTGTTGTATTTGAAAAATATATGAAATCAAGTCGTTAAACCAGCATCGGGGTTGCACAAACGCACGCCGGGCGTGCAATGTGTGCAACCCGGCGCACATGGCTGTTGGGCGAGGCACCCAACATCACTGTTTGGTTGCTCTCGCCCAGCTAGGGCAACATCATAGCACAGGTTATCCCCTGCACCGTTGGCTTGAGACCAACGGGCATCAACACCCCGTGCTCGGGCTGCACATGCTAGGCGTGTGCTAGGCCGAATACACTCGCCCAGTTGTACAGCCCGTTTGCGCTATGGTCGGGCCCCGACGTGCAAACGGGCCATCATGTAATTTTTTTATAATTTTAATTTTAGGTTGAGTGGGCCAATTGGTTGGTGACTCGGGCTTAAAATTAAAAGATTTTGATTATTAATTACGTGAGAAATATTTAAGCGGAGCCCAACCGCACTGTGTTTGGGCCAAATTGCCTCGATGTATCCCACAAATGTGGCGTGTGCTGACGAGCAGCTCATGTCACGCCACCAACACATTCTCGAATCTCGGGTGCGTAATTATTTTTCTACCCGACGGAACCTGGCACGCTAGTTTGTCGTGCCAAGGAACCCGACGTATCAAGGGTGTACCACTAGGATAAGATAGATTTTTGCCTCTTTCTTTTGTTAAGTTAGATGATCGTCGTCTGTTACATGTTTCCCGATAGCATTGAGTGATCTAGAAAGAGAATGAATTTGTTGTAGATATTCCTCCATGGTAAGAGAGCCCTTTTTAAAATTCTGAAACTTAGTTTTGAGATGAAGAATAGATGAAGAAACATGGTCAAGGTAAAGAGTTGCAAGAGTTTTCCATTATGTTTCACAATTGTAGTTGAGCAAGGTGTCGAGTACTGGAGGAGATAAAGTAGCATTTATCCAAGATTGTGTTGTAGTATCACATTGGATCCATAGAGAATATTGATCATCAGTGGATGCTGGGCATGGAATTTTACCCTCAACTAAAGGTAGGAGATTTTGGCTTTTGAGAAAAGTTTCGAAGACCCTTTTCCATGTTAGATAGTTGTGATAGGTTAGTTCAAGAGGAATGAAAGTTTTGATATTTGATATATTGGGTGCTTGAGAAGGAAGAGAATACTTTACGGAAGTGTCGGAAGGTGCCGTTAAAAATGAAAGAATTTTGACTCTGAAGGATTGAGTGACTGTTGATACCAAGATGAAAATGAAAGAATAGCCAAGATACTTTTCCTGGCTTTACATTCAAGTATATATGTCTTTCAAATGTATATACAAGGAAAGATATGATTTAAGCTATCTAAATATTACACCTAAAATAAAACATAATCATATCTTTAATTATATGATGTATAGATGCTATGAAATCAATCAAGATAATTCTGCCAACAAAGTTAACAACTAAGAAGCACGGAGACGCATATATTCATCAAAATGCAGTGTCCGATACGCCTCAGGATACACATGGGAAACGTATCCATGGCGTATCAGCGAGATAAAAAATCAAGGAAGAAAAAAGAAAATCGGACATGGAATCCGCCGCCAAAGACACGCCTTGCATGTTATCACGGGTCACGAAACGGTGGTGGCGGTCGTCATAGAGGAAATTGTTGGGAAAAATTCTAGTGCGTAACGGGCGGTGTTTATGAAGATGCAAAATGATAATGATATGTTGAGGCAAGGGTTACCCTATTTCCTTAAAACAATATTGCCCCGCACTTGGTGGTCACGGAATACGGCAATTGTCTCCCAAGATACAACGACAAACGTCTCGAAAATAGTACCACTACAAATTTCCGAGCCTAGCGAACAAAATACTTGTTCCAAACTCTCTCGATGAACATAGATGAATTAAATGCACATCTAAACATTTAATATGCAAACTTATTTTTACAATATTAAAATAATATTTAAGAATATTTAAAGTACTCAAATTAGTACTAAATCATTCTTACAATATTATAAATAATATTAAAGAATCAAAAAAATATTCAAAATACTCAAATTAGCACAAAGAATAAAAGAAAGATGAGAAAATAAGGTGTTGGTGTGTTTAATTTCAAAATATGGGGGTCTATTTATAGAGAATAAAGAGTGTTGGATCAAAAGTTGCAACTTCTCGTACATTGCAGAAGGGCCCAAAAGGTGTAACCTTTGGACGAAAAGCCCCCTGAAGCAGCTTTTCGGACTTTTCATATTAGCCCCAAATGTTGCACCTTTTCAAAACACCCCCCGGACTAAAGGACAAAAGGCTCCGGACATGGCTCTGATTCAGTGTGGTGGGTGTACCGTACACCAGTCTCTCAACCAATAATAAGCCACCTTTTCCGGGCAATGATTAGGTGTGGCCGGTTGCACCTTTCGGCTGTGCAATTCAGCCCCTATCTTTCCACACATTTTAATTTTGACCCCAAAACTTTGAATCTTAATTTATTAAGTCCTTTCAAATTGATCCCTCAATTTTTCAATTTGAACATTTTAGACCCCGAACTAAATGAACTATTTCCTATACGAACACGGCCGTCGATCGTATAATTGTGATCATTTATTCGCCTTTGTTCATATCGACTTATTGATTCTAATTATGAACCACTTTTTAAGTGACACACTTTGTTAATTAATTTCTCATTCACCCGAAATCGGATTTGAGTAATTAAATACTCTAAATTTATCTACTTGAAACATAGACTAATTTGAGCCAAAGACATTCCACTTTCAACATGTGGAATTCACTTAAATCTCTAATAAATCATGCTAAAGCACAATTTACTCAATCAAGATTTCCAACAGAAATCTGATTGTTGCAGCGGAAGAAGAAGCTTCATTCAAAAGAACATCACGTATTACTCTTTGATTTGGATCCATCGTGGTGTAGGTGATGGAGGTAAAGCTGAGATTAGAAAATAATTGAGAGATTTGTAGAAAGAGAAAGATGAAAAGGTCGGGGAAGATGTTAGCGATGAAAAAGATAGACGAATGGTGAAATGTAGTTTACGGTTTACTTGGACTACCTTTATATTTCCTATTTCGTTTATTTCCCTTTTATTTCTGGTTTTATTTTCTTAATACACAGCGGGCTTGAATTGAAAACTAAAAAAAGTATGGGCTTGATTTAACTATTTAAATTGGGCTCATTTCTTCAATATTCACATATGGGCCATTTTAATTTGCATTTCTTAATTATTATTAATGCACAAGACATTATATATATATATATATATTCATTCAAGTATCCCTTCCATGTTGTATCCTAAAAATTTTGAAAATCATTACCGCCATCTCTGTATCGTGTCGTATTCGTACTCATGCATCATAGAAAAATAAGATTTATGGTTGTGGTCCAACAAAGGCAATTTTTTGTCTCTTTCTTTTGTTAAGAAAACTGTCATACTATTAGTGATGATACTGAAAATCGTCAGAGTATGATTGCCACGTATTCGACCACGTGGGGTAGAGAAACCAATCCAACTCACGACAAACTAGGTTAGAGGTGGATTTTGGTATAGACTGCACTCTGTAACTTCGAGCTGTCTACGTACCCAATCAGTGTAGGATCAAGTCCATTCGTAATTCGTTGATGAGGTTACTCTCTCTAGCCAGCGTGTTTTTTACTGGGGGAGTAGATAATGATCATCTTCCAGCTTCTTTGAGGTATTTATATGGAGCTGGCTATGGGTTGTGGGCTATTGGGCCCTACTTTGCCAGGAGCCCAATAGGCTTAGTTTATTGATATTATTATGTTCAAACTAATAAAATAACTCTAGTATTCTTATTGGGTCGCCAGCCCTTTTGGGCTTGACTGATACATTAACTGCGAACTTTGATCCGCGGGAGACGGCCCGACCCTAGCCGGTGACGTGCCAAATTACCATAATGCCCCTATACATTTTTGACCCACATCACATGCCCCCCGCTCCCAAGTTCAGAAGATACTCGAGAGCAGACATAACCCCACTTAGGCAAGGCCAATTAACTTTGTTTTTCTATAGGGTAGTGGGTCATACAGGAACCAAACCTACCTCTTACTTAAGTGGGGGAAGGAGGTAGGTCTAACCCTTACCTCTCATTCATACTCTCCCTCACTCAACTCCTCTCCTCAGGAATTTCTCTCTCTAGGAATCTCCTTTCCTTCTTTCAACCATGGGCAAAACTCAAGGTGATCAAGGTAACGCTTACGTAATGTTACTTTCTCTTCTACGCCCAAGATGTTAGAATGTAGGAATTTTTCGTTCTCGAGGATCCATTAGCAGGGGGCATTTAACGAATCTCCCGGGACTGTGGCGTCTAGGACCGTGCCGCGAGGGGCGGTAATTTGGGTTCATGGCCGCGAGACCAAGGCCTCGCGGTAGACAATCGCGA
This sequence comes from Buddleja alternifolia, assembly GCA_019426215.1. Taxonomy (NCBI): domain Eukaryota; kingdom Viridiplantae; phylum Streptophyta; class Magnoliopsida; order Lamiales; family Scrophulariaceae; genus Buddleja; species Buddleja alternifolia. Next base: position 20,107,923 of record CM033401.1, read on the forward strand.
GGCCAGTGCCTAGCAACCGGCTGACCGCGAGGCCAGGTGGCCGAGAGGCACCGTGCCTCGCGGTCGAGGGATCGCGAAGCCGGCACCTCGAGGTCATGTCTTCCTAGGGGCGGTACTTGTGAGGTGCTCAAGTTGTCTCGCCCCGAGGTCGTTTTACTGTGCGATTAAACCGCGAGATGCTTAGTTTGCCCCTGAATTAGAGTTTCTCACTGTGTGGGCTAGCACTTTAGATAATTGCTTGTAGATACTTTGTTATTAATAGAGACTATTTATGTTCGTAGGGCGACGGGGTCAACCTTCCCCCGGTGAGGAGGATTCAATCTCTCCTAGTGGTCGCGCCTTTGACACTCATGACTCCACTATCTCACAAACTGAGCTTCTAACTCTGTTTAACGACACACCGGTGGATTTTGAGTTACTCCTTCCCATTCCGGGCTATCGGATATGAAATCCCCTTGAGGGGCACGTGACCCTTTATGCCGAGTATTTCCGCTCCGAGCTCACAATCCCCTATCACAAGGTTTTTGGAGAAGTCTTGGCCTACTACAACATCTGGATAAGTCAGTTAACCCCTACTTGTTTCACCTTCTTTGAAGGTTTTGTTTCTCGATTTTTCGAGTTAGGCCTAGACGTTAGCTTAGACGCTTTTCAGGCTTTGTTCGCGATCAAGATGAGTAATTCCACGTCTTTCGTGTACTTTTGCCCCTTACCAACTTGTAAGTTTTTAAAAGGCAACACTAAGACTAAGAGTGACTGGAAAACGCAATTCTTTTACTTCCCGATCGCTGACTTGGGTATACCTATCCCCTTGTGTTGGGCGGGGAGCGTTATCCCTCATCTCGTTACCCGGGCGCATCTATAACTTAGAGCTCGGTATAACGAGGCAGGTTTATTTGAAAGCGACTTTAACCTTCAACAATTTTATACTACGGGTATATTCGTGCTCTTAATTTCTAGCATTTATTGGTTTTACACCTGCTTTCATTCATACTTACGTTGATTCATATGTTTCATGCAGGTATGAGGGCGTCTAGGGGCGGTAAGGCGAGATCTTCCCACTACTCTCCTCCCCCTATGGGGGAGTGGCTTTCAGCTCCTTCACTTCATGCCTTTGATAGAACGGAGATGAGAATTAGGCTGCTGTTGAAAAGCGGGTTTGGCCCATTCCTCGAAAGAAGTTTTTACGGTCTCCCCCAGCCCCACCGATGGTCCCAGCCTGCCGGAGCCCTCGCACAATGCGCGGAGGGGTGCTTCCGGGGTTGCTCCCCTTTGCTCTCTGCCCCGGTAGTGCAGGTCCCCTACACTTTGGACTTTGACACTCTGATGGCAAACTTGGGTTCTAAAGGCACTCATGGTCCCAAGCAGGGCGCTCGGGCCAATCCCCCGGGCACTGTTGTGCTAGACACGTGTGGAGATGATCATGTTGATGGGGATTCTGCTCACTTGTCTCCCCGAGCCAGTCGTAGCAAAGGAGCGGCTTCTCTGGACGAGGCACTGTCGGCTCTTATGTCAAAGCGTACCCGCGGTCGTTCCCCTGGAACTTCTAGTCCCAACAATCCTAGCACCGGCTTGTTTAGCTCGGGAGTTAACACAGACCCCAACATCACCTCCTTTTAGGATGCTGCCGACCCTGTGACCCCTTGGTCCATGACTAGGATGGCCGTGATGGACTACGATGTGACCTGTTTATCCTCTCTACCCGTTGAGCAACTTGATTAGGAGATATGTACAAGCGTCGGCCGGGTAAGAGTTTTGCTCGTATTGTTATGTAAGGGACATTCGGTTGCTTGTCTAAAGTTTTCTTCCCTCTCCTTTCCAGGCTATCCAGCTGTCTCACTGCCTCCGTCTCAAGTGTGAAGAGGTGGAGAAGAAGCAAAAAGTAAGCCTTGAGCAGAACCATAAGCTCCTGTCCTGGTATTGGGGTGCCAAGAATGCATCTGACTGCTGGGAGAAGAAATACATGAAGGCCAAGGAGGACTTTGAGGCAGAGAAGTCCGCCGGTGGACACTTTCTTAGCTCGGAGGCGGGGAAAAAGACTTTGAGCGATGCTAAGATATCAGCGGTGGATAAGTTTCGCAAGAATGCCGCCTTCATTGAGGAGTATAACCCACGGGCATATAAGCTCGCACGAGGCTTTATGACTAAGACGGTACATAAGTGCCGCAAGACTCTCCGCGATAGTGGTCGGTACCCTGGCGACGACTTCACCTAGGTGTTTGAGAATGTCCCCGACACTAGTGATGGTGAGGCTGATGCTAAAGGCAGCACCGATGTGTGAGGGTGTGGTTACCTTCTCAACCGGCCATCCCTTTCACGCTATGGCATTTTTATTTGTGATAGACTATTCGTTCTACCCACTTGTGATAAACTATTTGTTATACCCTCGTTATAGTATCTTGCTGCTTCGTGAGTGTTTGCTTTGAAACTCTTTTACTTTTTTTGTTTTTTTGTTTTTCCTCAGCACTGTACGTATGTGAGAAGCCATTAGACAACCTCTTATCCCTTTGATCCCCCATGCCCCCTACTCCTTAATATGCAAGTTTAATTGAGGAGTAAGAAAACTTGATGAGGGTCTATGATAAGAGCTTTAGGCTTGGTCAGCCCAGGGTGTTATATTTTCGAGGATTGCCCCCTGAACCTTGCTATGTTGGCGGGTGGGGAGGGGGTGATTTCTCATCCTAGTTTTAGAAATGAGGTGATAACTCTCCTTTCACCCTAATTAGTGTGATGATTTGAGGATCGTTTGCCTCTTTGGTGGTGACTTAATGTATAATTTTGTTCCAGAATCTTAGTGGGAGTGGGGAGACCTTCTATAGGTCCTCAGCCTCTCTCGATTTAGCTGGAGGGATTATGGGGTGGACCATCCTCGAGCGAGCTTTTTTCAGCTCGAGAGATTTTCTCGATGTCACCTATATTGACCTCAAAAAGGGGGTCATGAGTATTTTTACCATGGTTTGTAAGCAAATTTGGTTAAGTATTGGGGGTACGATAGGCACTATTGTTGCCAGCACTCATCGTTTAGGATGTGTGTCTAGCTGTCAGGATGGAGTAAGTGATGGCCTCTGTCGAATGATATATCTCTGAGGGGCGCTTGTTCTAGGCGTCATATAATCACCTAGGGGTAGTGGTTCGCCCACTAATCAAGGTTGCATGCTTTCATGCCAAAGTAACATTCATCATAAAAGAAAAGAAGGGGGTACTCGTTAGTCCCTCAATAAAAATTATCGATCATCAAAGCATATAATGTTCTCGGGTGCTCTTAGTCACCTTAAAACGTAAATAAGTCTCAACCTTTGGCTTATGGCCAACATGATATTGTCTCTTAAGTAAATAACGGGATAGAGTGGGGCTTTACCTTTCAATACCTCCCTGGGCTTACCTATCAGCTGGACCCTGGGAGTCACTTACCATTATGCCGGGCTCGACTAGTGGAGCGAAGCTGCCTAGTGAGAGTCCTTGGGTTGCTCAGACCCTGGCAGAGGGGAGAGTCTTTTGGAGCGAGATGATGTTGATGGCGGCTAGTTTCCCTTTATCGCTGATCTTTGTCGTCATACTTCCTTTTTGGCTTTTTTAATGCACTCGCGTAGCATTCCCGGGCCATTTTGATGTCTCTGATGGTTTCTCCAATGCCCACAGCGGTAAGGAATTTGACCTTCAAGCGATAAGTTGAAACCACTGCTTGGAACAGGTTCAGGCTCGACGTCCCCAAGATAACATTGTAGGTGGAAGGGGCCTTAACCACAAAAAATTTCAGCCGCAGGGTCCTAATGATACTTTCCCCCAGTGCATCTACCATTTTCCAATGAACCCTGTTAGCGGAGTGTTGACTCATTGTCCACCCCTAGCTGATGAAGGCATTGCAGTGGGCCAAGCTGTCCACGAGCACTTTATAGATGGATGCCTTCTCCCAGATCCTGCCTCGATGTGGAAGTTGGTCCCTATTTGATCACCTGCCCCCCAAGTGTAACGAAGCCCCGTGGCTGCCCTCAATCTTTCCTTGCAAGTCCTCCCCTGCCGGGCCACCTAAAATCACCCCTATGACCCCATTTACAGGACTATTTCAAAGTCTGCTGTTGGGGGGGAGTCTGAACGGTTACTTCCTACATAGCCTCTCTTGATCAATTTTTCTATCTCTACTTGCAAGTGGTGGCACTCCTTGGCCTTGTGGCCCTTATCTCTGTGAAATCTGCAATACTTGTTGGACTTTAAGCGGTTGGGGCTATCCCTCATCTTCCTAGGCCAGGAGACTATTCCTTGTTGCTCGGCAATAGCTAGTACTCGCTCTCTTAAAAGGGTGAGAGGAGTATACTTCTCAAACCTTAAAGGGGCATAGGCTTCCTTTGCTTTGCCTCAGGCACTTTGTCTTCATCCCTGGCCTTTCTTTTGTTGCTACTACCCTCATTCTTGATGGGGCCAACCATCTCTTCGATCCTTATGTACTTCTCCGCTCTTGCCAATAGCTCCTTCATATTCGACGGGGGCTTTCCATCGATCGATTCCTTGAACCTACCATTGCGCAGATTCCTTTGTATAATTCTAGATAACAGCTCATGATTGACATGCGGCACTTCCGACACCGCATTGGAGAAACGTTGCACATACTCTCTCAAAGACTCCTCCTCCTTTTGAACCACCGTGAATAGGAAAGACGCTGTTTTAGGATATTTTTTATTCATGGAAAAATGGTTAAGAAATCGCTCCGCCAACTGCTCAAAGCCGGTGATGGTCCCGGAGGGAAGCCGGTTGAACCAGCTCAGGGCCCTTCCTGAAAGGGTGGTTCGAAAGATCTTGCAGTATGCAGCTTTGCTCGTACATATTCGCCTTCGTATTAAACTTATCAATTTGCTCCGGGGGGACTCCCGCTCCTTTATACTCACTCAGATGGGGTATCTTCAACCCAGGCAGCAGTGATACTGCCAGAATCGCAGTGCAGAAAGGACTTCTTCTCGATGGAGCCACAGCCATTGGTACCAATTGCATATCCTCGTATCGTCCGGTGTTCCCCGTGCTTGCCGCGGGGTGATGGGTGGGCTGGCGATGTCTATCCCGCCTCGGCAATGTCTTATTAGGGGCCAGAGAATCTTTCCCCCAGCGAGGGGACCTAGGGAGAGTGATCTTTCTATCCCTTCCTCTAGGAGGCCTCTCATGTGGGGAGACCACGTTGTTTTCCCCCCTCTCTCCAACCACCCCATTGGCGAGTGAATTGGACCTCCTCGAACCAATCCCACCGGGGATCATGGATTCATGACCTCAGTGGGGAGATTGGTCGGGCGCTCCTCTGTGATGGCGACTCTTCTCACGAGGCTCTGGACCTTGACGACTAGTTGGGGGGCTGAACCTTGCGGCCCTTCTTCCGGAGGTGGAGGAGCCTCGTGATTGTCTCTTAGTTGGGGGCCTTGCCCCCTGCCAGCTCATGCTCGCGATGGGTGTTCTCGGGCGTATTGTTGTATCGCCTTTGTGGCTGCGCGAACAGAGGCATCTTTGACCAGAGCCAGCAACGCCTCTTAGGTGATCTCGAACACCCTGGAAGCAGGGGTTGGGATCACCGTGGGGGTTATAGGTGGCAGTTCTGGCTCGTTCTCCGAGGGAGGAGCAATAGGAGTCTCGCTGTGGGGCGGAACATTTGGAAGATTGTCTCCGCCCACTTGAGTGTCCGACTGGTGCTCAGGAGCATGGTTCAAAGCTTCATTGGCCATGGCTGGCTGACTGTTGTTCGTCATCCTATCTCCAGTAGTTCTAGCTTGTGACCTAGTTTGCATGCTCGATGGCTGGAATGCTGTTCCCACAGACGGCGCCTGTCTGATGCTGAAAATCATCAGAGTATGAATGCCACGTGTTCGACCACGTGGGGTGGAGGAACCGATCCAACTCACGACAAACTAGGTTAGAGGTGGATTTTGTATAGACTGCACTCGGTAACTTCAAGCTGTCTACATACCCAATCAATGTGGGATCAAGTCGATTCGTAGTTCGTTGATGAGGTTACTCTCTCTAGCCAGCGTGTTTTTTACTGGGGGGTAGATAATGATCATCTTCCAGCTCCTTTAAGGTATTTATATGGAGTTGGCTATGGGCTGTGGGCTATTGGGCCCTACTTTGCTAGGAGCCCATTAGGCTTAATTTACTGTTATTATTATGTTTAAGCTAATAAAATAACTTTAGTATTCTTATTAGGTCGCCAGCCCTTTTGGGCTTGACTGATACATTAACCGCAGACTTTGATAAGCGGGAGACGCCCAGACCCGAACCGGTGACGCACCAAATTACCATAATGCCCCTATACATTTTTGGCCCACATCAATTAGTATATATTAATATTGTACTCAGGATAATGTAATTGCTTCTATATTTTTCTATTATATGATACTTTTTTTTATTTCTAGATATACTTGTTCTTGTGATATTTTGCTATCTTTGAGATGTATTAGTTAAAAATTATAATTTACCCATATAATGCACAAATGCGTATAATTAAAAAAAACAAAAAAAAAAACTCGTGTTTTCCGTATGCGTTAACTTTGAGTTGAATTGTTTTAATACACATACTTTATGTATCTCATATTATACTTGACGAATAATACTCTATGTTTGGGTAAAAAAAACTATTTTTATATAAAAATTTAAAATTATATTGAAATTTTTTTTTTCATAATTTAAAAGTGAATACAAGCAATATACCTTACAAAATAATATATAAATAAGTCATATTTTTACTGGTAATTTATTTTTATTCATATTAAATATGGACATGAAAAATGAGTACTATTTCAATTTATAATCCATGGTGTTCGCTTGTTTAAATGGTTTGGATTGAGTTCACTAATTCGAATGCCACGCATTGCTGATTGGGTTAGGTTCACAAACTAAACAGTAGTATATAAATATAGATTAGGTTGAACTCAACTTCAGCCCATTATAGAACCAACATGTGCCCAATAAGGAACAAAGTTGGACCCAATGAGAAACCAAGTTAGACCCAAATCTCAATCAAATTCAATAGAAACCAATTACCCAACTGGACCAAAGAAAAAAAATCTTAGGACCCAAGTTGGGTCACCCAACCCAAAACTAGTTGAGTTGGGTCCGAACCATGAGTTTGAATCCAATTTGCCACCTCTATCTAGAGTATTAATAAAGATTGTCGAGCGCATATTTCAAGAATAATGGATCTAGTCGCCTTTCCTAATCAACTATTTGCGCAATTGTAACACTTTTTATTTTTTAATCCCATGGGTGAAATCTGAGACGATCTAAAGCAAAACAATTAAATACAATCACCAGAGTATTGTCAAGGTTGCTAGAGATATTATTAGGGAAAATTACCAAAAATCCCCTAAAATAAATTTTTATATTCAAAAAACCCATAAAAATATTTTGAATCTCAGAAACCCATTCTACAAACTTTTCATTCAAAAATTCGGTGTCAATCCAAATCTACCCCTCTTTGATTATTAATAGTATAACTTTTATTTGAATATTGATGATAGTAAAAATCGTCAGACAGTGATTGTCACATGAGGGACCACGTGGAGTAAGGGATCTGATGTAACTCACGACAAACTAGATTAATGTTTAATTAAGTTATAGACTGCACTCGGTTACTTCAAGCTGCCTACGTACCCGAGGTATGTGGGATCAAGTCAGTTCGTAGTTCTTTTGTGGGATTACTCTCAATTGCCAGTGAATTTTTACTGAGGGAGTAGATAATGAGCATCTCCAGCTCCTCTAAGCTATTTATAAGGAGCTGGTAATGGGCTACAGCCATTGGGCTTAATTTGATTAATAACCCATCAGACTTAATGATCATTAATCTTATTGTGTTTTGGGCTTCTTAATGTCTTGGTCTTCTAGACTAATATTAGGATCCAACTATCGTTAGTGGGTCCGTTATCCTTTTTTGGACTTATACAGCAGGTGGGTGCCTACCCGACCCGTCTCGGGAACCCCTGCAATTACCGTATTGCCCCCTCGGTATATTTTGGTGCACATCAAATTTTTACTAAAATTACTTAAATGATGGTTTGACTCTTGACTCCCAGTTGCCTCAACTAAAAGAGGGTGTTTGGCTAAACTTATTAGCTCTTTAAAACAATTTATAAGAAGCTTCAAAGCTTATAAGTTCGTCAAAGTGTTTTGTAATTTTTTTCGTAAACTTAAAATAACCAGCCAGAAGCATATAAGCTCCTGAAAAATAAGTCCGAAAATCTCAACTTTTATAAGAGTTTATAAGCTTCATTCTCTTCAACTCAAAATAACTAATATACCCTCAATACTTGTTCAATATTTCATTCTTATCCACACTAGGTTGGATAAAAAAATTGTATCTGCTACTGTGCATATAAAAGTACATGCACATTGCTAATACAGATTACATGACACATCTTTATTACCTTATAATTTAAAAATATACTATATTTGTGATTGCTATATATAACTATCAATTTAAATATCTTGTTATGATTGATGCAATGAAAATGACTATACCATTTTTTATGCAATAACATTATCAACAGTAAAAAAATTAGTGCATGTAAATATATCTTATAAAAGTATATATTATTTTAAATACACAAATATTCCAAAAATTATATATTAATAGGGCATATGCGTTTTGGTCACTGGTTCACATGAAAGAGCTTATAAGGACTTATTTTTATCAAATATGTGAACATCTTATAAGTTGTTGGATCTTATTTTATACAAGCGTTTTGACACCTTATTTTTTAGGAATAACAACATTAAACCTCCTGTACTTTGATCGTTTTTATATTTTTTTATATAAAAATTTTTTTGTTTCGCTTTGCCTCCTCAACTATGAGGGATTTTCATTTTCTTATATAAAAGCATATTCCGGAGAATATTCCGCCGGATTTTTGGCACGTGCCACTTTTTGTGGATTAAAATGCAATTTAACACAAAAATTGAGGGCACTTTTGTCAATTTTTATCCACCCTATTTTCTCTCTCTCTACTTCATCTTCTTCACGAAAACACACACACATACATATGTGTGTGCGCACGCGCACACACACACACACATACATATGTGTGTGCGCACGCGCACACACACACACACATACATATGTGTGTGCGCACGCGCACACACACACACACATACATATGTGTGTGCGCACGCGCACACACACACACACACACACACATATATATAAAACCACCCAGACACACACCCACCCACCCACCCATACACACACATATACATATATATAAAAACACACACACATATATATATAAATAGACACACACACTCATATACACATATATGTATGTATATAGAATCACACACATATATATACACACACCCAAATTGAATTTCATAATGGTGAATTTTGAAATGGGTTTATGGGTATAAACCCATAAATGGTTAAATGAGTATATAAATGGTGAATTTCATAATTGGAGATGGGTTGGTGGTGGAGGGATGGTGCCGGGCATGGTGAGGGTATGGTGAAGAAGAAGATGGGTTAATTGATTTTATTAAGGTTTAAGGATTTAATTAAAATTAGGGATTTAATTAAGGGATTTAATTAAAATTAATTTTGTTAAATTTACTAAAGGGTAAAAGAGTAATTTATCAAAATTCATCAATCTTCTTTTGCTGCGTCTGAGGCAGCGATGTATTCTGCTTCGGCGGTTGAATCAGCAATAGTTGGTTGCTTGGAACTCTTCCAACTAACTGCTCCATCATTAAGCAGAAAAACGAAACCAGAAACCGATTTTGAGTTGTCAATATCAATTTGGAAACTAGAGTCTGTGTAGCACTCTAATTCCATTTCTCCTCCACCGTAAACCAAAAAAAATTCCTTAGTTCTCTTAAGATACTTGAGGATTGCTTTAACGGATTTCCAGTGTTCTTCACCGGGATTTGCCTGATAGCGGCTACACACGCTAAGTGGATAAGCTACATCAGGCCTTGTACACATCATCGCATACATAATGCTTCCAATGGCGGATGCGTAAGTTATGTGAGACATCCTCTCTCTTTCCATCTCAGTCTTAGGGGACATAGACTTGGAAAGAGTGATTCCATGTCTCATAGGTAAGAATCCCCTTTTGGATTCTTCCATGCTAAATCTCTTTAGCACTCGATCTATGTACAAGGATTGGGAGAGTCCTAGCATCCTACTCGTTCTCTCTTGATATATCTTCATACCGAGTACGTAGGAAGCTTCTCCCATATCATTCATGGAGAATTGATTTGACAACCATACTTTAGTTGACTGCATCATCCCTATATCATTTCTGATTAATAGGATATCATCAACGTAAAGTACTAGAAAAGTAACCGCCCTCCCAGTAGCCTCTTGTACACACAGGGCTCATCAACGTTTTGAATATATCCATACTCTCGTATGACATTATCAAAGCATTCATTCCAATTTCGGGAAGTGTGTTTTAGTCCATATATGGACCTCTGGAGTCTACACATTTTGTGTTCACTCTCCTTGGATGTAAAATCCTCTGGCTACTGCATATATATCTCCTCCTCAATCTCTCCATTGAGGAATGCAGTTTTAACATCCATCTGCCAAATTTCGTAGTCGAAATGTGCAGATATGGCTAGAAGTATCCTTATGGATCTTAGCATTGCCAATGGTGAGAAGGTTTCCTCATAGTCAATGCCTTATCTTTGATTAAACCCTTTCGCTACTAGGCGTGCTTTAGAGGTTGCCACATCTCCATCAGCTTCAAGCTTTCGCTTGTAAACTCACTGGCAGCCTATGGGTTTTATCCCATCTGGTAGGTCTACTAAGGTCTAAACCTTGTTGTAGTGCATGGAGTCCATGTTGGATCTCATAGCTTCTAGCCATCTTCTCGAGTCGATGTTTAACATCGCTTCTCTATAACACTTTGGATCTACATCCAAAAGGGAATCCTCTGAATTACTTTCTTGCAATTGGACTACCCATCTCTCGAGTGCCCTTGGAATCCTTTCGGATCTCCTCAGAGGTGGTATACTTTTAGCTTGTTCTTTATGAATCACCTCTTGTGTGGTATCAGGTGAGCTCGTTTGTGGCTCTTGAGGTTTCTCAGTGCTTTGAGTCTCCTCAAGTTCTACAATCTAGTTATTCCCATCTAATGGAAAATCCCTCTCCAAGAAGGTCACATTCCTTAAAACAATTACTATTTGTTCCAAGGGATTGTAGAAATAGTATCCAAAAGAGTTTTTTGGATACCCCACAAACTTATACAATGTGGACCTCGGGTCCAGTTTGTCTCCCACTGACATAAGCAGCACACCCCTACACCCTTAGGTGACTATATGAAGGTGTTTTACCATACGACATTACATATGGAACGTTAGGCACACTCTTAGACGGCGCCCTATTCAACAAATAGGTTGCAGTCATGAAAGCATAGCCTCACATTGAAGAAGGAAATCCAGTGCGACTCATCATAGATCAAACCATGTCTAACAAAGTTCGATTCCTTCGCTCAACTACCCCATTTAATTGAGGTTGCCGGGCGGAGTCCACTGTGAGAGAATTCCATTATCTTTTAGATAATCCAGAAACTCATTGGATAAGTACTCACCTCCTCGATCTGATTGAAGAGTCTTGATACTTCTACCAATTTGTTTCTCTACTTCATGTTTAAATTCCTTGAATTTCTCAAAGGATTCAGACTTGTACCTCATAAGGTACACATAACCATACCGTGAGAAATTATTGGTAAATGTTATGAAGTAGCTAAAACCACCTCTAGCATTTATGCTAAGTGGCCCACATACACATACATCAGTGTGGACCAAGTCCAAAACTCCACTTGCACGTGCCATCGACCCAGCGAATGGAGTCTTGGTCATCTTTCCCTTAAGACATGATTCGCAAGTTTGCATTTTATCTAGATCTCCAAGAACAAGTTGGTTTGCCAATATTCGTATCCTTTCTTTAGAGATATGACCTAGCCTAGCATGCCAAATAGATGTACTTATAGAATTATCTAATTTTCTTTTATTACTTTGTTGAATGTTGAGAATAGGATAACTTGGGAAAATTGTATAAAGACCATCTTGCAATTTCGACTCTATAATAAGATTAGATTCATCTAACAATAAACAACTTTTATTATGAATCTCAAAATGATATCCTTCTCCATCCAAAACCAGAATGGATATGATATTTCTTATTTTCTTGGGTACAAAATAGACGGAATTTAAAATCAAAATCCTACTCCTAAGCTAAGTGAACGGTCCTTATGGCCTTGACAGAAATCATTGCACCATTTCCCATCCTTAGGGTCATATTTCCTTTACTTAGTGTCTTGCTTCTTACCATCCCCTGCATATCATTGCAAAGATGAATACCATACCCACTGTCAAGTATCCAAGAAGTAGTGTTAACACTAATGTTAACTTCAACAAAGAACATACCTTGAGCCTTTGGAGGCTCCTTGCAGTCCTTCTTCCAGTGCCCAGGCTTCCCACAGTTGAAGAAATCATCCAACTTAACTTTCTTTTCCTTCTTCACACCACCAGTACCTTTAAGCCCTTTGGTCTTGTTCTTCTTCTTCTTTCCTTTCTTGGATTTCGATGAAGAACTCACAAGTAGCATAGGTTTTCTTTCTTAATGGTGCTTTCAGCAGTTATCAACATGTTTAACAACTCATTGAGTGAGGCATTCAAGTTGTTCATGTTGAAGTTGATGACCTAGGACCTAGGAAGAGATTGTAGCACCAGATCAACACATAAGTCACCATCGAGTTCCACGTCCAAGTCACTCAACTTATTGATCAAACGGATCATCTTAAGGACGTGGTCCCCAACGGCTAACCCCTTGGTCATCTTTGCCCCAAATAACTCTTTGGAGATAGCATATCTCTCCTTCCTAGTCCTAGTTCCGTATAGCTCTTCTAGGTGAGTAACAATATCCTTTGCAAGTGTCATCTTTTCATGTTGCTTTTGTAATTCATTAGACATTGAAGTCATAATGAAACATTGCACTTGGATATTGTCCTCAGACCACAGCTTAGCATACTCCCTATCTTCATCAGTGCTCTCGGGAGTTACTCTCGGCTGTTCAACCGTTAGGATGTACTCCTTCTTTTTTGATTGAAGGACAATTTTTAGGTTTTTCAGCTAGTCGGCATAATTAGGCCCGGTTAACTTGTTGGTTTCAAAAATAGCATAAAGTGGATTCCTAGCCATTTTTACTTAGTGATCTATAAAGGTTTTGAGGCAGATATATTAGCATGCATTCTAAATAAAGTCCTTATACAATTTGGTCTTTAAATGTACAAGTCTCCCACTATTTTTCTAAAATCCACCACTCTCTGGATAAATTTTAGAGGAAAAATTAATTTCCCTTAGTGGGCTTGAGATCTATTTAATTTAATCAAATCACCCCAATTATATGAGTGTGATTGATCCATTTAAATAGTAGCCTCCCCTGACCTTCCACCTCGTTGGATGGTTCTCAAGATAGTTTTAGTTCGTCTTTCACATATGGCCCAATTATATGGGTGTCCAATATGTTACCTCAACGTTAGGGCAAACCTATCAAATATTCCATGGTCAATCCTCTCAATTCATTGCCCTAATTATATGAGTGTACAATGAGTGATTAGATCCCGCAGAGCTTCTCTATGCTTAGTGACAATCACAACCTATCTTAACTAAGTTAATCCCCAATTATATGAGTGATTCACCTAGCCTCAACGGCGTTTCACATGCTGTCACTTATGATGGAAGGCATGGAAGAGAAATCTAATTTCAACTCCATATAGGCCTAATATTTTTTGGGAGGGAATTGCCTAAAATATTGGTCTCATCAAATTACAATTATCTTGTTTAGTTTTCTATCCTATGCATGCATTCCAAACACATCACATATATATAAACAGAAAAACAAACCATTCATAAAGTGGTAAATTAGGATGAACCACCTCGAGCCCTAACCTAATCAACGCACTGAGCTAAAGTGGGCTGGACTTCTAGGAAATAAAAATAACCTAACTATTACAATGGATTGCCACTGCATACATAGTCATTGATTGGCCTTCGTCTTCTCTCTTCGTTTTCAATTACATAGACTATAATCTAATTACATTCTATTAATTTAATGACAAAAAAATTAAAAGCCAAACCTGGGCTGGACTTCTAGGAAATAAAAATAACCTAACTATTACAATGGATTGCCACTGCATACATAGTCATTGATTGGCCTTCGTCTTCTCTCTTCGTTTTCAATTACATAGACTATAATCTAATTACATTCAATTAATTTAATGGCAGAAAAAATTAAAAGCCAAACCGGCAATTTTTACAACCCATCGAAATTACATACAAAGAAAATCAAAAAATAGACTAGGCTCGTGGTTCATCATATCACATAAAATCATGCCAAGCCATATAATATGCGATATCTAAAATTTACCTATCTCTTGTTCAAAATAAATTGCAATTTATTTGGGATAATTTGGATTTTTCACAAAAACTTATTTTCCAGGGAAAAACAATATTTTCCAAAATTATAAAATTCTAAAAATAATTTTAATTTCCAAAAATATTATAATAATAAATTTTTAATTACGCCGAAAAATCGGGTTGGCCTTGGGCTGCCCGATCCGAGGGCCTGGCCCGAAATAGAGCGTGTTGGTCACATGTAGTTTCGGCCCGTTTCATCCAGCGATTCGGGCCGAAACAACCGGTTTTTGCTCTGATTCTACTCACCCACCTTGCGTCGGATTGTTACTCCACTTTCAAACCTTTCGGTTTGTCCGTTTCGCTACTTCCCACCACAGGTGTTCTTCAAATCCAAAAACTCACTATCAACCCAAATCACCCAATTACATAGTTTTTTGCAAAACTAAATTTGTCATGAAAATTCTAAATTTTTATACAATTAAATCCCAAACTAAATTCAATTTGTAATATCTCAAGGCATTTTGATTTAAACATGCTTCCAGTTTATTCATACGAAAAATAAATAAAACATAATAAATCACACAAATTAGATTGATTAAACTAACCAGGCTCTGATACCACTGTTGGGTTGGTTAATCCCCGGAGTAGTTTAGCATAGTGGAATTTAAATTTTTTTAATACAACTACCCCGAAACAAGATTATGGTTGGTTTAATCAAACTAATAAAACAAGGAAAAACTAACTACACGAAATACCTTTCGCGTTTTTTCTCTCGTACAAGTTTCTGATCTTTCAACCCGAACAAATACTCCCTTGAACGAATCTACAAGAAAGCCGTCGCCTCCACCAAAATCTGAGCTTTGATTTGTTCCTCGTATCTTCAAACGATCCAATTATCTCACCTCTAAGATGTATCCACACCTCCGTTGTAGTTCCCAACAATTATATTATGGTGCTGGCCTATATAATTATTTTAGACTTAGTCTAAGCTTCTATATATGAAGGTAGGAATATAAATGAAAGGTTAATCTCAACACATAAGCAAAACCTTGTCTTGAAAAAATTAGGTGAGGGGCGATTTTTAGTTTGAATTTTTTCTTCTAGGGTTGGACGAAAATTTGCTAGGAATAATAGTGTGTGCGTGTGTGTGTGTGTATTTTTATTAACACACATATTTATAGAGATACTCCTAGGTTTAATTTGATTAGAAGTCAAGATGAGATAAAATCTCCAAGATTTGACTTTCATCTACTCCTAATCAAATTCAACTAAGGAGTTTCCTAAAAACAAGGAACTTAGCTTGCAAGCTAACTTGTTCCCTATTTTACTCCTAAAATATCTCCTTGATTCTAACTTGATCAAGACTTGGAGAGGAATTAAATCCTCCTCTATTTCGTCTGCCACTTGCATGCCCCTTCATCCTTGGAATCCAATAGATTTATCCGACTTGATTTAATTTTTTACTCTTATTTTATTAAATAATCCAAACATTTAATTACATATTCTATAATAATTAAAGTCCAACCTTAATTATTATTACCCAATTATTTCTCTAATTTTATTTAATTTTTTACTTCCTCTACTAATTAAATAAAACCCTTGATTCTATTTAGTCCATTAATTAATTAATCCCACTTGATTAATTAAATAGTCTAATTAATTGATCTCCAACCAATTAATTAATATTCCTTCTTAGGTAAGTACTGGACTTTCCTAATTTCACCTCAACTTCCAAAGTTGATTAATCATATCTTTTAAGTAGGAACATCAGGAGTTAGTGTATGACCCCTTAGGCTCGTTCATGTTCCAGTAGTAAGTACACTTTCTAAAAGTGTCATTAACTTTTCATATTTAGAAAGTACTAGATTAAATCTTCCTTGATTTAATCCGACCATGTATCATTCATAAAAAATATCATTGTACTTACAAATCGAGATTACGGTCTCGCAACGGGGCCCGAAGACCTAGACACAAACGATAAAAAGATACTTAACCCATCATAACCACGATCCTCGCATAAGTAAGATCCCTCCATCAAATTTCTCGGATTGGTATCTCGAGTAATGACTTAGTCGAAACTCTTACGACCCAATCCCTATGTCTCCTTATTGCATGATATCGATTCATGCAATCCAAACAAGGAAACACTCCGCCTCTTTGGATTGCCTTAATTTGGCCAAAGATTTCTTGAATCGATTCGTTAAGCAATACATAGGAAATGTCTGATTTGTTATGTCAGTAATGGGTCCCATCTTGGTCTCTCATGTACCTCAACATATAACTATACTATACTCAAAATATCCCATATGACGACTCGCGATGGAATCATGAGATAAGTCTAAGTATAGTATGCTATGCTCAAAGTTACAATGGAACCTTAGGTCCAAAGGATTACTCTTATGCCTACGTGATTATAGGAATTCCAAATTCAATCAGGATAACCATTTTAGGAAATTCTTGGCGGAGTGTTCAGTTCACTCATTATCCAAATGAGAACCCTCGTGCAACATCTATGCCTATGGAACTGGGTGTTGGGATCGGTACAACCCCCAGGGACGCCAAGCACAACGAAAGACATATAATTTTAAAAATGAAGCGGCATCCCTGAAGTTAGGGCTAGGTAGACATGGTACCATCGGATTCAAAACTATCCTAGAGATTAATTGAAGACCAAAAATCAGAAACATCTTTTTAAGCAACTCCCTGCAACACCTCTCCGGATGGGTTTGCCCTAGCTCCCCAAGTGTTGCGCCTCTAAGTTTATCCACACCTTAGGGCGTACCCTCGATTATCTCCACCAGTGCTAGTAGAGAGAATATCGAATCTTGGCTTATGAAATGGGTAGGAATATGTTTTGGGTGTTCTTCGTACTCAACACATGAGTTGGAAAAATATTGTGAAAGAGGTGGAAGAGTTGGAGAGAAAGAATTAATACTTAAAAACCTTGTTTTTATTTTTATGAAAAACTCTTGAGAGAAACTTAATTGATTAAAACTTAAAAAACAACAAAACACATACATATATATATATATATATATAGTACACTCTTACACACACATACACACTTAGTGTGTGTGTTCACACTAAGAGGCGTGTATATATATATATACATGTTATTTTATTTTATTTAGTTTCCATTCTTTCTCAAACTCTCTTCCCTAATTAATTGGATACTTTTCCAACTAAAAAGATATTTCCATATATTTGATACATATCAAATATATCATATCTTATCAAATAAGATATTTCCATATCTTCAATATTTATCCTAACATATATTTATAAGATCTTTCCATATCAAGTAGTTACCTAATTGATTTGAATAGATCCTACCAAATATATTATAGGATAGATATATTAAATATATATATATATATATATATATACTTGGTGAACAAGATAAAGTCCTCCACCAAATCTAAATACACATATACACGCCCATGTGTATATTTATATATTTATTTTCTCTCTCATTAATCAATTAGACCACTAATTAATTAACTAGTCTTTTCCAATTTAATACTCCAATATTAAATTATAAGACTTTTATTAATTAAGACCACTTAATTAATTTATTCCTTTCCCGATTAATTAATTCCAATTAATCAATCTCTCCATTAATTCACAAAGAATTAACTAGCCAATAGGTACTACACTAAGTATTGTGTGTGACCCCTTAGGCTCATTAACAAGCTAGCAATAACTCCTTCCATAGGCTAGATTAATTATTTATAATAATTACCTAGGCCTTGGATTAACTTCACCAACTAACCCAAGGCACCTATTGGTCGTGGTTCGATGTCTAGCAACATCTCCACGACTTCCTAGATGTTAACGATGAAAATGCAAACCTCTCTAGATTTCGATCTTTGTGAGAGTCGAATCCCTTCATCTTTTTCCCGTCTAGGACCTAGGGTTTCGCGACGGTCGAAACCCTAATAGCCTCAGAAACTATGACTATGTTGGTTCAACTAATGATCCGGTCTTCTAAGCAGGGATCACCAATCCCTCTTATTAGACAATGCTCTGGCCAGAGACTTTTCGATCATTCAGTTTCACTGAACAACATAAAAAATACTAGGTACTCGTGTCCTTGGATGAATCCCCTCCGACTGTCAATTGTTCCTCTGTAACTACCAGACTATACCCAACATACACACCGTATGACTCTCCTGGAGTGCACGTGCATATCATAGCAGAGTGGGTAGCACCCTTTCCAATGACATCTTAGGTCTAAGGATTATCTCACACTACGAAAATCGAAGGACTCCAAGTTCGACAACACCAATGAGGAATCCTTGTGGGGCCCTTCAATCCCATAGCATAGTATGGATCTTCATGCTTGTATTGTCTATACTAGCCATTGACAGTGGAACGCGTTGACCTCTTGGAAGATTTACACACATGAACAAATCTTGATGAGGCCAGTGATATCCCACATTTCACAGCCTCTATGACTTGGAACAGATTTAGGATTACGGTCTTTGAGAGCATTCCATATGTTTCCCTGACCGCGTCCCCTAACCATATGTAATCCATGGGATCTTTATGTATACTATCACTCGTTATAACAATAAAGAAGCATTTCGTAACAGTTTGATATAATCTAAGTGATAAGACTGATACAATGTTAATGTTCAAGCCAACAGATGGCTCGCTGGCCACATAACACCTTCAATCTCCCACTTGCCCAAGAGCCTACTGTTCCCACACGGGTTCATCGTCTAAATGTCCCATTGATCACAGCTACTACTCAAGGGTTTAGGTGAAAAGGGGTTTGCTATGTTTCCGTTGAGTTGACTTGTTCCACTCGAACATCGACTCTGATAAAAAAATCTCTTAGATTATTCGCTTCGCCACGAGGTATGTCTAGATAGTTGGTGAGACCTCTGCTCCTTTTTAAGAGCTTACGCTATATCGACAATCATAGTACTTATGTACTGGATATTCGATTGGCAAAACCTCATAGGTTCACCTAACTAACTACCTTTTATCATCGCATTCTCATGCATGACCTAAATGATAGAGTTAGCCTCTATCTCTTCTCAAGAGACATCCTCAGGCTTTACTTTCCATTTGGCATAAAATAAATCCTCGATCATCACTTAAGTTCATGTCTTAAGACTAGAGCTTGTAGTTTCAATTTCCCTATGTTGTTATCCAATAAACAACACCAATCCAATCTATTGGATCAAAATAGGAGTTCGACTTAAGACATGAGATGTATCAGTCAACACCTATTAAAAACTCATAAAATCACACCTACCTTTTGGTTTATGCTTTACTGGATGAATTACCTTTTAATTCTTCCATGTTGAGCTTAGTCAACATATTATCTATGGGTTCGGACTGAAAAGGATTATGGCAACCCAATGGCCCACACATATTGCTTCTCGAGTAATTGGAGCGCCTTTTCATTTTCAAGTCCATTTTTGGAAAATTGAGAAGATGATCACATGTACGCTACTCATGTAACATTATTAACATATGACACTAACAAGCCAATAGTATACCTATTAACCTTTAGAACTTATGTTCAGAAAAGATTCAATCAGTAGATTGATCTTTGAAGCACTTATGTTGTTAGGTCGCCTTCCACTACTTGTCAAGATATCTTGACTTACGTCATATCCACCGTCAGCATTTTTCGGCTCGAAAGATATGGAATTTGTGTTCATAGGTATATAGGTTTACTAGACTATTCATTTTAACTGCAAGTGGTGTTTATGTTTATTGAGTCCTTAGTTTTTCATTACTATCCTCATTCTTTCATAAAAGAACTCCTTCACCCTGAAGGCAGGATATTATAAAATGATCCCTTTCACTCCAAGTGTAATGATCACGAAGATACTCGTAAACACAAGACAAGAGGATTTATATCCTCAATTGCTCACACCGTTTGCTTGACACAAGCAATACCTTTCACGTCCTTGATGTGTGTGGTTTCCATGTCACATCTAATGTGACCATTTTAAGGTTACACTCATTATTCTATGTCTAATAGATTAATATGCTTGCCTACGTTATTACCTTGGCAGCTAGATCAAAGTGTACATTTGTTGTGTGATATGAGTCAATAGTTGTGAAGATAGCATGTTACAAGAATTAATTGCAGAACCATAGACAATAAAACAAAATATTTTAATAAAAACTTGAATATCCACCTATAAACCAAGGTGGAGTAAAACATGGTTCATACATTAATTCAAAAACATGGTAAAACATTCTTCCAAAAACATTGTCTCATAATTAAAACGATAAATAAATGATTTCTTGTCCTTCAGCCTCAGCCACGAGAAATGCCTCCTTGGAATCTTTAGGACCATGACCTCATTTCTTTGTTTCCTGCTTCTTCCCACTATCTGCAATCCATTGCATAAGTGAGTATTTTAACAGTGTCATAACATTCAAGAATCACAGTTAACTAACGAGTTAACTTTACAACAAATGTACCTTTAGTGCGCTCACGAGGAGGCTCAGGGCATTGATCTTTCAAGTGTCCCTTCTTCTTGCAGTAAAACACTTCCCAGTTTTCTTTTTGACTTTCTTGATGCCAACCTTTGTTTGCAGTTCATTGCCCTTCTTCTTCTTGTTTCCCTTCTTGCTTTTCTTGTTATCAAAAGCGGGAGATGAAGAAGTGTCAGCAAATAGCACAGGCTTTGCCTCAGCAGTGCGCAACATGTCCAATAACTCAGGAAGAGTGGCAACCAATTGGTTCATGTTGAAATTCACTACGAACTGATCGTAGGCAGGAGAGAGCGACTGAAGCACTAAATCAATAACCAAGTCAGGATTTATCAGCACCTCCATGTCATTGAGTTTGTTCAACAAAGCAATCATTCTAAAGACATGGTCGGTGACCGATGTTCCTTCAATCATGCGAGCCCTGAATAGCTCACGAGAGATAGCAAAACTCTCACGGCGTGTCTTAATGCCGTACAACTCTTCCAGTGTAGCAACGATTTCTGATACGTGTTCCACAGTCTCAGACTGTCTCTGTAACTCATTAGTCATGGAGGCCAGAATGAGACAACGCACATAGATATCTTCTTTGCACCATTTCTCATGCGCATCATGAGCAATCACTTGCCTCAGGTGCAGGTTCAATAGGCTGAGTTAAGACATAGTCAAGACTTTCATTTGTAGCATAATCTTAAGGTTGCGATACTAGTCAGGGAAGTTTGAGCCATTTAGCTCATTAGTTTCAAGGATTATCGAGAGTGGAGTTTTAGCCATTTGACTGTTACTTTATGAAAACGAAAAAACATTAGCATTCAATCATATATTACATCCATATGAAATTATGGAACTTTTAACTTCACGTGTGCTCCCACTGTTTTTCGATTTCCATCAACCCCACCGATAGAAAGACAGGAAATGCAACCATTTCCAATGGGCTCGAGCGTCAAATGTCCCAACCTCATCCCACGAATCATGGTCAATGGGCGGTAACATTGCAGGCACGACGACCCCATCCACATCCAGGTGGTTCTTGAGATGTTTGCCTCACATTTCATATACGTCCCGAGAACACGATGCAACCGTACACTAATCTGTGTTTAAGTCCGACCCATCAAATTCTCACACAATAATGGTGCCCAGAGCATCCCACGACTCATGGTCAACCCTTGGGTAGACTGACATCCGTATGCACTGCTAGTGTGGCCGTCTGTCATAGTAGAAGGCCTAGTTGTGAGATTACTACACTTAACTTGCACCATCCCACGAATCATGGTCAATGATGACAAGTCGCGCTATTCCCTCTCACATCTAATGATGGAAGGCACTGGACCTAATCAAGGGGCTTCCAGGGCCCCGATTTATCCATTTATGGACTTAATATGGATATGGGGTTTCTCACATACATGGTCTCACCATTTTCAGTTCTTTATCTTTCTTAGGTGATCATGCAACATAGTATATCATATACAAGTTACTAACGATAAATAACAGCAAGCATGCTATACATAAAACCGGTAAATGTGATCTTAGTCAAGCCAATCCTAAGAACACCCCGAGCCATCAAAGTGTCGACCAATCTATTCTAATGACCCAAACCCTATACTAAGGTTTTCATAGCTCCTCGAGCTTGAACGTCTCCATCACCTTCTTCAAGATGTCCCCATCTCCGTCTTTAAATTACAACAATACAATACAAAAAGAAACCTTACCCTCTCATGTACATAAAATGAAGATATGGCACGCAAGTCTCAAATTAAAACAACTAGTCTATGACTCAACCGGGATCACCACATAATACATGCTCGCATCATGCTTTCCTAAACATAAATTTACCGGCTTTAATTAAAGATAATCCAATTCAATTAGTGGACCAATTAATTATTTTCTAAAAATAAATTTCAGAAACTCCCATGGAAAATCATAATTGTCCATTTATTAGAAAATTAATTTAATTTTCAAAACTCTAATATTATTCTATTCTAGGAATCAATTAATATCATATTAATTTTCCAAGAACTAAATAATAATTACACGTTTTGAAAAATCAATGAAAAAGTCCAGCTTTTCATATAATCCAAAAAATCCCAATTTCAAAAAATTATTTATTTTATTCAATTTCCAAAATCCATAAAATACCAATTTTATCTCATACTTGGAATTTGAATAAAACTCATATTCTTTGAAAGTCCAAGAAGAAGTCCACTTCTTCACATAATCATAAAGGCCCCAAATTTTATAAAAAAAACTCGATTGTATTTTAATATCGAAAGTCAATAAAATACCAATTTTATTTCGTCCTTTCAAAATTTAAATAAAATCAATACTTTGGAAAAACGTGAAGGAATTCATTTCTTCAAAGAGAAGCCAATTTTGAAACTCAATTTTATTCTAATTTCGAAAGTCAATAAAATACCAATTTTATTTCGTTTTTTCAAAGTTTAAATAAAAGAATCATATTTTCGAAAATCCAATTTTATTTTAATTTCAAAGGTCAATAAAATACTAATTTTATTTCGTCCCTTCAAAATTTAAATAAAAACCAATTTTCAAAACCCCACTTTTATTTTAATCTCGAAAGTCAATAAAATATTAATTTTATTTCGTCCTTTCAAAATTTAAATAAAAGTTCATGTTTTTTAAAAGTTCATTTTTAGGTCCAAGCCCAAAAATATATTCAATTGCATTTTAAACAGAAAACATAAATTACAAAATAACCGCAAAGGGCCAAATTGCAATTTACCAAAAATTTAAAAACCCTAGGATGCATAACCTCATGGCCCGCCGTCGATACGGCGGCCCGTTCTTGGTCACACGGGGCAGCAACCGCACTGTCCCCAGAAATGGGTGCACCCGTGGTTGCGTGCTAGCGCATCCGCTGGCTCAAGCCCATTTTTGTAGTCTCTTGGTAAATAACGGTGCATGAACCCTCATGCAATTTCATGGCATCAAAAACGCAGAAATCCAAGTTTTGTCAAAAAGCAATTTTCAGATTTCGAAAAATTCATTTTTCAGATCCAAATCAATTTTCAGATTTAATCGACTTTAATTGGTCCAAAAATAAAATCAAAAAATCCAATCCATTTTACATGCGATAAAACAAAATTTAAAGCATATAAACATAAACACATACAAAAAATCCGAGCCATGTGAAAACCTTGACTCTGATACCACTGTTGGGATCGGTACAACCGTCGAGGACGCCGAGCACAGCGAAAGACATATAATTTTAAAAATAAAGCGGCATCCTCGGAATTAGGGTTAGGTAGACATGGTACCATCAGATTTAATACTATCGTAGAGATTATTTTCACGTGTTTACCTGTTGAGGACCAAAAATCAGCAACGTCTTTTTAAGCAACTCCCTTCTACACCTCTCCGGATGGGTTTGCCCTAGGGCCCCAAGTGTTGTGCCTCTAAGTTTATCAACACCTTAGCTCGTACCCTCGATTATCTCCACCAGTGCTAACAAGGAGAATATTGAATCTTGGCTTATGAAATGGGTAAGAATATATTTTGGGGGTTTTTCGTACTCAACACATGAGTTGGAAGAATATTGTGAAAGAGGTGGAAGAGTTGGAGAGAAAGAATTAATACTTAAAAACCTTGTTTTTATTCTTATGAAAAACTCTTGAGAGAAACTTAATTGATTAAAACTTAAAAAACAACAAAACACATATATATATATATATATAGTACACGCCTACACACACATACACACTTAGTGTGTGTGTTCACACTAAGAGGCGTGTGTGTGTGTGTGTATATATACATGTTATTTTATTTTATTTAGTTTCCATTCTTTCTCTAATTAATTGGATATCTTTCCAACTAAAAAGATATTTCTATATATTTGATACATATCAAATGTATCATATCTTATCAAATAAGTTATTTCCATATCTTCAATATTTATCCTAGCATATATTTATAAGATCTTTCCATATCAATTAGTGACCTAATTAATTAGAATAGATCCTACCAAATATATTATAGGATAGATATATTAAATATATATATATATATATATAGATATAGACTTGGTGAACAAGATAAAATCCTCCACCCAATCTAAATACACATATACACGCCCATGTATATATCTATATATATATATATATATATTTCCTCTTTCATTGATAAATTAGACCACTAATTAATTAACTAGTCTTTCGCAATTTAATTCTCCAATATTAATTATAAAACTTTTATTAATTAAGACCACTTAATTAATTTATTCCTTTTCCCGATTAATTATTCATAATAATTACCTAGGCCTTGGATTAACTTCACCAATTAACCCAAGGCACCTATTGGTCGTAGTTCGATGTCTGGCAACGTCGCCACAACTTCCTATATGTTAACGATGAAAATGCAAACCTCTCCAGATTTCGATCTTTGTGTGAGTCGAATCCCTTCATCTTTTTCCCGTCTAAGACCTAGGGTTTGGCGACAGTCGAAACCTTAATAGCTGTTGGGATCGCGTTTAACCCCCGGGGATACCGGCGCAGCGGAATATATATAATTTCAACAATAAAGCGAAATCCCCGAAATTAGGCCTAGGTCGACATAGTACCATCGGATTCTAGAACTATCTTAGAGATAAGTTTACACGTGTTTACCTCTTATAGACCTTAAAGCAGCAACATCTTTTTAAGCTACTCCCTGCTACAGTTTTCGAATTGGTTTGCCCTAACGCCCCAAATGTTGCGCCTCTGAGATGTATCCATACCCTAGCTTGTACTTCCAATTATCTCCACCAGTGCTAGCAAGGAGAATATCAAATCTTGGCTTTTTAGGAAAAAGGGTTTGGAATTATTTAAGTGTTCTTCGCACTCAACACATGAGTTTGAAGAAATAATGTGAAAGAAAATTTTGGGAGAGAATAAAGAGAAAAGGACTTTTGTATTTTTTAAATTACTTTCAATTCTAAAAACTTGATCATCATAAAAGAGGGGAAAACATATATATATAGAGAGACTACCTAGGGTTAAAATCCTAGGTGTTGTACATGCCTTCTCTCCCTAAAAAATAGGGAGAGACATGTACATATACATATATGTATATGGCAATTTTCCTTTTTCTTTTATTCTCTCTCCACAAATAGTTGGACTCCTTTCCAACTCACAAGATATTACCATATCTAATAATATCCTAACATATATCTTATAAGATCCTTCCTTATTAATTAGTTACCTTAACTAATTAAAAGATCCTAATAAATATATTTATAGAATATTATTTAATATATATATATATATTTAACAAACTAGGTCAGTAAGATAAATCTTTCCACCAAATCCACATACACTAATACACGACTCACACGTGCACTATGTATGTGTGTATATAGATATATATATATATATATATATTATTTTATCTTTTTCCCCTAATTAATTAATTAGTCCTTCCCAATTTAATATTCTAATATTAAATTATAGGACCATTAGTTAACTAGTTAAATTAATTCTTTTTCCTTGATTAATTAAATCCAATTAATTAATCCCACCATTGATTCACAAAGAATTAAATAGCCAATTGGTACTACACTAAGTTGTGTGTGTGACACCTCAGGCTCGTTGTCAAGTTAACAATAAGTCCCCTCAGGCTAGATTAATTATTCTAAATAATTAACTAGTCCTTGAATTAATCTCACCAAAAACTAATTCAAGGCACCTGTTGGTCATGGTTCGATGTCTAGCAAGGTCGCCATGACGACCTAGATGTCAACGATGAAAAGCAAAAACTTATCGAGTTACAATCGTCATGTGAGTGGAATCCTTCATCAATTTCCCGTCCATGTTGTAGGGTATGGCTATGGTCAAACCCTAATAACCTTGGAAACTATGACTGTCTTGTGATATCTAATGATCCAGTCTTCTGAGCCGGGATCACCAATCCCTCTCAGAAAACAATCTCTTTGATCAAAGACTTTTCACGATCATTTAGATTCTCGCAACAGCATAGGAAAAACAAGGGTACTCGTGACCCTGGATGAATCCCTCTCCGAATGCCATTTGTTCCACTGCACTACCAGACTATACCCAACATACATGCCGTATGACTCTCCAGGAGTGCACGTGCATATCAAAGCAGAGTGGGTAGTGCCTTTTCCAAATGACATCTTAGATCTAAGGATTAATCTCACAGTACAAAACTCAAGGACTCCATGTTCGACAGCACTAAATGGGAGTCCTTAAGCGGGGTCGTTCAATTCCATAATCCAGTATGAATCTCCATACATGTATTGTCATTCAAGGCATCGACAATGGAACACGTCGCCCTCTCGAAAGAGTTACATATATGAACAAGTCTTGACGAGGCCAATGATATCCCACATCTCACAGCCTCCATGACTTGGAACAACATTTAGGATTACGGTCTTTGAGAGCATTCCATATGTTTTCCCTGACCCCCTTCCCTAACCATATGTAATCCATGAAATTTTTATCTATACTATCAATAGTTATAACAATAAAGAACCATACCATAAATAAAACATTCAATATATTTAAAACAATACTGTCATAGTGTTTATATTTAATATGGCTAAGCGCAAAACAATTGGCTCGCCAGGCACCTAACACTATCAATCTCCCATTTGCCCTTGTAATTTTGTCCCATCATTTCCAGGTGTTTTTCTAGTACACTTTGACTCAGAGCTTTGGTGAATGGGTCTGCTTCGTTTTCCATCGAGTTGACTCGTTCTACTCGAACGTCTCCTCTTTCCACTATCTCTCTTATGAGATGATATCGTCTAAGAATATGTTTAGATCTTTTGTGAGACCTAGACTCTTTCGATAGAGCTATAGCTCCATTGTTATCATAGTACATTAGCACCGGATTTACAATGGAGGGAACTACCTCCAACTCATGGATGAAGTTCCTCATCTAAACACCTTTCTTAGCTGCTTCAGCAGCAGCTATATACTCAGCTTCGTCGTGGAGTCAGCTGTTATCTCCTGCTTGGAGTTTGTCCAGCTTATAACTCCTCCATTGAGTATAAACACATATCCGGATATCGATTTAAGACCGTCTAAGTCCGACTAAAAACTAGAATCCATGTATCATTCTAGTTCCAATTTTCCTCCGCCGTATACCAGAAAAAGATCTTGAGTACGCCTCAAGTACTTTAGAATCATTTTCACGGCAGTCCAGTGGTCCTCCCCTGGATTCGACTGGAACCGCCTTGCCACGCTAAGTGCATAAGCCACATCAGGTCTAGTACATAGCATAGCATACATGATGCTATCTATTGCCGAAGCATATGGAAACTTTGACATTCTCTCTCTTTCCTCGAGTGTCCTAGGTGACATCGATTTAGTGAGATGGATTCCATGCCCAACTGGAAGAAATCCTTTTTTAGAATCTCCCATAATGAATCTATTCAAGATTCGTTCTATGTACTTAGTTTGGAAGAGTCCTAGGAACCTACTTTCCCTTTCTCGGTATATCTTCATACCAAGAACATAGGATGCCTCTCCCATATCTTTCATAAAAAATTGGGTTGACAACTAACCCTTCGTTGATTGTAACATTCCTACATCATTTCCAATGAGAAGAATGTCATCAACGTAGAGTATCAAGAAACTTATGGCTCTCCCACTAACTTTCTTGTACAACCATGGTTCAAAACCATTCTTGATGTAGCCGTATTCTTTTACAGCTTCATCAAATCTCAAATTCCAGCTTCGAGAAGCTTGCTTCAAGCTATAAATAGATTTTTGCATCTTGCACACCTTGTGCTCGCTCCCGCTGGATGTGAAGCCCTTCGGCTGTTCCACATAAATTTCTTCATCAATGTTTCCATTGAGGAAAGCCGTTTTCACATCCATCTGCCAAATCTCATAATTGAGATACGCAGATATAGCCATTAGAATCCTAATTAACTTGGTCATCGCGACTGGCAAAAAGTTTCCTCATAGTCAATTCCTTGCCTTTGAGTATAACCCTTCGCCACCCAGCGAGCCTTAAAGGTCATAACCTTTCCATCTATTCCTAACTTGCGTTTGTATACCCATTTGCATCCAATGGCCTTAATGCCAGGTGGTGGGTCTACCAAGGTCCAAACCTTGTTGAAGTACATGGATTCAATTTCAGATTCCATGGCTTCAGACCATTTCCCCGAATCCTTATCAGAAATTTCCTCGTCATAAGACGTTAGATCTTCATCCAATACGAGGTTCTCCTTCTTGCTTTTCAGCAAAAGGCCATAGCACCTCTCAGGCTGTCTCGGGATCCTTTCAGATCTCCTTGGAGGTGGAATTTTTGTACTTATAGTTTGTGGTTCATTACGTACCGCATTCACTGCCAGTGGAGTTTGTGTCTCTTGAGTTTCCTCAAGTTCTATCACTCTATCTATGCTCCCACTAGAGAGTTGCTTCTCCAGGAACACAGCGTTCCTTGAAACAATTACCTTTTGTTCCAAGGTGTGATAAAATAATACCCATAGGACTCCTTAGGGTAACCCACAAACCTACAATAAGCAGATCTTGAATCCAACTTATCTCCCACTAGTTGCTTGACAAGAGCAGCACATCCCCATACTTTTAGGTATTTGTATGAGGGTGGTTTGACGTGCCATATCTTATGAGGCACTTCAGGGACACTTTTTGACAGTAATCTATTTAATAGATAGGCCACCGTTTCCAGGGCATAGCCCCAGAAGTACGTAGGTAAATCTGTGGACAACATCATTGACAGAACCATGTCCATCAATGTGCGGTTTCTCTACTCAAATACACCATTTAATTGTGGTGTTCCAGGTGGTGTCCATTGAGAAAGAATCCCATTCTCTTTCAAGTAATCTAAGAACTCAACGGAAAAGTATTCTTCTCCTCGATCAAATTGAAGAGTTTTAATACTTTTACCAGTTTGTTTCTCTACTTCATTTCTGAATTCTTTAAACTTATCAAAGACCTCAGATTTGTATCTAATAAGATACAAATAACCATACCTAGAATAATCGTCGGTAAAGATTATGAAGTGAGAATAGTTCCCTAATGCACTAACACTGAGAGGTCCACACACATCTGTGTGAACTAACTCGTGCAAATCCTTGGCACGTTCCATTTGGCCTCCAAATGGTGACTTTGCCATTTTACCTTTTAGACAAGATTCACAAGTCGGTAGTTCCTCTTCTTCATCAAGCTTGAGGAAACTTGACAACTTACGAATTCTATCCTTAGACGCATGACCAAGTCTAGCATGCTAGATTTGTGCACTAGGTTGATCATCAAATTTACGCTTTCCTGTGTTTAATGTTTGAACAGCAAGAGAATTAGTATACGGGTAAACACAAAAATTGTTATACATGCATGCTCTCAAGATTAATTTAGAACCATAAAACATTGAACAAAAACCATCATTTATATTAAAGGAAAAACCTTCCTTATCCAAAACAGAAACTGAAATAAGGTTCTTAATTAATCCGGAAACATAATAAACATTCTTTAAAGTAAACCTTCTACTATCCTCAAGAACTGAAATAACGTTTCCAACAACCTTTGCAGCGACAGACGCTCCATTAGCCATCCTCAGGACCATGTCCCCGTCATCCAGCTCTCTGCTTCTAGACAGCACCTGCAAGTCATTGCAAAGGTGAGTAGCACAGCCGGTGTCAAACACCCAAGAAGCATGGTTAGTCGAAAAATTAACCTCAACAATAAACACACCTTCTTTGTGGCTTTTGAAGGTAGTAGGACAATGTTTGCTCAAGTGTTCCATCCCATGGCAATGAGGGCAATCACCGTTTGGCACCTTCTTTCCAAAAAACTCCTCAAGGTCTTTGATGATGTCCTTGGCCAACTTGACATCTCCATATATCTCAATCAGATCTTTTGACATCATAGATAATATGAAATGTCGAACATAAGCCTCGTCATCAATCTGCTTCGTCAGGTACTCCAAGGTACGAGCACGAGTTGCAGGTTTAGGTCTAGGTAGGATTTCTCCTTTGATTATGTAATTGAGTTCCTCACCCTTGAGGTAGATATTAAGAAACTTACGGCAAAGGGCATAGTTCAAGCCATTGAACTTGTTTCTTTCCAAGACTTTTAAACAAGCATAAACGATATCAATGATAATACTATGTAAAATGCGATAAAACGAAAAACAATCATTAGCATTCAGTTCTAACATATATTCACATGCAATTAAGAAATTTTAAATGTACATGTGTTTTCCCACTTTACTTTACAAAATCCATCACCCCAAATTGACAAAAGACAGGAAATTATAAAATCTCCAGTGGGCTCGAGCGTCAAATGTCCCAACCTCATCACACAACTCATGGTCAATGGCGGTAACATTGAACAGGCACGACGACCCCATCCACATCCAAGTGGCTCTCGAGATATTTGCCTCCACATTTCATGTACGTCCCGAGAATACGATGCAACCGTACAATAATCCGTGTTTAAGTCTAACCCATCAAATTCTCACGCAATAAGAGTGTCCAGGGCGTCCCACGACTCATGGTTAACCCTTTGGGTAGACTGAGATCCCTGTGCACTTCTAGTATGACCGTCTGTCATAGTAAAAGGCCTAGTTGTGAGATTACTACACTAAACATTGCCACCATCCCACGACTCATGGTCAATGATGATGACAAGCCGAGCTATCCTCTCTCACATCTACTGATGGAAGGCACTGGACCTAATCAAGGAGCTTCCGGGCCCCCCGATTTATCCATTTAAGGACTTAATATGGATTAAGGGGTTTTTCCAAAACAAGGTCTCACACTTTTTCAATTACTTATCTTTCTTAGGTGATCATGCATACACGCATAACATTCATAACATAAGAAAATAAGTAATCAGACATAAAGCGGTAAATGTGATCTATTAATGCCATTATCGAAACACCCCGAGCCATCAAGGTATTGAACATTATAATCTAAGGACTTCAAATTATAAAACAACTATTCTATGGCTCAACCCGGATCACCAAATAATCAAATAAACATTCTATCATGCAAATATGAATTAATATTCACTGTCTTTCATTAAAGATGATCTAATTAATTATAGAATCCAAAGACTTTAATTTCTAAAAACCAATTTTAGAAATTTCCATGAAAAGTCACACTTTTCAAATTAATCTAAAAAGATTTTTCAAAAACCCAATTTTATTCAATTCTGAAAATTAATAAATTCTATTTTATTTCAATTCTCAAAATTAAATAAACGATTCCAATTTTGAAAATCCAATTTTAGAACAAACTTTAAATAATTTTAATTTGAGATTCAAAACTTAATTTTATAAGATCACAAATTAGGGTTGCACTTTTAATTTAATTGCAAAAAATGACCCATGGTCTAAAATGCAATTATCACGAAAAACATTTGGAATTTGGGGAAAAAAGAAATTGAACCCTAGTTCAAAATCAGGTAGCCCGAAAGCCGCCATCGTGCGCCGTTATATGCGACGGCACGTGACTGAGCAGCAGTGCGTGCACGCGCTGCCAAATAGCGCACTGCTGTTCAGCAGCCGTTGCTGTCGCCGTCGCACAACGGTAACTCTGTTTCGGCAGCGCTACCATGCAACGGTGACCCCTCCAATTCCTTTTTTTTTTAAACATAAAAATGCGGCCCTCGATTTTCAGATTAACATCAAAACAACGGATCCAAAAATTAAATAGAGAATCCAACCAATTCCAATATGCAATAAAAACTAATTTCAAAGCGTATAAACCACGAAAAGAATCTGAGCCATGTCTAAACCTTGGCTCTGATACCACTTGTTGGGATCGCATTCAACCTCCGGGGATACCAGCTCAACGCAATACATATAAGTTCAAAAATAAAGCGTAATCCCTGAAATTATAGATAGGTCGACATGGTACCATCTGATTCTAAAACTATCCTAGAGATAAGTTTACACGTGTTTACCTCTTGTAGACCTTAAAACAGCAACGTCTTTTTAAGCTACTCCTGCTATAGTCTTCGAATTGGTCTGCCCTAGTTTGTACCCTCAATTATCTCTACCAGTGCCACCAAGGAGAATATCGAATCTTGACTTTTTAGGAAAAAGGGTTTGGAATTATTTAAGTGTTCTTTGCACTCAACGCGCGAGTTTGAAGAAATAATGTGAAAGAAAATTTTGGGAGAGAATAAAGAGAAAAGGACTTGTGTATTTTTCAAATTACTTTCAATCCTAAAAACTTGATCATCATAAAAGAGGGAAAAACATATATATATATATATATATATATATATATATAGAGAGAGAGAGAGAGAGAGAGAGAGACCACCTAGGGTTAAAACCCTAGGTGTTGTACACGCCTTCTCTCCCTAAAAAATAGGGAGAGGCGTGTACATATATATATATGTATATGGCAATTTTTCTTTTTCTTTTATTCTCTCTCCACAAATAGTTGGACTCCTTTCCAACTAATAAGATATTACCATATCTAATAATATCCTAACATATATCTTATAAGATCCTTCCTTATTAATTAGTTACCTTAACTAATTAAAAGATCATAATAAATATATTTATAGAATATTAATTAATATATATATATATATTTAACAAACTTGGTGAGCAAGATAAATCTTTCCACCAAATCCACATACACTAATACACGCCTCACACGTGTACTATGTATATATATTATTTTATTTTCTTTCCCCTAATTAATGAGTCATTCCCAATTTAATATTCTAATATTAAATTATAGGACCATTAGTTAACTAGTTAAATTAATTCCTTTTCCTTGATTTATTAAATCCAATTAATAAATCCTACCATTAATTCACAAAGAATTAAATAGCCAATAGGTATTACACTAAGTTATGTGTGTGACCCCTCAGGCTCGTTGTCAAGCTATCAATAAGTCCCCTCAAGCTAGATTAATTATTCTAAATAATTAACTAGTCCTTGAATTAATCTCGCCAAAAACTAATCCAAGACACCTATTGGTCATGGTTCGATGTCTAGCAACATCGCCATGACTACCTAGATGTCAACGATGAAAAGAAAAAACCTATCGAGTTACGATCGTCATGTGAGTGGAATCCTTCACCAATTTCTCGTCCATGGTCTAGGGTATGGCGACGGTCAAACCCTAATAACCTTGGAAACTATGACTGTGTTGTGACATCTAATGATCCAGTCTTCCGATCCGGAATCACCAATTCCTCTCAGAAAACAATCGCTTTGATCAAAGGCTTTTCACGATCATTTAGATTCTCGCAATAGCATAGGAAAAATAGGGTACTCGTGACCCTGGATGAATCCCTCTCCAACTGCCATTTGTTCCACTGCACTACCAGACTATACCCAACATACACGCCGTATGACTCTGCTGGATTGCATGTGCATATCAAAGCAGAGTGGGTAGTGCCCTTTCCAAATGACATCTTAGGTCTATGGATTAGTCTCACACTACGAAACTCAAGGACTCCATGTTTGATAGCACCAAATGGGAGTCCTTAAGCGGGGCCGTTCAATTCCATAATCCAGTATGAATCTCCATACATGCATTGACATTCAACGCATTGACCTCTCGAAAGAGTTACATATATGAACAAGTCTTGACGAGGCCAGTGATATCCCACATCTCACAGCCTCTATGACTTGGAACAACATTGAGGATTACGGTCTTTGAGAGCATTCCATATATTTTCCCAGGCCGCCTTCCCTAATCATATGTAATCCATGAGATCTTTATATATACTATCAATAGTTATAACAATAAAGAAGCATACCATAAATAAAACATTCAATATATTTAAAACAAGACTGTCATAGTGTTTACATTTAATATGGTTGAGCCTAAAACAATTGGCCCGCCAGGCACCTAACACTATCAATAGCCTCAGAAACTATGGCTATGTTGGTTCAACTAATGATCCGGTCTTCTAAGCAAGGATCACCAATCTCGCTTATGAGACAATGCTTTGGCTAGAGACTTTTCTATCATTCAGTTTCACTCAACAACATAGGAAATACCAGGTATTTGCGACCTTGGATCAATCCCTTCCGACTGTCAATTGTTCAGTTGTACCTACCAGATTATACCTAACATACACGCTGTATGACTCTTCTGGAGTGCACGTGCATATCAAAGCAGAGTGGGTAGCACCCTTTCCAATGACATCTTAGGTATAAGGATTATCTCACACTATGAAAATCGAAGGACTCCAAGTTTGACAGCGCCAACGAGGAATCCTTGCGGGGCCGTTCAATCTCATACCATAGTAAGGATCTTCATGCATGTATTGACTATACTAGCCATCGATAATAGAACGCATCGACCTCTTGGAAGAGTTACACACATGAACAAGTCTTGACGAGGCCAATGATATCCCACATCTCACAGCCTCTATGACTTGGAATAGATTTAGGATTACGGTCTTTGAGAGCATTCCATATGTTTTCCCTAACCTCCTCCCCTAACCATATGTGTTCCATTGGATCTTTATCTATACTATCACTCGTCATAATAATAAAGAAGCATTCCGTAACAGGTTTGATATAATCTAAGTGATAAGACTGATATAGTGTTAATGTTCAAGCCAACAGATGGTGGGCACATAACACCTTCATGAGGCATGTTCTCTAAGAACTATGTGCACAAGCAAGTCTTTTGAGTCTTTTGTCAATATCCCTGATCTTAACAGACTCATCTCGGACTTGGAACCTTTTATGAATTACGACGTTGGAGACATATTCCATCATCGTCATTCCCGATGTCCGATGATGTCCCATAGTCATGTGTGATTCAAGGACTTTGTTCTAAGCATATAATAACAGTTTAGGAACAAAGAATGCCTATAATAAAATTGACTTTATTCATAAAGAAAAAAATTGTCTCATAGAGTTTATTACACAGAAAATGGCACCTAAAATTGGGGCGTCGGACTTCTACTCTATCACTATTCCCAATTTGTATCATTTTCAGCTTCAACGACGGCGTATGCTAGTGTGAAAAGGTCATCATTAGGATCCTTGGTCATTGCGCTAAGCATGCATCCATTATACTTACTTCTTAAATGAATTCCATCCAGAAAAATTAATGGTCTACACCCTTAAAAAAAACTAAGAAGACATGCATTGAATCATATATACAATTGCAGAAATCTGTTGTTAATTGGGTTAATCTCATAATCTGCAATACTTTTGGGATTATATTCTTTCATTGCGTTGCAGTACCAACACAGCTTGTCAGATGACAACTTGTCTACACCGTGAATATCTCGCATTACCATTTTCTACCAGACTATGCATTGTGATATTTTAGTTGCACAACAAAGGTTATGGGATATCATTATGCATGTTACAAGGTTTGTACATAGGCTCTCATCTCACCGTATCCTTCACAATATTCGAAACCTACGCCGAATCAGCCCTAGGATGACCCCGGGTTCCAAGAGTGGCTTCACCACAAATGTGCACCAAATCGCATTTTCGAATTGTTTGTCACATGCATACGATGAGGACTATACCCTCCACTTGCAATTTGGAAATGCGCAAATCACTATGATTTTCCCCGCATCATTCTCACAAAAACGAAGTCACACCTAATCGCAACACAGTAGTTCTTCAGGTTCGCTCTGAAGTAATCTGGACCGTTGAATGTTTGACCCTTTTCACGGATGCAATTCATCCACACATCTATGGAGTTACCACATACACTGCTTATACCCAAGTCCTCCTCATCCTTCATGTTAATCCTAATGGGATAGAAAAACAAAGAAATGATAACAAACATCAGCAGTGCAATATGAAGGCAACTTGCATACAGTATATACGATCGACAATTGACGTATCGTGCATTTATCAATGTCGTATTGCATGTTGTATTAAGCATGTAGTATTTTTGTTGTTAGTGTGCAGTATGATAATAACCGCATGCAGTATTTATAGAACTAAATAATGTATTACCTAACCCTGTTATTACTCTACCCTCCACGTCTTGATGGTTCATCTTTGCAGTATGTTACAATGTCAATCGTGGTCGTTCTCATAGCCTAACAAAGCCGTATCATATTCTTGACGTCAAGGTCATCCAACATGCTGACATACTCATTGTACTAAGGAGCTTTCTATTTCAAACCGTACGTTCTCTGCCTTATTTCTGGCCACTTTCCACTCCAACTCAGTTATATATCCATCATACCCATATTTTGATCGATGCTCCTCAAATGAAGCTTGGTTTTGTGGTGCAAAATTTCTAGAACACTCAATTGCTCATTGGTAGAGATTTTTCCCCGTGGTGGCGCGATTGTATAGGTGCTAATCAGCGGTAGTGGGGGCGGTGGCTTCCATTTTCTGGTCTCTAATATGTTGCTGGTGAGGAATGGGGGGAAAATGTTAGTGTTGGAAGTGCGGCGGTATCACAACGAAGAAGGTAGATTTACGACGGTTGCGTGGCGGAGAAAGCGGCGGAGCTACCGGGAACATTCTACAGTGGTGAACATGGTAGGTAAGAGCGGTAGTTTAGGGTTAAAACAGGGGAAATGGAGCACAGAGGCAGTTAGGGAAAAGAGGGGAAAATGACAAACTCAGGGGCAAAATCGTCATTTCAGGTAGGTAGAGAGTGAATCTAAAGATGTATTTGTAATTAGGGAGGGCAGACTTTAATAACACACCTACGGACTGATTTTAGAATTCAATTAGGGATTGAGAATTTTCTACCAATTTTCCCATTTTATGTTTACACCTTCTTAATTAAAGTTGTGGTAAATTTGTTCGATAATGAAAAATCGTTCAAAATGTTGTAATTATTATACATAAAAAAGAAAATTTGGGGAAAGATCAATTTCAAAGAAAATACATTCATATGTTAAATTTAATAAAATAATATAATGTAGCAGAAGTTTTATTTTGTTGGACTCTTTTGCATGAATTTAAAATTTTACACTTTCTAAGCTATTATTTTTCTTTGCACATTTATTATTTATGCATACACATCGAGTGTGCCTTTACCACTTGTTCAAATAAATGGACACTAGTTCACTTATACATAAAAAAGGTGCTCACAATTAGCTAATAGCTATCAAAATCTTTTGAATGAGTCATCTCCATGATAAAGTAGATTGTATGATTGGTTTGAATAATTAAGTCATTTTACTTTAAGTGCAAAGTATAATTAATGTCTGGTAAGCTCTTATTCGTCTGGGTCCTAATAAACATAAAATTATTTCAATCTTCAAGACCAATCAAAAATAAATTTTTCTTGACTGACCGACTTCTGGAAGGAATCAAACCTCTTAGAAGTAGTAGAGGTTGAAATGGGTAAGGGAGAATGAATCCGGTAAAGGCTAGACATCCTCTACACTGAATTAGACTCATTAAAATTTATAGAGGCCAAAACATGACATAATAAAATTAAGTCGAACAGGTTGGACAACCTCTAGAGGAAATCAAACCACTTATTAGAGGTTATAGAGGTCGGAGCACGACTAAAAAAGGATGAACCTAACAAAACTTGACACATTATTGAAGAAGACAGCGGTAAAGAGATCTCGTAGCAGTTGCATACACTAAATTTACCCCAATTATAAGTGGTCTTCAGTCACAACCCTTTTAACTAAATTGAGCCATATCACCTCAAATTCTACCATATAATAACATGATGAAGTGAAGGCGAAAAACACACCTTCATCGAAACGAAATAGCAGAGGCCCGGGAGAAGCTAGAGATTAGTAAGAATCGCTCCACAAGAAGAGTGAAGATAAAACAAATAAGAGAGAAAACAATATTTTGTTAGATTAGAGAAAACCCCGTAGGAAACTTGTATTATTGAGTAATTTATTTATAGAGTTACATAGACTTTGTAAACAAGTAAACCATAAGCTTTAAACAAGGAAAGATAAATACAAGGAAAGATATTTTAAGCTATAAAGATAAATACAAGGAAAGATAAAATAAGGAAAGATCCTATGCTAATCTAGAAGATATATGCTAACACTCCCCCGCAGTCGAAACTAGAGATTCTCGAACGTTCAGACTGGACTGAGAATCCAAGAGGAGCCGGGACGGTACTCCTTTAGAGAATGCTTTTTAGTAGCATCTTTTATTTTCTTTGCTTCTTGGTTGATAAATATAATTTTCAATGGCTCTTGATTAAATCAAGAGGTTGTGTACTGCAACGGGCCACAATAGAAACAATTCCTCCTTCAACAAATCCCTTCACACCCGTATAATGTAATTTTGTGTGAACAATTGAGAAAGAAAAGAGAATGTAAAAACAGAGAGATATATAGTGAGAGAGAGAGAGAGAAATAGGAGAAAAGGTGAACATGTAGAAGCCGAACAAACAACGGCGGAAAAAAATAAAAAAGGAACCCCCATAGATACTAAGCCCGATTATAGGGCTAAGCGCAACCGAAAATTATACCTTGCACATGAAATTTGAAGGAAAAAGATGACTATTCTTTTATATTAACAACAATCAAAAGAACGTCATGTATACTTATACGTGTAGATTTGTTTTTAAGATTAAAAAAGAAAAAGAAAATAGGAGTTGAAAAACTCGCAATTCAACGCCATGAAAATGGGTAAGAATTAAAGATGTGGAAATAATGAAAAAGAGAGAGAGAGATTTGTTGGCAGGAGCTGCTCTACACGAAGAGTGGTGGGTTGCCATTGTTGTGTGTGGGAAGGAGAGAAAAAAAAAAAATTAGGGAGCCGGACGAGGACGACGATGGTAAGGGCTGGCGAAAGCAAGAGATCGTGAGGGTTGAGAGAAGAAACCCTGTAGCTCGATACCATGTTAGATTAGAGAAAACTCCGTAGAGAACTTGTATTATTGAATAACATATTTATAAAGATATATAGACTTGGTAAACAAGTAAACCCTAAACTATAAACAAGGAAAGATAAATACAAGGAAAGATATTTTAAGCTATAAAGATAAATACAAGTAAATATAAGATAAGGAAAGATCCTATACTAATCTAGAAGATATATTCTAACACTCCCTTGCAGTCGAAACGTCGGGGTCTTGAACATTGAGACTGAACTAAAAATCGAGAAAAAATGTTACGATAGTCCGGGCATAAAGAATGCTTAGTAGAGAGATTTTGGTGAATATATTTCTCAAGGTGGAGCAGTTTCGCCTGAAAATCATTAAATAAGGTGGCGGTTCGACGAAGATGCTTTTCAATATAGAGCAGTTTCGTTTGAAAACCATTAAATAAGACAGCGACTCCAAGTCCTTGTTTTTCCAAGGGTGAGCGGCGACAACATAAACAAAGATAAAAAAAAAAAAAAAACTATCCTAAACTAAACTAGATAAGGTGCGCCGGACGGGGTCGGCGACTTGAGGATGGTGGAAGCGAGAGATCGAGATACCATGGCTCGAAGCCATGACTCTGATACCATGTTAGATTAGAGAAAACCCCGTAGGGAACTTGTATTATTGAGTAACATATTTATAAA
The DNA here is from genome assembly GCA_019426215.1 of Buddleja alternifolia. NCBI lineage: Eukaryota > Viridiplantae > Streptophyta > Magnoliopsida > Lamiales > Scrophulariaceae > Buddleja > Buddleja alternifolia. Next base: position 20,148,159 of record CM033401.1, read on the forward strand.
TTACATAGATTTATAAATGATGAAAACAAGAAAATAAAAAAGGAACTCCATAGATAAAAAATTTGACTATAGGGCTAGGTGCACCCGAAAATTATACCTTGCATACGAAATTTGAAGGAAAAAAATTATTATTCTTTTATGTTAACAACAACCAAAAGAACGCCATATATACTTATACGTGCGGAAAAGAATTTTTTTTTTTTTTTGAAGATTTAGAGAAAAAAAAGAGAATAGGAGTTGAACAACTCGCAATTCAACAACATAAAAGTGGGTAAGAATTAGAGATGTGAAAATAATGAAAAAGAGAGAAAGAAAGGGAGAAAGAAAGATTTGTTGGTAGAAGCTGCACTACACGAAAAGTGGTGGGCCACCATTGTTGTGTGTGGGGAGGAGATAAGAAAAAACACATGGAGCCGGACGGGGACGAAGATGGTAGAGGCTGGCAAAAGCGATAGATCGTGAGGGTTGAGAGAAGAAATTATTTAACTTGATACCATGTTAGATTAGAGAAAACCCCGTAGGAAACTTGTATTATTGAGTAATATATTTATAGAGTTATATAAACTTTGTAAACAAGTAAACTATAAGCTTTAAACAAGGAAAGATAAATACAAGAAAAAATATTTTAAGCTATAAAGATAAATACAAAAAAAGATCCTATACTAATCTAGAAAATATATTCTAACATATTTTCAGTCACTATTTCAAGTTTATTAACATGACAATTTTGTAATCCAAAAGATATTTTTTTAGAATGTCTATGTCCTCCCTATTTCTATTAGGAAGGAATTGTGTAAGCAAATTATTCATATAATGATATCGACTATGGTCCCATAGTTTTTCTTGATTTGGATTTTTGGCATAGAAATCTGTGCCACTTAATTGTTTTCTAAATTTACTTCTAAAAAAAGTTATTTTCAATATCTTTAATCAAATTCTTTGATTTAGTGCCTTTTTCATTCAAATAATGGGGAAAAAAATCCATCACGTTTGTTGTATCTGCATAATTTATTTTGCAGTCTTTCTCAACAATTAATACGATTATTGCGGGGTTTATAAATACGATCAAAGCTTTACACTAAAACTTGTAAAAGTTCGTAGTTCTTTTTAATATTGACAATTTAATAGATAAAAAAGAGATCACATAATATTACCTATGGGTTATGCTTTATGACCTTTCTTCTAATGTTTTCACTCTTTATCATTGAATAATTACTTATGATTTCTTCCATTATTCTATAATTAACAATGAATTCACATGAACGTATTATGAACCAGGGACGGATTTATGGGGGGCACCGGGCCGAGACTTCAAACTTTTGTTTTAGGGTATATATAATTTTATGATATGGCCCCTCCTTAAAATATCATGTAAAAGTTGTACAACAAACACAAGGATGTGTTTAGTCCATTTGGTGAGGTATGGTTAGATAGAGATTCACTTCTAGATTGAAGGATGTGGTTCGATTCACATTGGCCCATTTTTACCTATTCTTTGTTCTAAACCCCATTCCTTGTTTTTTTTGGAAGGACTGTTTAGAAATGTATGATGTTCAGCTTAGTTTTTAAATGTATTCTACCCATGTCTTATAATGCCTTTGTTTTTTTATTTAAAAAGTAATTATCACTAAGAAAAGTTAAATTGTAAATAATAATAACTTTCTTCTTTGAACAATTAAACTTCTTATTATACTTATTACTCTTAAAAATTTAGAATTAACTAACATTTTTATTTTTGAGCTTCTCTTCTACACTTTCTAGGATTAGAATTAACAAACACTTATTATGATATGAACAAATCCAAAGAAAAGAAAACGTGGTTCATCATTCAATTGTTTAGACTCTAGAGTTTATTCACCATAACGTATGAACTAGTTATATTATAGGGATAAAAATATTAAACCTCCTGAACTTTGGCCGTTTTTACACTTTTTTTTACAAACCTTTTTTTTTTTTCACTTTGCATCTTGAACTTAACGGGATTTGAAGAGTTTAATATAAAAGCATATTTTGGGGAATATTTCGACATAAAATGCAAATAAAAACAAAAAAGTTGAGGATGCAAAGTGCAAATTTATTTTGAGAAACGTTCAAATTCCGGCGAATATTCCGTCGAAATATACTGTTATAAAAGAATTTACAAATCCCGTGAAGTTCAAGAGGCAAAGTGAAAAAAATAAAAGTTTATAAAAGAAAGTGTAAAAACGGCTAAAGTTCAGGGGATTTAATGTTTTTATCCCTATATTATAAATTTGCGGTTGCATAAATTAATTATATATGTTTTGATAGTTATTACTTTATTTCTTTTGAGAAATTGTCATTATAATTTTGTTAAAAATACTTAATGTTGTTTTTCTTATGCGTGATAATCATTACTTTACTTATATAATAAAAATAAAATAAGATTAGGTATATACTTGTAAATGTTGTCAAAGAAAAAAAAATATTGTTTAGGGAATAGGAAGATTTCAAATTTATAAAAACACAACAATTCTTAACTAATTAGGGAGAAGTGATTCATAAACTTTACAAATTACTAAAATGGTAAATTCAATGTAAAATCATATTTGTGTCACCTATTTCATGTTTTTTTTTTAATTGTCCATATTATTCACTTATTAATGTTACGTTCAACACAAATGAAGTTTATATTTTTTTTCCCTTACAAAGCTACTCAATTAAAATGAAAATAAAATTCTATTATATGTTTAAAACAAATCATTAAAATGACAAATTCAATGCAAAATCATTTTGTCTTACCCACTTCATGCTTCTTCTAGAAAAATACAAATTATCCACTCACCCAATTTTCTTTCATAACTAATTAAAGTGTATTTATTTTCATTTGTACAAATTGATCCATCACATTGAATAAAAAAATGAAATAAGTTGGAAAATTGTACAACACATCTAAAACTTTAAAATAATTTAAAATAATATTATATAAATTTTTCTTTAACATCTAAAACTTTAAAATAATTACAAATAATATTATATAAATTTTTCTTTATAAATAACGATTTTGTATTCGTGCAATACCATGTTTTTTTATGACAACTTCATCATCTATGGCCTTGTAATTAAATGCCTTTAACCATATTCCTTGAACTGTTTTAATTAAAAATACTTAACCTTGATTTAATAATATTTTTTAATTTATAACCTTGATCTGAATAATTTTTCACGCAACAAAGCATATAATTACAATTATGATCATACAAATGATCGTCAAGGATAAATGTGACAGAAAACTATGCAAATTTCGACATTATTCAGAAAGAATTGATTAGAAAAAATTCATGTAGGTGGTTCTTTCAATTAAGATACTATTTATGAAAAGATAATTACTTATGATAATTTGATGTATCATAGGGCTAATTGTTTTAATTATCATTTTGTCATAGTATGAAGCATCATATGGTTTACTATGCATCAGTTTTCGAAGTCATTTAAAATATCATAACTGCATTATTTGGTATACTATCTAACATTTTCTTAATCTCTTATTTCTTGTTGTATGACAAAAACTTCTGAAGTTGTTACTTGTAAGTAAAATTAAAAACTTTATTTAATGTAATTTTCAATTATCTTAAAATATTTTTAAGTGTTGTAAATTTGTTTCAAACATACAATAGAATATTACTTGCATTTTTAATAAATCAATTGGGTAGCTTTCTAAAGAAAAAAAGAAGTTAAATTTCATTTGTGATGAACGAAAAATTAATAAGTGACTATGGATAATTAAAAAAGAAAGATGAAATAGGTGACACAAATATGATTTTGCATTGAATTTACCATTTTAGTAATTTGAAAAATTTAAGAATCTCTTCTCTCTAATTAGTTAAGAATTGTTATGTTTTCATAAATTTGAAATCTTCCTATTCTCTAAACAATAATTTTCCCAAAATTATAATGGTTGTTCAGCCCTTCCAAGCATTTAATCCTGGATTTGTCCCTGTTATGAACTATATACCTATTTACGCATTACTTTTGGTGTCTATACGCATTATATATATATATATGTGTGTGTGTGTATTAAAACCAACATAAAAATGTGTACTAGATAAAGTGATAAACAAGACTCTAAATAACACATTAATGCAATTTAATAAATCTTGCCAATCTGCAATGGGGATGGATATTAATTAAATCTAGGATACATGATTGAGTAAAAAAGGTGAATAGTTAAACGAATAAGAGTAATACACTGGCAAAATCCAAATAAATCTTGCTAATCTACCACAAAGGAACTTAAAAATAGTAAATACATAGAGCAATGCAACTCTGAAAAAATGAAGTCAACATAGAAAAGTTATATACTATTCATAAAAGTTTACCTTTGGCTATAATAAAAAGTCAAAAAAGAGAAACAAAACAGTCTTTACCATGACTGGGGAAATATATTAGCAGCTAGCTAGCTAAAATAGCATTACTCACTCTCTCTCTCTCTCTCTCTCTCTCTATTGTACTAAAAAATATTCCCAGAATCTCTCAATAAAATTTCTCTTTCCTTCTTTTCCATTTCACAGTGTCCTTATCAACATCTCCACATACATCTCTTACCTCCTGTCAATCTCTTTCTCTACTCTCTACACATCACAACTTCCAAACACTAAAATCTTTTCTTTATATATATATATACACACACAAATTCAACTCCATTTCACACACACACACATTCTTGTATATACATACAGATCAGTGGTGGTGATTGAGAAATGGCGGGAAATGATTGGATAAACAGCTATCTGGAGGCGATTCTGGACGTCGGCCCCGGAATCGACGAAGCGAAGTCGTCTTTGCTGCTTCGGGAGAGGGGGAGGTTTAGTCCGACTCGCTACTTCGTGGAGGAAGTCGTTTCTGGATTCGATGAGACCGATCTCCACCGCTCCTGGGCCAGAGTATATATGCAGATTCTCTCTCTCTCTCTCTCTCTCTCTCTCTCTCTGTGTTTCTGTTTCTGTATGTGCATACATACATATCTGTATATCTATGTTCTGTAGGCGCAAGCGACCAGGAGTCCGCAGGAGAGGAACACGAGGCTGGAGAACATGTGCTGGCGGATTTGGAATTTGGCTCGCCAGAAGAAGCAGGTGTTTTTATTCTTGTTATCTGGTTTTTTTTAATCAAATGATTTACCTTTTTTCCTGATTGTAGTTTCTCTTTCTTTCCTCAAAGTTATTTTGTTGTTTTTTCATGGGTGATTTTGTTACAAGGATAGATCAAGTGATGATTTTGTGAAATATTTCAAGTTTGAATGTAACCTGGTATTCTTATGAATGTGTCATAAGTGTGAAACAAAGTGTAGCAGTTGATTTTCTAGATGCCTTTTCATGTGTTATATATATATATGTATATTAAAGCTATTGGTTTTAATTTGTGATAGTTAATAATTAGATTTCATAGTTTTCTTGGCTGCAACTACAACATGCAATTCTAACATATTTAGGGATCAGGAGCAAATACATGATTTCAATCTGTTATTCCAAATTAGTAGGAGAACCATTTAACTACGGTTGCAAATAAGCAAGGACTGGATATATGGGGAAAAGTGGACAGCATTTACCTTTTTGCATTTATTTCCATACGCCTTTTAGTTGAGCATGGTAATCGTTGCTTTAGCTTAGTAGCATTCGTGATCCTCTCCTCCAAATTGTTGTTCTGCCTTATATTTCACTTCTGATATGCATGACATATGAATAAAATATTCCCTTAAATATACATATGACGTGGATTTTGTACACGTGTGAAGTGCAATTTAAGATGAAACACCAATTTGGGATTGAAGACCGAAGTGCGGAGCATCACCTTGAATTAGATCTTTCTAATTTCCAGAATTTTATACGTCCATGTTTCAATTATTATTTATCGATTATGACCAATATTTCGTTTATACACATTTCGGTATAGGGTAGGAAATTATCCCAAATTTATTAGACACTAAAATTCGTTCCGGATTCATATTCTTATGCTTATTGGTTCGAAGTTCAATTTATCTGTATATGCTTTGGCTCAACTTTCCTCATTCTGTTCATTGATGAATAACTGATATGTGTAGCTTGAGGGAGAGGAAGCCCAGAGATCGGCTAAGCGCCGTCTTGAACGTGAAAGAGGTCGCAGAGAAGCAGTTGCTGATATGTCAGAAGACCTATCAGAGGGGGAAAAAGGAGATGCAATCAGTGACCTTTCATCTCATGCTGAAAGCAATAGAGGTCGGTTGCCTAGAATTAGTTCTGTTGACACTATGGAGGCCTGGACTAGTCAACAAAAGGGGAAAAAGTTGTACATTGTATTGATAAGGTATGCACTAAATCTATTATATTTTCTATTGTGAGAAAAAAGGATTTGGTATTAAAGATATGTGTTTTAACATGTAATCAGGTATAACATAAACGTGGTTTTTCTTCTATTTTCACTCTCCATTTAACTCACCATCAGACCCCCTATTTCTGGTGTAAAATTATGATGAATTGCATTGACCTCATGAATCTACTGCATATGAAGTTCTACCAAGCCATTGCAACGAGTATTGAATTTGGACGAAGCCAAGAATTTTGCGAATACCAACAAAAAAAAAGGGCATAACTTGATATTTTTAGACTTTGGGGTGCGAAATTTCAAATATCAAAAGTTTATGAGTTGGTGGGGAAGAGGGGGGGGGGGGGTGTCTCACCAGCCTCCCCTTCGCTTTGTCCTTGAATTTGGACAAACAGATAACTTCCATTTGATGCATGTATTTGTAATTGTGATCCTGAAACAACATAATAAAACTCAAATACTATTCTTTCGTGATACTATTTCTCTTGCAGCCTTCATGGTTTGATACGTGGAGAAAATATGGAGCTTGGCCGTGATTCTGATACTGGTGGTCAGGTTGGGTTTGATCCAGATTTACATATATACTTATATATATATATATATAAAACCTACGTGTATGTTAAAAGTCGTTTTACTTTGAGAAATCTATATATATATGTGTGTGTGTGTGTGTGCGCGCGCGCCCGTGTGTGGCCCAGTTATTTGTCACTTGATTCATTCTATGAGTTTAGTTCATTGGGACATTTTCTTTTATGCTTTCTTCAGGTGAAGTATGTTGTTGAACTGGCTAGGGCCTTAGGTTCAATGCCAGGTGTATATCGTGTTGATTTGCTTACTAGACAAGTATCATCGTCAGAAGTGGACTGGAGCTATGGTGAACCCACAGAGATGCTGCCTCCAGTAAATTCAGAAGGCTATATGGATGAGATGGGAGAAAGTAGTGGTGCATATATAGTTCGCATTCCCTTTGGACCAAAAGATAAATATATTCCAAAAGAACTACTGTGGCCGCACATACCTGAATTTGTTGATGGTGCTCTTAACCACGTTATACAGATGTCAAAGGTTCTTGGTGAGCAAATCGGTAATGGTTATCCAGTGTGGCCTGCTGCTATCCATGGACATTATGCAGATGCAGGTGATTCTGCTGCTTTGTTATCCGGTGCTCTGAATGTTCCCATGATTTTCACTGGTCATTCACTGGGTCGTGATAAGCTGGAACAACTATTGAGACAAGGCCGACTGTCCAGAGATGAGATCAATTCGACCTACAAAATAATGCGTAGGATAGAGGCAGAGGAATTAACTCTTGATGCCTCTGAAATTGTCATTACTAGTACAAGACAGGAGATAGAGGAGCAATGGCGTTTGTATGATGGCTTTGATCCAATACTAGAGCGTAAATTACGTGCTAGGATTAGGCGTAACGTCAGCTGTTATGGAAGATTCATGCCTCGCATGGTTGTAAGTACTGTTTGACTGTTTTAGATTTAATCCTATTAGTCAATAATTCTGAGATAGTAAGTTTGGTATCAAGGTTTCCTGTTATATATGCTTATTTATTTTCTCTTAGAACTTGCTGCATAAATTCTTTTATTGAGCCAAGTAAAAGGTTAAGAAGGCTGTTTCCGGCCAGGTCTTTTATTAATTTGCCTGAACAGCTCTTGATGCTTTTACTCGACAAAGTTAAAGAAAATTGTGCATTTAGTTTGTGAATTTTCTTTCCAACTCTTTAAAGTAAGATGTGCATCTTATTTATGGTGATAATTATTATTCCATCTAGTAAATGAGCATCCTATTACTTATTTTTTCATGAATTTGCCAATAAGACTGTAAGATCATTATGCTTTTATGTGAATTATGAGGATTAACATTCTTAATAGCATCTATTCCTTGAGCTTCGGTAATTCTGGTGATCTATCTTGATTTTGTTCGCTTTCAATGAATCTAACTATAGCTATTAGATATATTTTTGCATTATCTTTTCACCACTGCGTTTATGATGTGAATTTATCGCTGTTTCACTGAGAGCATGAGTTTCCCTTTGAAGGTAATGCCACCAGGGATGGAATTTCATCATATTGTTCCACATGATGGAGACATGGATACTGAAACTGAAGCAAGCGAAGATGGCAAGTCTCCGGATCCGCATATTTGGTCAGAGGTTAGAGCAAACCTCTGCACAGCATGTCAACAACGTTGCAAGTTTTAATTACAGATAATTCAACCCTTTACAGATTCCCGAAGTTCACGCCAGTATCTAATATTGATGTTGTAAACAGATAATGCGCTTCTTTTCAAATCCAAGGAAGCCAATGATACTTGCACTTGCTAGGCCAGATCCTAAGAAGAACCTCACAACCTTGGTCAAAGCATTTGGGGAATGTCGACCACTAAGAGAGCTTGCTAATCTTGTAAGTTGGCAACAACGAACATAAATATTTGGTGAATACTTTCTCGTCCTTGTGTGGAGAGTTGCACCGTTGTTAGCACTTTTAGTTGTTTCCTTTGTGTTTTGCAGACCTTAATAATGGGTAATCGAGATAATATTGATGAAATGTCGGGAACAAATGCTTCTGTTCTTCTATCAATCCTTAAAATGATTGATAAGTATGATCTCTACGGTCAAGTGGCCTATCCGAAACATCACAAGCAACCTGATGTTCGTGAAATCTATCGTCTAGCAGCAAAGACCAAGGTAGTCTCATTTTTCTTTATAAGTTCAAGGCGGTTTTGACTGGTTTCAAGGTGCGTAAAAATGTCACTTGTGAATATTTCATTAATCATCTTTATTTAAAGGGAAAATTACAAATTAGAACCCCTCACTTATTGCGTAATTACCCAAAACATCCAGAAATTACCAACACACCCCCCTCATGTTAACGGTTTTTTACAACTACACCCCCTGTGCAAACAATCTTACAATTTTACCCCACCGTAAACCTTACAAATAGACCCCTTGAGGGGGGGGTGTTGGTAATATCCAATAAGTGAGGGGAAGTTTTGGTAATTACACAATAAGTGAGGGGGTCTGTGTGTAATTTTCCCTTATTTAAATGAAATACTCATTTCTGCGCAAAGAAACAGTCCTGATGGTTAAAGCTGATGCAATCGAGAGATTTTTGAACTTTGCCAAGCCTGCAATATTAACACTCTTGGATCAACTTGATATAAAATGCTTTACCAATGATGAATGAATCAGTTGAACTTGCTTTCACTCTCGTTTAGAAGAAGTATTTAAGAGAATAGATTGGCACTACTAGAATGGAGCTCTAATGTTACCTTTAAAATGGCTATATCCATGGAGGGATAAATATGATATCAGATATTTAATTTTTCTGGCTTATCAAAACCATTGTTGGTTTATCTTTTTAAAATATAGAGTTATAAAGCTTGTCTCCCAAGATCAATATTGGTTTATCTTCCACATGATTCAGACATCTTTCCGAGTTCTCATTTTTCTGGTTTCTGAATTTCCCCAACTTCCCTTCAACTAACGTGTAGCTTGTTGAATTGGTCTTTGCAAATTAGTGGTGGTATCTAAATGTCAGTGACTTGTCATTACCTCTGCACTTGGTGGACTTCATATTCACACATTGTTTACTGTCCGGGGAAAACATAGGCTATGTTTGGTTATGTTTTGGGATGGTATTTTGGTGAGAATTATTGGGAAGAAATTTATGGGGACACGTGCGTGTTTGATGAGATTGTGTTTGGTTTTATTTTGGGAGTTGGTCTTTGGGTATGTTTTTTTGGTGAGATAATATTTGGTTTTTTTACAAAGGGAACAAAAGTTACTGTAGCAGTCAAATCATGAAGCTTTTGTCTGTTAGAGAGGAGAGAGGAGAGAGAAGAGAGAGAGCACATAGAGAGGAGTGTAGGGACAAAGTAGGTGTAGAAAGATGGAAAATAATTATTATGTTTTTTTTTTAACCAAAAAAGTAGTGTATTTTTGACCAAATATTTTGTGAACCAAACATGGTTTGGTGAGAATTTTGGACCAAATATGGTATGGAAACATAACCAAGCATTGCCATATTTCCCCAATTGAAATGTATTTCTGTTCACAAAGATACTCCATAGACCACCATGTTATATTCTTAAAAGTTCGTCTCAAAAGGTCTGAATTATATTAGAAAAACAGAGAGAATTTTGGCTTTTCTATGAAGTTTACAGGTGGGGTGGCTTAAATCTCTCTGAGAGTCTATATTTGGTTCTTGGTGCACTTTATTGTGCCTGTTATCTCTGAAACCTATTGGGAAAGGTATCATCCCAATTCCTTCCATACCCATTTTATATTTTCCATGTACGGAAAACCGAATCAGATTCTCAATATATCTCGGGGACGGTGTAGGGAAAAAAACGAAAGAGGAATGTAAAAGTTTTACCACAACCGCTAACCTTTTTTCCAACTTAAAATTCTAAATGTAACTTTGTACTGTCTCTGAGGACACTGCTCTCTGCGTCTGTTACGTTTTGGCTGCAAGTTGGCCTGGTTATTATCCTGTGCTGGGTTAGGGTTTAGGGTGTAGGATGTATGAACAAGTCAAGCTGTTAGTTTACATGTCATAGCTCAAAAGACAGACAAATGATGTCCATCAAACTTGTCCATGAAGAAAGAGGCGTTGAGTCGGTACTCAAATATTGCATAAGACGAGCACGGCAATAAAAATCTCTTGACTAATCCTATCAAGTGAAATTAGGCATAAAATCTTGTATAATTCTTTCTGAGAGTTGGAGCACACTAGGTTTATATTATCGACATAAGAGTTTGAGTATTATGTTGAGGCTAACGTTGATACATGTGCTTAATTCTTCGGGGTGCATGCAATGGCTCACTATTGAGCCCGTGCCCATCTTTTGGATTCTTATTTAGAATATGTTTTGTTCTGATTTTAAACTTTTTACAATGGCTCACTATTGAGCCCATGCCCATCTTTTGGATTCTTATTTAGAATATTTTTTGTTCTGATTTTAAACTTTTTATACTTTTTTGACAGGGAGTTTTTATAAATCCAGCTTTTATTGAGCCTTTTGGGCTTACTCTGATTGAGGTATGCCTGCAATATACACACATATTGAGCTTCAACTCCTTTATTATATGATTTTTCTGCCATTAACAGGCTGCAGCACATGGTTTGCCAATTGTTGCGACGAAAAATGGTGGCCCTGTTGATATACACCGGGTATATGTTACTCTTTTTCCTAATTTAGACAGAAGGATTTTATGGAGTGCTATTTGTCTCCTGAAGATGACATCTCATATTGGTTTTTCATGTTAATGGCAGGTTCTAGACAATGGTCTCCTTGTTGATCCCCATGATCAGCAGTCCATTGCTGATGCTCTTTTGAAGCTGGTTGCTGATAAGCATCTCTGGGCAAAATGTAGAGCAAATGGATTGAAAAATATCCACCTTTTTTCATGGCCTGAACATTGTAAAACTTATCTATCAAAAATAGCAAGTTGCAAACCAAGGCAACCTCGTTGGTTGAGGAATGATGATGATGACGAAAATTCAGAATCAGACTCCCCAAGTGACTCCTTGAGAGATATACAAGATATATCTCTGAACTTGAAGTTCTCCTTCGATGGCGATAAGAACGAGAGCCGAGAGAATGTTGATGGTTCCTTCGACTCTGGAGATCGTAGAAGTAAGCTAGAAAATGCTATGTTTTCATGGTCTAAGGGTGGTTCCAAGAGTTCAATGAAATCTGGATCTACTGATAAAGGTGACCAGAATAAGTTTCCAGCATTGAGGAGGAGGAAACACATTTTTGTGATTGCTGTGGATACTGATGCAAATGCTAGTCTTTCTGAAAGTCTTAAAAAGATCTTTCAGGCTGTGGAGAAGGAAAGAACTGAAGGCTCAGTTGGATTTATATTAGCCACATCATTTAACATTACAGAAATACGTTCGTTTCTGATATCACAAGGATTGAACCCCATCGACTTTGATGCATTTATTTGCAATAGTGGAGGTGATCTCTATTACTCATCTCCTCATTCAGATGGAAATCCATTTGTGGTGGATTTATATTATCATTCGCATATTGAATACCGCTGGGGTGGAGAAGGGCTGAGAAAGACTTTAGTGCGGTGGGCAGCTTCTACAGTTGATAAGAAGGGAGAAAAGGAAGAATACATTGTTGTTGAAGATGAAGAAACTTCGGCTGACTATTGCTATTCTTTTAGAGTTCAGAAGCCTGGAGTGGTAAACATATTATTTTCGTATCTTAATCTCCATACCTTTCCAGAGTTTGGAGCTTCATGCATTAACAACTTCGAATAGTTTGCAGTTCTTGATGTCTTGTGAACTTGTATTGGGGTTTAGTAGTAGGCTCACAGCTCTTTTTCACATTTTCCTGGAATGGTTGTTTCGATTTCTGTAATGTTCTCTACGACTATTCACCCAATATATAACTTGACAACTTTATTTTCTGATGCAGGTTCACCCTGTAAAAGAACTCAGAAAGATGATGAGAATCCAGGCCCTAAGGTGTCATGTTATCCATTGTCAAAATGGAAGTAAGATAAATGTAATTCCAGTCCTGGCATCTCGTTCGCAAGCACTCAGGTATAATTTTTCTTTTTTGGGGTAATTGCATAAAACCCCCTGTGTTATTTCAAAAAATGCTAAACACCCCCCCCCCCCGTGTTAACGAAATAGGCTAATCACCCCTCTGTGTTCTTAAAAAGTGTGCAAAAAAGCCAAATTTTATTAAAAAACGAGCTTGTTTTTTACCTTTAGTGACATGCTCATTTGTCATTTATATACTCTTCATACTTTATAAAAGATAGATAGTGTTAATTCACCCAAAAAAACACATTTTCTTCTATCATTTTAACAAAATTTGGCTATTTTGCACATTTTTTAGGAACACGGGGTGATCGGCCTATTTCGTCAACATAGGGGTTTTTTTAGCATTTTCATCCCTTCTTTTTTTTGGATGAACCTGTTTTACGAGATATATACTAGCAGTCATTTTATTATCTTAAGGTTGCCTTCGGGTAAACTTTGCATGTGGCATAAATCCTTAGGATAATGTTATTTGTAGCCTTTGGTTGGAATTCATTATGCGTTCTTTTACTTGAAAGGAAGCTTTTGGTAAAGGTGAGGCAACTCTTAGAGTACCCATAACCAACTAGGTCATAAGAAGATTATTGTTTTTCTTTGTGGCCACAATTCCGAAAATTAGATTTGTTATCTTCCAGCTTGGCATATTTCTTCTCAACTGTTTTAGCAAATATCTATATGTGAGACACTAACATAACATGGAAAAACTTGGTGTTCAGGTATCTGTATCTTCGATGGGGCATGGAGTTGTCAAAAGTAGTAGTTTTTGTTGGGGAAAGCGGAGATACTGACTATGAAGGATTGCTTGGTGGTGTTCACAAGTCTGTAGTGCTGAGTGGAGTTTGCAGCAGTGCAAACAGCCAACTCCATGCTAACAGAACCTACCCTCTTACTGATGTCATATCTTATGACAGTCCTAATGTTATCAAAACTTCTGAAGAATTTAGCAGCTCTGATCTTCGAGCTTCATTGGAGGCGTTGCAGGTTCTCAAGGGCTAAATATTTACGTTGACCACCCTGTATACTATTAAAGGAAGGTGATAATTTGAGTCCTTCAAGCTGGATATTACAATTTACTTCTTAGAAACTTTGAGCTCAGGCCGACATTCTTTGGTTGCTCTTTCACATGTACAAGTTCTAAATAAAAGCAGATATCATGGTGTACCATACAGATGATGTAAATTTTCTTTGTTTACCTCTTTTTTATGCTGGTAAAAGTGATGTTAATTCTATTTATATAAAAACAGATATGATGTGTTATGGTGAAATTGCTCTGGTGATCATTCTGTAATCTCTATTTGCTGGGTAAACAGTGGTGTTACTGCATAAAAGTAGGGGGCAGAGTGTTGTGGAGTCTGAAGTATTTATTTGAAAAGCCCTCATTTTGTATTTGAGAACTTGAGTTGATGTTTATGTGTAAGGACTAGGGAATGTGTTTATTCACCGTTTTGGCGTCGTTTTGACCACTCAATCTCGGTCTCTGTTCAGGTTTGAATTATATCTGCACCTCTTAATGTTAGATCTAATCACATGAAAATCCGTCTTGTTTATGTAATTGCACACTGCCTACTTGAGATATATTTCATTTAAGGTATTATTCTAACACATACACTCCCTCATTTGTCCCAGCCTTCTAGTTGTGACCAATTTTAATCGATGGTAATGTCCTTTAACGTAATTTTGAACCTCTTTTAAAGTTCCAGGGGTACTTTTTATTTATGAAAATTAGAAGGGTGTGAGTATTATATTCTTGGAGAAAATTCCTTCCGGGGTCAAATTTATATAGACCTGCGCAAAGTCCCAAAACGAAACTTGCACATCTTTACCAATTTAGTCGCTTATCTTTTTTATTTGTTAAATGAAAATTATGTTTAGACACCCTGAAGTTTGGGTAAAGTGGGTACTCGCCCTGTTTATGATGGGTTTGGGGCTAGTTAAAGGGGTTTTGAAGTCGAGATTGAGTTTCTATGTTTTGGCCCGGCTAGGGTCAGGGCGGGTTACACATACAGGAGAACTTTGCATAGACCCATATTCGCACTGTTTATTTCACTTTATTTTAATTAGTTTATTAAATTTAATTGTTTTAATATTCTATTAAGCTTAGATATGTAACATAATATATGAACATTAATTAGTGAGAAAGTCGACTTAAAGAATCATCTAACGAGTAATTTGTAAGTTGCTAGGCGGTCCCTACCCCTGAATTTGCATTTACATTGGCAGTTCGCACCGTCCACCAAATTTTAGCAAAATAAAACTAATTTTGGTTGGGCAAAATTGTTAAAAAAAGTTTGACTTCGCCTCCTTTAGTTATTTGACTTTGGTCAGAGATTGAGTAATTTGCATGTCGCACCCCAAGAATAATGTCCTTTATGAAAGGGAGAAGGAATTGTAAGACTTGGAAAGTGAATTAGAATTTTACAGAATTAGGGGTGGAGAATGTACGAAAAGAAGTTCCAATTTCCAACTTTTGATAATTGTGCGGCAGCCCATTCTGAAACTTCAGAATTTGCAAAATATTCAAAAGCCAAAGGTAATTGTGAAAACTGAGTTGAGCCACAAAGCTTGATTGAAATACTAACGAGTTTTGAAATTTATATTTGAACTTGATTAGATTGTTAATTGATCGAGGTCAAATGAACTTTAATCTAACCGAAAGCGAGTCGAATTTGATTAACTTGATTTTTTGTTCAATATTCTATTATTTTTTATTAATCTGAACGGAGTGTCAAAACTTTTCAAACACATAAATTTGTTCAAACTAGTTTTGATATGTTAAATGAATCGAGCTCAACTGAATTTTTATTATTTTTTACTAATCGAGTTGAGCTCAAAATACACATAGATGTGTTCAAGCTTGCTTTCATACGTAAATTGAATTGAGCTCTAACGAGCTTTTATAATTTTTTATTAATTGAGCTGAGTTTTAGAATTTATTAAACAAATAAGGTTGTTCAAACTTGCTTTGAAATGTTAATTGGATCGAGTTCAAATGAACTTTTAGTGATCAATCTTGACTAAAGTAGTCCAATTTTGAAATTTGAGGATAAAAATCTCTATATCTCAGTGTTTGAAAATGTTGGAGAAGCATGTAAGAATACTCGAAATATCGAAATTTCCTCAAGCATGCTTTAAACATGCTCCGGAATTGAAATAAAGGCTAGTCCATCTACCATTTCCTATAACACAAATTCACTGTAATGCACCGATGAAATTAGAAGAGGGCAAGGAAATTTGAAAGAGTATTACAGTTGCCGAAATCCCGAGCCTCATCTGCACCACCTAATTGAGCCCTCCCAACATTCCAACTGATACAAAGCAACATCAACAGCAGGAAAAAGAATCGAGAGTTGTTGCTAGGGAAGTGGTTAATTTTAGGGTTTATTACGGTTCGTATAAAAAAATTGAGATAAATTTACCCCTATGACTCACGTGCATATCATGTATCTTAAGCAACAGATTAAGCGGAAATTGTGTTCTTTTTTCTGGACAAATTTGACTCGCCTAATTCATCCTTTTTTCGCCGGAATTTGGTTGAGGGTGCAGAACGCCAAACTAATTACAATTTCAGGGTGGAGACTGCAATTTCCGGAATTCCAAGGTGGAGACCGCCAAACTAACCTATTCTGGGGGTGCAACATGCGAATTACTCGTCAAAGATTTCTTTTAATTAATAAACTATGAAAATCATAGGAGACTATGCAACAAGATGAGAGATGGATCCTATCTTGGCACTCACACCTTTGTAAATAAACAGACTACATACAATTAGGAGTGTAAACGAGCCAAGTTGAACCGAACGAGATGTTGTTCAAGCTTGTTTGAAATATAATCGAGTTTCAAAGTTTCTGTTTGAACTTGTTTGATTAGTAATCGAGCCGAACACGAGTCAAGCTCGAGTAGCTTGATTTTTTTGTACATATTTTTATTATTTTTTACTAATCGAGCCGAGTTTCAAAACTTATCAAATACAAAAAGTTGTTCAAGCTTGGTTTGATAAGTTAACGAACCGAGCTCAAACGAGCTTTTAGCTATCGAGCTCGAGCCGAGTATCGAGTAGTTTGGTTCGTCTTTCACCCCTACATACAACATATCTTATTAAGTGGCCCATTAACAGTCGTAAGATATGCCAAAGTCCAGTGAGCGATGTGCTAAACCTCTGGTGAAGCCTCGGGTGCATAGAGACTAATTTTTACGCTTACGGAACTGAGAAAATTTCATATCTGACCGGAACCAATAAGAAACTTCCGATGGGGTTTTTTAGTTTACCTGTTCCCAATGGGAACCCCTACGCATGCACTGGTATATACTATACTAGTATTCATGAAACATGATAGACACACAAAAGGAGATGTATCATGCAAAAAAGTCTTGGTGAATCATCAATATCCCTTTCTTAATAATTCTATGACTTGGAATGATATTTAGAATCATATTCACAGCCTTACAAACACAATTCATGATCGTCATCCCTAATAGACCATTTCCCACAACCATATGTGATTTGAAGGAACATGTAGATAATACAATTTACATATCTAGAGACACATTTGCTGCAATTATGAATGTATTCAGCGACATATTTAGAGAATGGTGATGGATCTTTAGACCGATTTTAGCTAAAATATTCCTTAATTTATCTATGGAAATAGAGACAAGAAATTCTCGCCTCTTATTACCGATCAAACTTTCAGCCATATATTGAGAGATGAAGGTGTGTTTGGATTTATTTTGGGTTGGGTAACTTGTTTGGTTTGAACTGTTTTGGCCAAATATGGGGCCCATGTTTGGTCAAATATTTTGGCCAAAAAATGTCAAAACTTTTTTGTCCCCTCCCTCAACTCTTCTCTCTCTTCGGTCTCTCTCTCTCTCCTCCCTCTTTTTCCTCTCTCTCTCTCTCTCTCCCCTTTTAGTTTTTGTGTGTCTGTGTGTGTGTTTTCGTGTGTGTATTGTTGTGTGTGTGTGTTTTCGTGTGTGTGTGTTTGTGTGCGTGTGTGTGTCTATGTGTGTGTGCATTTTCGTGTGTGTGCGTGTGTATTGTTGTGTGTTTTTGTGTGTGTGTGTGTTTGTGTGCGTGTGTGTGTAATTGTGTGTGTATTGTTGTGTGTGTGTGTGTTTTCGTGTGTGTGTAATTGTGTGTGTGTGTTTTTGTGTGTTGGGGGTTCGGGACGACAACACTGTTCCTTAACCCCCTTTTTTTCTTTTTTTATTATATTTATAAAATACTATATGAATAAATAATTATTTTAGAAATTATATAATTATATAAAATAATCATTCATTTCTATTATAATAATTTTAAACTTATATTATAATATATTTTTTAATCATCAATTAATCATTAAAATAACTTTTTCAGACAAAAATTGACATGATTTGACTGCTACAGTGTTTTTTGTTACCTCTGAAAACAAAACCAAACACATTTTCACCAAAATAACACTTAAATGTTACTTCAAAATAGTTAATACAAACACATTCTCGCGAAAAATAATTAAAATACTAATTTTTCAAAATAAAACCAAACACATTTTTACCAAAATACACAATTCTCAATAAAATGTTTCACCAAAATTTTCACTAAAATCACTCTCTAAAATAAAATCAAACACAGCCAAAAAATTTTCGGAACAGTTTAGTTTTAGAGATAGAAATGACACCCGTCTCTAGAACCCTAGCTATTTGTTATTGTATAAAATTGCAAAGTACGAATCAAACAACGAATAATGAATGGGCACTGACTAAAGCAAAACGATCACTAATTGGGAGCCCCCACGCGCCTACATCATGAGTCATGATGTCGGAAAGCAACAACATTTCGAATATAATAACTATAAAACAACAGCATAAACCCGAAAAAAAAAGAAGAATGAAAATAATGAAAAATAAAGACAAATAATCTAGAAAGGTACTGTAGTTAATGAGATCTAAGCTTGTATATATTGATAATGTATATAGCTTTATGTAAATATTAAAGTATTTAGAATTGTGTAGCTAGCAAAGTAAGGCTATGTAATTTGTTTGTGTTCTCTAACCCATATTTTTATTTTTAATCTGATTTGAAAATGAAAATACACACTTTACACAATTCATTCACTTATTTTTATTTTTACTTTCACATTCTCCAATAATTACATTTCACTTTAGCAAATCACACTCACATTTTTCTCTTTCTCACATCCCTTTACAAAAATTCAGGCTGTGTTTGGTTTTATTTTAGGGGTTTTTTTTGGTGAAAATTTTGGTGAAAAGATTTATTGGAAATTGTGTATTTTGATGAAAATGTGTTTGGTTTAGTGTTTGATTTTATTTTCAGAAGAGACAAAAGTTACTGTAGCAGTCAAATCATGTAAGTTTTTGTCTGAAAAGTTGTGTTTATAATTAGTTAATGATTGAAAAATATAATATAATATAAGTTTTAAATGATTATATTGTAGTTGATGTAATTAGTAGGTACCCTAAAGTAGAGATAATAGTTGACAATTTTTTTGACCAAAAAAATCATTTTTGGTCAAAAAAACACAAAACAAACAAGTTTTGGCCAATTTTTTTGTTTGAAAACAAAACCAAACACAGCCTCATATTTTCGGTAACAATTGTGGTGTTGTAGTGAAATAAAATAAAATACATGATTTTAATCTTCATAGGCACATGCACATTTTAAGACTCATTTTGAATATTCTTAATGCTCTTTTTGGGATTGTTTTTTATCAGTTTTACTTATAAATATATTTAATCAATATATTATTACCTATTATTTTATATATATTATTCACGTAATCATTACTTTTAACTAACTCAATCATTTCACGCATCATCAAATCATCAATTCCAATAATTTTTAGAAACACAACCAAACATGCAGTCATTTTCGCACGAAAATAAAAAAACTCATTGTCCCATACATTTTAGGAAATAACAGTTGAAAAAATGAAATAAAAACACATCCAAACAGAGCCTAAACATTTCACAACAAATGTGAACAATAGTGTGGAAGTGAAAAAACATTGATCATACGCTTTTAGGGGGTTATATAGGTTATTAGATATTAATATTAATGTTGTTAATTATGGGTGTTTTTGTATCAGAAAAAAAGAAAAGATGTTGATCACAAGTTACGTGAGCCGGATCAAGACATGTGACTTACGGCTGCTATTTGAAATTTCTTAAGGGTAAAAAGATTAGTTATCAGAACCCACAAAAATTCACACCAAATCTTCTATTATAAAATGATATTGCATCTTCTATTACATTCATTCTATGCATGATAAGTGTATAAATCTTTTTCTTAAATATATAAGTGATTTGAATTTTGTACACTTGTCATATATAGATGTGAATGCAATAAGAGATGTAACACCATTTGTAATAGAGGATTCGGATCGACAAAAACCATTAAATATAAGGCACATGCATAGATGATATATTGCACTTGGTTGTATATTGCCTTTAATAATTAATGTGAAAGAAATAATTAACCAAACGTTTAGATATACTTCAAATTAATTAGATATATATATTAACGAAACGTTTAGATATACTTCAAATTAATTATATATATATATATATATATATTAAGCTTAACATTCATTATTTGCTTAGCTTCCCAACCATATATTATTTGGTCAGGAGAATTTCTCAACAACCTATCTTCCCGGAAAGCAATCCTTAGAGAATTGTCTACTTAAACACACTCAACACATTTGACATACGTACGCCAAGTTTAAACTAAATTTTACTTCATGCATGTATGTATTTACCTGAAAAATAAACACTAATTTCTACCCCTAATGAGGTCTAGTTAGTAGTTAATTGTTGATGTTATCAAGAAAACAAAAGAAAACCCAATATCTAGTTAAATGTCCTTTAATCATCCATCGCTCGATCGCGGGTAGTTTCTTTTATTACTTGGCAATTAATTGAAGATTTTGTGACACCCAATTTTAATTATTAATCTTATAGTAAATAAATTTATATCTAGCTAGATAATTCATTCCATCGAAGTTATCTTACACGATGCATCGAAAATAATATCTTTTAGAGGAAAAAGGTTTTCCAAGTCTTTGTACTACGTAGAGTAAATGCAATTAGAATTTATCTATCCAATTATAATTATAGCACCATTCAAATTTCAAGCGGATATTGTGATGATATTTCTTTGTAGTATCATTAATTATCATTTTTACCCAAGTCAAAATGTCAAAGGTTTTTTTTTTTTTGTTACAAGTCAAAGATAAAATTTCATCTTGCGATCAAATTGGCTTAGTCTGGCATGATTCTTAAAAGAATTATATATATAATTTTTCTATTATTACCCGATTTTGCATCGTCCCAAAATCTACTATGTATTACGAATCATTTAATATTTAAAATGATAAACCAAAATAGAAAAATGGATCTCAAAGAAAAATTTAAAAAATTTCATATCCATAAATGAACAACTTCCCAACCGTGAGAATGAGAACAACATACTCCTTTACATATACAAAAAGGGAAATATATATATCAACAAAATATGATATCATACAAGCAATAATTAAGTTAAGTGGATTGATTAATAAAATGATTGATCATGAGAGCATGATATATACATATAAGTTATTGATAACCTAACGCCGGTGATGTGAGAATTGAGAAAGTGGTCAAGCCTAACAAGGCAACAACTAAGCCTTTCCTTTAATTAAATGCTACGTACCTGTAATTCTGAGTTAGGTGAAGTTTTGCTATATATTGCCTGTCCTCTTTTATTACCCTGGACACCCCATCCCCCCCCCCCCCACAAAAAGAAAAAAAAACCCACACACATATTTCTCTTCTTAATTATTTATTCATTTGTCCTTCATCATATGTGTGATTAAAAAAAAGGGTTATTCTCATGATTTTGTTGTTAAATTGAAGAATATATATGTATATATATGCATGAGGTTGATTAGTGTTATGATCATCAATAGCCTGCAGTAATTAAGGAGTAGTAAGTAGTGTGTGTTTGGAAGAGGAAACCGAAAGGGCGGGGGATTGATGGATCAAGAAAAGGATCATCATCAAACCAGTACCGTAGACCGCAACAAGAACAAGAAGACAAAGATGAATAACAACAGAAACAAAGGAGGAAAAATATATGATCTTTTATCCTTCCATGAATTGCCAGATTACATGAAAGATAATGAATACATATTGAATTATTACAGAGCAAATTGGCCTCTCAAACAAGCTCTCCTCAGCTTATTTCAATGGCATAATGAGACACTTAACGTCTGGACGTAAGTCACCTACAATACTTTATTAATTCATTCTATTTATATATTATCTATATCTATATATATCATTTTAGTACTCTTCCTTTCAATCTTCAAATCTTCTGGACTTGTGATGCATATATAATTATATTGTTTCTTTTTTTCATTCTTGTTCTTCTAGTGGTTTATATGTATTTAATTTAATTTTCCTTATTTATCATCTTGCAGGCATTTACTTGGATTTTTGTTATTTTTGGGATTGACAGTAGCCAATCTAATAAATGTATCCGTGGTGGCAGATTTTATCACAACCTTTACTGGGTAAGCTTTCCAAGAAATTCTAAATTTATCTCTTTCATGAATTTATATTATATCAAATGAAATTTAGTTTGATTATATAAAATTAAATTGAGATAGCTATATATTAATTAACCTGCATCTCGTGAGAAAGAACAATATAATTATTACCAATTTCTTTTACTAACATAAAAACAAAAACAAAAAATCATTGCTTTTGCCCTTTTTGTTAATTTTACTTGTTGTAATTCACCCTATCAAACATTAATTTATTTTGTAATTTAGTGGCAATGCTTCTGGATTTGTACTCATTTACGTCTTTTTTGTATTGGGTGTATGTATGTGTGTGGTTTCTTCCCTCCTTGTAGTGAAGTAGAGCTCTGGCAATTGTAATAATTTCATTCTCTGCTTGTACAAAAAGCTATGATTAAGCTAACCTCGAATTTATTTACACTCCTATATCTATATCTATACATATACATATATATATACTAATTATTATTATTATTATTATTATTATTATTATTATTATTACTATTACTAA
Source organism: Buddleja alternifolia (assembly GCA_019426215.1). NCBI lineage: Eukaryota > Viridiplantae > Streptophyta > Magnoliopsida > Lamiales > Scrophulariaceae > Buddleja > Buddleja alternifolia. The sequence goes on from CM033401.1 coordinate 20,171,129, forward strand.
AAGTGTGGATCTCATATGGTGTTTCTTCCAATTGTGAATTGACTAATGTAACCTTATTAATTTATATTATATTACTATTACAATTAAAACTAAGTCATATTTAATTTGTTTTGGGCTCTTGACATTCTTATTCTTATCTTAGAAAAGAGAAACACATGCACTTAAATATAAAACGTAGATATAACTCCTTTAATTAGTTCTTAGGAAAGAGAAGAGTGTATTGAAAAAAGTTAATATAATCACACTAAAGAATGCTTATTAATATTAGCATTCAAATTTTTTAGAAGCTTAATAGTCAAATCATAGGTTACATAATTTTTATTCACCCTTATTAACATTAAAATTTGCATTTCAATGTATAAATTTATAGCAACTTTTCAAGTTCACGTAATAAACACACCAACTTTTCAACTTTCCAAATTCTGAAAATATAAGGGTTTCCGAATTAGCATAGTTCTTAGATAGTGGAATTCTGGGAGGTTTCTTAATATTTGTGGTCTTAGAAAGACAAAATGATAATAGATTAAAAAATCTGAAGATGAGTTTAGTTATGTGTTATGAGTCATTGTATAGAAGCTTTCTTCTTCCCACCCATTTCAGAATATATATATCCCTACTCTTTATGAAAAACAACATGCCTATTTATAATGGACTCCGGGAACGATGTGCAGTTGAAGCTTCTTAAGTTTTGAATTTTAGTTAATTAACTCCTTTGCCTTCTATTCATACAATGGTAGAACATCTATTTTCTGATTTTATAATACTTTAAATAAAATTTCTTGTTTCAATGTATGTATGAAATGGTTGTTCACGTGTAACGCACATGCGCACTTTACTAGTTAATTAAACGTCACGTCTAGAACTCAACTATATATTAAAGCTAACATTTAAGGAACTCACCTATATAAGCCCTTAACTGATCAGACATAACTAATTAATTAGTTGTATATTTTGTCACAATAATGATTCTTTTACAGGCCATTTCCCTCAAGTGCAGACGCTAATGTCTCTAACAAATTATTTTCTCTGGTGAGTACTCCTCCTCATTAATTTTCCCCAAATCATAGTTTCATTCTTTTAAATTATCATTGAAATTAATAAAATCTTTAACATGCATATATATTTTCTATCAGGGGCCAACAATTTCGATGGCGTCGAAGCATGAATCGAGTTTAGAAACGGACACAACCTTCCCAGAAATATTAGCCACAAACTGGCCATTCTATGTGTTCCTAAGTGGTTCCATGTTCTGCCTCCTCTCAAGCAGCCTTTGCCATCTTTTCTGTTGCCATTCACATCACTTGAACACAAAACTATATCAAATGGATTACATCGGAATAACAGTCATGATAATCACCTCCTTCTTCCCTCCAATATACTACATATTCCAATGCACACCACACTGGCAAATCGTATACCTCACTACTATCACAATCATGGGAATATGCACTATCATCACTTTGATCTCTCCCGCCCTCTCCACCGGCAAATGTCGCTCGTTTCGTGCGTTTCTCTTCCTGTTGATGGGCTTGTTCGGCATAGTACCTGCAGTACATGCTACAGTCGTGAACTGGGACGATCCACACCGCAACATAACATTAGCCTATGAATCGGTAATGGCATTGTCGTATTTGATCGGTACTATGTTTTATGTAAGTAGGATTCCGGAGCGTTGGAAGCCCGGGTGGTTCGACCTTGCTGGTCATAGCCATCAAATTTTTCATGTGTTTGTGGTGATGGGGGCTTTGGCTCATTATGGTGCTGCACAAATATTCTTGAGGTATCGTAGTACAATGGCTTGTGATTGATGCATGAAACAAAATGTATAATTAATGTATTGGTTTCAGGGGTCAATTTTTTTCACCCTATGTGTTGTGTATGTGTATGAAATATTAGGCACGAATGTATTTACTATACATTTCTGTCAAATGGATAAATTATATTATTTCATTCTCATCTTTATTACTAATTTAATTTCAATCGCGCTTAATTATATATTTATCCTGCGTCAAATTTAAATTTAGTCCCTCTTATTTTCGTTTTTAAACAAAGAAAGATCGACGCATGCATTTAAACACCATCTAGAACTTGTGAATCTTATCACGTGTATGATCGTAAAATAACATTGCATCAGTACCATAACTTTGCAGTTTTGATCTTTTAAATTAAATTAAATTTCTTTTTTACGCTTTTTTTATTTTTGAAATTTTAATCTTTTGCAGAAGCTCCATTAAATCGAAAGCTTGAAACTTCAGCGGTCAAGTTTAACAAACAGTAAACTAGATTAACTGAAACTGAATTGATGGCAAAAATAATATATAGACCAAGCATGTACGTACCCCTTCAAAGCACGTACAAAGTTGGGATTTTTCCATTTCTCTTGTTTTCAAAAGGGGTTGATCCAAGTGGTAAGCAACTTGATTCCGTTTAAGTAAGGTTTCGGGTTCGATTCCTTGTGTACGCAGTTACCCCCGTTGGGAGACTCACCTACCAGGCCAGGTGTGCAACTCGGGTCGACCAACAGATTAGTCCGACAATGTCCGGGATACTGTGGTAGGCAACCAAAAAAAAAAAAATAGTTTTGTAGAATCGCCTTCAACTTGATGCACAGTTAAATTGTGTCACGTGGATATATATACATGAATCTTAAACATATTCAAATTTAAATTAGTACCTTGAAGTTATGTCCTGGCATTTTGAAATTTTATTACATATAAAAGAGAAACAACTTTGACTATAACATCATAAGTCGAATATCAATAAATTTTTGAGTGTATCCGTCCAAGTAGCAATTATTTATTGAGCTACGTAAAGCTTGTTTTTGTTACGAATAAAAGGTTTCTAGAAGATACGAGGACAAGAAAAACGAAAAATTAAACCATTTTGAGCAAAAAAGTCATGAAACTTTCTATTATCAAATTCTCCACCGTGGTTACATTGAAAGTTTTTTATTTTAAAATTAAATTGAACATTAACATAAGAATAAAAATCCACAAAAATTATAAAAACATCAGACTTATTTCGTAAGGGAAATATCCATAAAAAATGTGAAAAATCATCTAAAAAAATAATATAATAACGAAACCACCAAAACTCGAAACCGGAGAGGTTGAAAGGTCCAAATGAACAACATCAAATAACGCAGTACTAGACGAATTGGAACTAGAAAAGGGTAAGCGCTTGTGTTTACCAAGCTAACAAGCATGACAAAGGTTTCAAGAAAAATCCTTATTACAATTTATAAAATTCCCACTAGATAAAAAATTAAAAATCGAAACTCCGGGATGACCAAGCCAACAATGCCACGTGGATGAAGCTAGAGGAGCGGAAGAGTGGAAGGTGCTGAGAGCGGTAGAAAAATTGGAAAACTGGTAGAGATCGCCGTCACTGTCATGCCGAAGTATCAATGTGCTGGTCCTAAGGTTCTTAATAGAAAAACCAAAAGGATCAAATTCAATAGAGCAAGAGCTATTACGAGTGAATTGACGAACAAACTCAAGATTTTTAACTAAGGAGGGAGAGACAAGAATATTATTTAATGAAAGAGAATGAGAGGGAGTACGGATGGTAGATTTACCAGTGGAAAGAACGGGGAGTACAACACCATTGCATACAATTATTCAATTGGAATTATAACTCGGTGCGATATTAAATATTTTACCTTGGGTGGAGGACATGTGAGTGCTTACCGCAGTGTCCATATACCAATTTTCGTCCAGTTCATTGAGTGTCACAGTCTGATAGAGCGAGGAGAGATCGGCTGATGTGAAGGCCGATTGTTGTGTATAAGGGTGTACATAAACCCGCCCGAACCGCTCCACCCGAGCCGATCCGCCCGAAAACCGCCGGTTTAGAATTATTAAATAATAGTGGCGGGTTGAAAATATTGCAACCCGCCACTTTCGGATCGGGTGGTGGGTTTAATAATTGTAACCCGCCTAACCCGCAACCCGACCGCTAATCATTTATATTACAAGTATAAGTATATATAGTTAAAGATTAACACTAAACTTTGAAAACTATATATGCATATATACTCTCTAATAAGAGTGGTTTATTCATATTCATGTAATATATTTTATTTTTTATTTGAGCAGACAAATTGACTCGTTTGAACACTTGTTTTCATTTGATTTGAACGAAAAATTTATATGTATATGTATATTTTGATGATAAATTTACAAAAAACATTAATTTTATTAATATTTTAGAGTTTTTCACTCATTAGAAATCATGGTAATATGAATTTTATTTGATAACACCACTTATTTGTGTATTTTTTACGAACTCAATTGTTTTTAGTTAAATGTACAAAAAGTATAATAATTAATTTCTTACTTACTACTTATAACTAAAATTAAGTTGTAAAAATTATAACTATAATTTGATAACCCGCCAACTCGCCCGTTAAAACATTAAATCCGACCGACCCGAACCGCTCGGTTTAAAAAGATAATTATGCATTTTCGGTTTGATATTTTGTCAACCCGCACATGTCGGGTCGGGTTAATTTTTTTTTGTAAAACCGCCCGAACCCGACCGTGTACACCCCTAGTTGTGTAGATGGACCGAGAGGAGTGGGCTGCATAGGGGAAAGTATAGACCGGCCGTGTGGAGCAGTGGGCCAAGTGGGAGGCAGGCCAAGAAGACCTGGAGTTGGACTTGGGTCGTGCGGTGTTCCTGGGCTTGGAGATGGAGCGTGCGCGGGTTGGAGAGACCAAGGCAGTGAATTGGGCTGTTGAGGAGGGGCCCAATTCGCGGACTGAAAGTGCTGGGCTACTGAAGGCGAGAAATTGGGCTGTTGTGGGTAATTAATCCGTGGGCTTTGAAAAGGAGCAGGAGGTTGCTAATTGTACTAACCGAATTGTGGGCTGTTGTTGTATTTGTTATGATTTGGTCTAGTGGATAAAATTTTTTAAATCCGAATCACACCGAGAATCCTTTCCGGGGAGTATTCATGATATTTAACATATAGATCAATTGACAAGAATTGACAAAAGTAATCGAATTACCTTTTTCGTCTATTGAATCATGAATTATCAGTAGCAGCCCCGGACTCCTGCCTCTAGATAATCACGCTGAATAAAAATTCTCTGAGAAAAGCTCGTTCTCCTCCTCGGCAACAATTGCAGATGGTTAGATGGATGAGATGGAGGGATTTTTCTTTCCTAATGCTCTAGGTTTATTTTAGCTCAGTGTCTGATTCTAAAACAATAACTTGTCTGTGTGGAGTTTTGACACTGACTGATTATTTATACCAAGTAACAGACTCCCCTTGGGTTACACTGAGAGGGCCGGCCGAATTGGCCTTTTCAGATGGGCTTGGGGCTTTGTTTTTACTTAGTCCATGTGTAATTAATTAAATCTAAGTCCAATAAAATTGGTAATTAATTAATTCATTAATCCAATTAATATAATTCAACTTATAAATTAATTTCCAATTAATTTAACTTATGAACTAATATGATTTAATTAATTTGTTTAATCCAATTAAATATCTTTAATTAAATCATACCATCTATTTTTTCAGTCAATTCACATCAAATGTGATTTTACCAAAATACCCTTAGCTTAAGGAAATATTCCTTTTCTTCACATAGCGCGATTCTCTAGTCTTGATTCAATTGGCAATGGAAGGATTCCAAAAGATAAGGTTGTCACCTAGCCAACACCGTGGAACCAAATAGTAACCCAATTGAAAACGAGATGATCATGTCATCACGAACCTTGACCACGAATACCATATGTGTATAAACTCTTCACCGACGTGACCCGATCAAGTAAGAGCCATGGTTTAGTCAAACTCATAGAACTTGATACTGTACTTAGAAGCATAATAATGTGAATTTACCAAGCTACCCTCAATGACATTCACGGGATAGTTTATATGCTTTGGCCAAAAACTTATAATTTCAATTAATTACGATTGTACAGGTTAGATACTCGTTTACTGTCGAGACGGTGAATCCTGTTTTGGCAAGTTATCTTGTAACATCGAATGCACTATTGGATCGTACTTCGAGGTCGACCCCACCTTTCAGGTGATACGGGTCTAACTACTCTGTAACATATCCAATATTACAAGCATGTTATAAATGACTCATCAGGTCTAAAGTTCACACATACTATCACAATCTTAATCCCAATCATTGACTATCAAAGAGTAAATACCCATGTGATCGGATTAATGCGAATCGAGTTTAAATATATTAATTCCATTAATCATATTCATGACACCAACTCCCACTATTTAATCAGTGTACGACTGGCACTTCCTTGTCAAAGAAGGTGTCATATGAGTTGAATGTTAATGCCCACTTAATATTCGTTAACTCACGAACTTTCAGTTTCAAAGATTAAGTACTGGATTGTTCCAGTGCCTTCTCTTATCCATAAGAGGTGGAAAGTCTATCTTGAAATCTCTTGGACTAATTTGTTCAATACAGTTAAATACCATTAGATTTATATGAACAAAATCAAAACCTTTATTCTATAAATAGAAACATCAAACGTTTTGTACAAATAACTTATCTAAGCCCTACTCAATCTAATTCCTCATAGACATTGAGTGCATACACCTAACAGTATTGTGGGCTGGCATGGTGTTGTGGGCTTTTCTTATAGCCCATATGTTGACTACAGTAATTTCCAAGGCCACCAGACCGACCACCACCGCGTCCTCGGTGTTTTCCATTTCCTCGATACATAGTTTTGATTTTGAAAATTATTTTGAGAAAAAAGGGCAGTGGAGGAATTAGAGGGGTGTGGATTTGAGTGAAAGCGGGGCTCACGTGCTTCATGAGTGAGCAATAAGTTTTGGACTTCGAAAAAAGAAGGAAAGGTTTTTGTGTAGTGATTATAGTGACGAGGGGAAGATAAGACTCAGGCAAACCTTGCAAAAGTTGAAGAATTAGGATTTGCTCAGTGATAGGACTATCTAGGTCTGTGAGATTATCGGCAAGATATTTCATCTCTTGACAGTATTGGGAAATAGTAAGAGAGTCTTTTTGAAGAGTGTGAAAATGCTCGTTTATTTGCAAAGAACGGGAGGGTTTGTTGTTTAAGAAATTTTCTTCAATTGCAAACCATAATTTATGAGAAGTGGAGTATTCTAAATTCATATTTTTGAACAATTTTAAGTCCACCGTTGAATAAAACCAACGTTTGATGGTAGAATCAAGAGCAAACCAAGATTCATCGGAATCAGAAAAGGGTTTGGATTTTCTAGGGAGATGATCAAGAACAGAATAGCTACGACAAAGATCCATAAACATGCCTTGCCATAATTTATAGTTCGAATCATTATCCATTAATTGAAAACCAAAAGAAGAGTGGATGTTACTGGCGGCTAAAGTGAGGTATATGGTGGTGTTTTGAGGCTGGGGGGGGGGGGGCGTTCATGGGTGGCAATTTTTGTAGCAGAGGAGTCTATGGTTTCAGACATGATAGAGGGAGAAAATTGAATACACATAACAAGAAAATAGAAAATAAGGAGGAAAGATAGGGATTGAGAATAATTGTCGTAGAAAAAATTAAACTAGCGAAGATGGAGAAATTGAATACCAGCAAGAAAAAGGCATGTTGATCCCTAGATGAGATGGGATGTCAGTGCTGTAGGATGCTGTATAGTGAGAGAATATCGTGTTGAGGGGAACAACAAATTTAAGGTAGTAATAAAGACACCGGTGGTGAGAGAAGAGGAAGACGGCCGAGTAAACGAGGAGAGGCCGACCGTGGTGATGAGTAGGCCCTTGGATGTAATTAGGCTGATAGCAAGGGCCTCTCCTCTTTCACGCTACCGTCTTAGAGATGTAAATATAATTAGAGAGAGAGAAAGAGATTTGTTGGCAAAAGTTACTCTACGCAAAGAGTGGTGGGCAACCATTGTTGTGTGTGGGAAGGAGAGACAAAAAAAACTAGGGAGCCAGACGGAGAATGCGTCGTAGAGGCTGGCAGAAGTGAGAGATCGTGATGGTTGAGAGAAAAAACCCTTTAGCTCAATACCATGTTAGATTAGAGAAAGCCCAATAGATATAAAACCCGACTATGGGGCTAGGCGCAACTGAAAATTATATCTTGCACAAGAAATTTGAAGGGAAAAGATGGCTATTCTTTTATGTTAACAACCACCAAACGAACGCCATATATACTTATAAGTGTGGAAAAAGATTTTTTTTTTTTAAGATTCAGAGAATAAAAAAAGAAAAGAAATAAGAGTTAAACAACTCGCAATTCAACGCCATGAAAGTGGGTAAGAATTAGAGATGTGAAAATAATGTAAAAAAGAGAAAAAGAGGGAGAAATAAAGAATAAAGAAAGATTTGTTGGTAAACGTTGCACTACAGGAAAAATGGTGGGCTGCCATTGTTGTGTATGGGAAGGAGAGAAGAAGAAAAAATTAGGGAGATGCACGGGGATGGCTGGTAGAGGCTGGCGGAAGCAATAGATCCTGAAGGTTGAGAGAAGAAACCCTTTCGAATATATCTTCTAGATTAGCATAGGATCTTTCCTTGTATTTTACCTTCGCGCCACCGTCTTCCTCTTCTCTCACCACCAGTGTCTCTTTTACTAAGTTAGAGTCTTTGTTCCTCTCAACGCGATATTCTCTCACTATATAGCCTCCTACAGCACATTGACATCCCATCTCATCCAGGGATCAACATGCCTTTTTCTTGCTAGTATTCAATTTCTCCATCTTGGCTAGTTTAATTTTTTCTACGGTAATTATTCTCATTCCCTATCTCTCATCCTTATTTTCTGTTTTCTTGTTACGTGTTTTCGATTTTTGCCCTCTACTGTGTTTGAAACCATCGACTCCTCTGCCACAAAAACCGCCACCCATGAATGCCCCCCCCCCCCCGGCCTCAAAACACCCAACATACACCCCGCTTTAGCCGCCAGTAACATACACTCTTCTTTTGATTTTAAATTAATGGATAATGATTCGAAATATAAATTATGGAGAGATATGTTTATGGATCTTTGCCATAGCTATTCTGTTTTTGATCATCTCTCTGTAAAATCCAAACCCTCTTCTGATTCGATGAATCTTGGTTTGCTCTTGATTCCACCATCAAACATTGGTTTTATTCAACGGAGGATTTAAAATTACTCAAAAATATTGATTTAGAATACTCCACTTCTCATAAATTATGGTTTGCAATTGAAGAAAATTTCTTAAACAACAAACCCTCTCATTCTTTGCAAATAAACGAGCATTTTCATACTCTTCAAAAAGGCTCTCTTACTATTTCTCAATACTGTCAAGAGATGAAATATCTTGCAGATAATCTTGTAGATGTAGATAGTCCTGTCACTGACCAAGTCCTAATTCTTCAAATTTTGCAAAGTCTGCCCGAGTCTATCTTTACCTTGTCACTATAGTCACTACAATCAGGAACCCCCTGCTCCTTTTCAACGCCCACGGATTAACGGTCCACAACAGCCCAAATTCTCGCCTTCAGCAGCCCAACACTTTTAGTTCGCGAATTGGGCCTCTTCTCCATAGCCCAATTTGCTGCCTTGGTTTCTCCAGCCCGCGCACACTCCATCTCTAAGCCTAAGAACACCGTACGACCCATGTCCAACTCCAAGTCTTCTTAGCTCGCCTCCCACCTTGTCCACTGCTCCACAAGGTCCGCCTACACTCTCCCCTATGCAGCCCACTCCTCTTGGTCCATCTACACAACAATCAGCCTTTACATCAGCCGATCTCTCCTCGCTCTATCAGACTATGACACTCAATTAACCGGACGACAATTGGTATATGGACACTGGGGCAAGCATTCACGTGTCCCCAAGGTAAAATATTTAATATCTCACCGATTTATAATTTCAATTCAATAATTGTAGGCAATGGTGCCGTACTCCCTGTTCTTTCCACTGGTCAATCCACCATCCGTACTCCCTCTCGTTCTCTTTCATTAAATAATATTCTTATCTCTCCCTCCTTAGTTAAAAATCTTGTGTATGTTCGTCAATTCACTCGTGATAAATCTTGCTCTATTGAATTTGATCCTTTTGGTTTTTCTATTAAGGACCTTAGGACCGGCAGATTGAAGCTTCGGCGTGACAATGATGGCAATCTCTACCCGTTTTCTGATTTTGATACCGCTATCAACACCTTCCACTCTTCTGCTCCTCTACCTTCATCCACGTGGCATCGTCGGCTCGATCATCCCGGAGTTTGGATTTTTAATTTTTTATCTAGTAGAAATTTTATAAATTGTAATAAGGATTTTTCTAGAAACCTTTGTCATGCTTGTTAGCTTGGTAAACACAAGCGCTTATCATTTTCTAGTTCCAATTCGTCTAGTACTATGTTATTTGATGTTTTTCATTCGGACCTTTCGACCTCTCCAGTTCTAAGTTTATGTGGTTTTCGTTAATATATTATTTTTTTAGATGATTTTTCACATTTTCGATGGATATTCCCCATTACGAAATAAGTCTGATGTTCTTAAATTTTTTGTGGATTTTTATTCTTATGTTAATGTTCAATTTAATTTTAAAATAAAAAACCTTCAATGTGACCATGGTGGAGAATTTGATAATAAAAAGTTTCAAGGTTTTTTTCCTCAAAATGGTTTATTTTTCGTTTTTCTTGTCCTCATACATCCCAACAAAATGGTAAAGGTGAACGAACCATCCAAACTATGAACAAAATCGTGCGCACTCTTTACTTCCAAGTCTCTCTCCCTCTTGCTTTCTGGGTCGAAGCCTTCAATATGGCAGTGCATCTTTGCAATATTCTTCCCACCACTACTTTGTCTTATCGTACTCCTTTTGAAATCCTTTATAACATTTTTTTTTCTTATAATCATGTCCGCGTTTTTGGATGTCTCTGCTATCCTAATCTCTTCGAAACTGCTTCCCACAAACTCTCTCCTCCTTCTTCTGTTTGTTTATTCTTAGGTTTTCCCGCTAACCATAAAGGTTTTAAATGTCTCAACCTTACTTCTAATTATAAAATTATAATCTCTTGTCATGTCACTTTTGACGAATCCATTTTTCCTTTCTTCTCTTTTTCTTCTCATCCGGCCTCATCCTCGTACGCCTTCTTTTCTTCTGATGATGAAGCTTCTCCTATTATTCATCTCGTGAGTTGCTGCCCGTCTTTGCCTCTTCCTCTATCTACATGCCCACCTCCAGGGTTCTGTCCACCTCCCTCTCCCACTTCCGTGTCTTTGGTCTCTGCATCCCCTCCTGTCGCAACATCCCTTCCTGTACCGCAACCATCCACCGACACGGTCCCATCCAGTCCCTACTCAACCTATGATGACTCGTTCCAAGTCTGGCATCCTTAAGCGTCGTCAGCTCTTTAATCTCTCTATTTCTTCTCCTCCTTCTCCGGTTCCTTGTTATCATTCTCAAGCTCTTCGTGATCTGCATTGGAAAGTTGCCATGGATGATGAGCTCTCTGCTCTTCATTCCAATGACACTTGGGAACTTGTTCCTTATCCTTCTAATGTTAATCTTATTGGGTCCAGATGGATTTTTAGCCATAAATTTCTTTTCGACGACTCATTTGAGCGATACAAAGCTCGTCTCATTGCTTAGGGTTTTACTCAACAACCTGGTATTGATTACGAAGACACTTTTAGTTCAGTAGTTAAGCCCACCACCATTCGCACCATTCTTAGTCTAGCTATTTCTCGTTCTTGGCCTCTTCATCAACTTGATGTCAAGAATGCTTTCCTTCGCAGTCATCTTTCTGAATCTGTGTATATGAAGCAACCTCTTGGCTACTCACACCCCGACTTTGCCGATCATGTCTGTCATCTCAAGAAGACTCTTTATGGTCTTAAGCAGGCCCCTCGTGCATGGCACCATCGTTTTGCTTCCTATCTTTCTACTCTAGGTTTCACTGGCAGTTGTGCTGACACCTCCCTCTCCATCTATCATAATGGCTCTTCCACTGCCTATCTTTTGTTCTATATCAATGACATCATTCTTACTGCATCCTCTTTTTCCATTTTCTCTAAAATCACGTCTCTTCTCTCCTCAGAGTTTTCTATGACTGATCTTGGTCATGTTCATTACTTTCTCGTCTCTCGCTCCTCATCCGGTCTTTTTCTCTCCCAAGAAAAGTTTGCTCGTGAGATCCTTGAACGAGCTAACATGTCTATTTGTAATCTCACCCCCGCCCCTGCTGACACTCAGTCGAAGCTTTCAACTTCTTCTAGTCCTCCCTTCTCTGATCCCACTCTTTATTGTAGTTTAGCCGGTGTTCTTCAGTATCTCACTTTCACTCTTCCCGATCTCTCCTGTGCTATTCAGCAGCTTTATCTCTTTATGCACGATCCCCTCAACAACCACATGAATGCCCTTAAACGTGTTCTTCGTTATCTTCGTGGTCTCTTAGGTCTCTCGCTTTCCTTCTCTTCATCTCAACTTATCTCTTATTCTGATGCTGATTGGGCTGGTTGTCCTACTACTCGTTGGTCTACATTGGCTATTGTGTTTTTCTTGGTGACAATCTCATCTCGTGGTCCTTCAAACGTCAACTTGTCGTATCTTGGTCTAGTACGGAAGTTGAATATCGTGGTGTCGCCAATGCTGTTGCCAAGACTGGCTTGGTTCCATAATCTTCTTCTTGAGCTTCATTGACCTCTTCAACAAGTTTCCTTGGTTTACTGTGATAATATTAGCTCTGTCTATCTTTCTTCTAACCCCGTACATCACTAACGCACTAAACATATTGAATTGGATTTGCATTTTGTGCATGAAAGGTTGCCTTAGGTGAGGCATGTCCCATATGTTTATCAGTTTGCCGACATCTTTATCAAGGGTCTTCCATCTGCTCTTTTTAATGATTTCCTTTCCAGTCTCAACATTCGGTCTCCTACCGTTTCGACGGGGGGTGGGGGGGGGGGAGTGTTAAGAATAATATTAGTATAGGAGTCTTTATTATTTTCTTAGTTATTTATTTCTTTAGTTGTTTATTTCCTTATGTCACTTACATTGTATTCTATATAAACTCTTCTATTATCATTAATAAAATCAAGGGGATTTTACCTTAACAGTTTTGTGTACGTATATATGATTATTATTCTTTTATTAATTTCATCTGTAACAAGTATATCCACCATCGGATGTAATTTTTACCCCCATTTGTTAGTTGATCTTTCTTTCAACGATATGATCATGGTAGTTTGGGAAACAATTATAGTTATACAAACGTAGTATCACTATTATTACTTGTGCATCGAATTCAACAATAGAAAGGGACCTCTAACTATGATCTGCACTAAGGTATTAAATGTGGAAAAAATCAATTACTAAAGCCAAACACATATTGTAGCACTCGTAGATTTAAAGAAATGTAACGACAACTAGAGACTTTCTGAAGGCCCAAAAACTCCAAATATATCATATATATTCTTGTCGTCGTTGGATGTGAACCGCAAGTATAAGAGGTAGGAATCACAGTCATGATTGCCACCTCCTTTCTCCTACAGCCCAATATATTCATAAATTTTTACTTGGCCAATCTATTATGCTAGCATATGCATTGAATATGACATTGTCATGCTTCATAGAACTAGTCCTATCTTGTTAGTATGAATTGTCCTTAATCTTGGGATCTCATGATAATCACAATTAAAAGAGAAAATGACTCCTATGGTCCCTCTGCTTTTTAGTTAGTTTCACTTTGGTCCTTCAACTAATAAAAGTGGCACATCAGTCCCTCTTATTGTTTTATGAAAGAGTTAGAGAAAATTTCCGATGATCCGCATCTGCATCTGATCTCCTTCTTATAGCTTTTAGTTTCGGACTCCAAATGCGGATTCCAAAACTTCTTTTATCTTTTGATGTCATTGCATACGTCAATTTCTAGTAATGCGTGTGGGTCCCTGTGTTTGCCACTTTGTCTGCCACGCCTTGACTTTTACAGTTGTTTTCTTTTCCAGTTGTCCCCTTTAATCAATCACATAACTGATTTTTGGTTAGTGCGCCTAATTATTAAGGTCGCCTTTGTCGTTTACATGATTTTACCTGGGTTTGTGAAAACCCTTTGGGTAAAATGTTTTCCTTTTCCCCTTATCTTTATCAGACTCGGGTTTCGTCTTGGTAACCCGTATTTTTGTACCGAATAAGGGTTTTTCTTGGAACTCACAACTTGAACATTCCTGTTTATGCCAAAGATCAACATGCTTCATGTTGCAGGCCTTCTTCCTGGTAGATTCAGTTGTTGGTAACTTGTTTTCCCAGATCATTGTCCTTTTTTGTTCAAAGACCTTCTCTGCGAATTCTGTACTCTTCCCTGTCATGGAATTTAACAGGAATGACCCATTCACGGAATTTGTGAAAATCTTGAATGGATATTTGACTTTGTCCATCTCTGTAAGACATACCCACATTCCCCATGCTCTTCTGGTGGATATATCGTCTTCATTGATATTACTAACTAAAGGAGCTTCTTCTGTTGCGACCTGAATTCGATTATAGACCGTCATGTCCGGTCTCTGTAATTTCATAAAATGAAATGTTGGATGAGACCCTTTTCCTGCAATTTTTGGAGCTGCTGAAATAAATTTTAACTCCAGGATATCACCCCTTTTGAGGTGAGGGTTGTTTTGTCATGAATCGTACACGGCTCTTGTAATCCAATCCGGTAGTCTGGATATTTCCGGAAAACTTGGTGACATAGTATGTATCGAAGCTATTGCCCCAAAATCATACCATTCTCGAACTTCGTCGGGATTTGATCTCTCTTTTATCCAAATCCTAGGATATTTCCCTGATATTTCTACCAAGGATCTATTAGGGTTTATTCCTTTTTTTGAGATTAATATTTTCCAAGAGTGCTGATAACCCTGCCAAGGTAAATTAATTGGGTTAGTATTAACCTTAGAAGTGCCAGTCTGTGGCCTAAGATTAATCTCTCCCTTTTAACCCCAGAGGTGGTGGGTTGACTTGAAACAATAGGAGGTTGCCCTTCTGATTGTTCAATTGTTTCCATCTTCTCAGAGTCTGAGAATGGACTTGTGCAAGTGGTATTTGAATCCACCGCTCCGGATATAGAGCCCCGTTCTCTAAACACAGGTTTTGAGTCCCGCTCTCTCAATTCTCGAGTCATTACTAAAGATGATACTTTTTGAATTGGTCCTTATAGTGTAGTCCATAATTGAGTCATGGCATACATTGTTCCTTGTATTATGTTCAGGACAATGTCCAAATCAGCTCGTTTACACGGCCAGCTGCCTCAGCGTTAACTGATAGTTGTCCAAACTTTTTGTCAAGCTCCTCAAAATTTTCCCTGAGATGCATGTATCTCGTTATGATGGAATTGGCTTCAGTCCCTTCCATCTCTTGTAAGGAAATCTGCAAGAACATTTTCATGAGGTTTCACAATAATAATGTCAAAACAATAATATTGACATTCAGCTTTCCATCTGAGAATACGTGCCTTTTCTTTTTTTGATTCAAGTTTATTTTTCAAAAAGGCTTTGACATTCGTATTATCAACTTTCAAAGTAAATTCTTTAGCTAGTAAAAATAATGGCCATTTTTAAAGGCCTTCCAAACCGCAAAGAATTCTTTCTCGTTTATGTGCCAAAGACTGGTTTGATGTTCAATGAACAATCCTCCTGCGTATCTACAAGGTTCTTCCCCATTAGTTGTTCTTTTCATGAGCACGACTGCCCACCTATAATCATTGACATCTGTATAGACTACTAAATCATCCTTGTCTTGTGGTATTGCGAGTTTAGGCAAGTTATTGCAAACTTGTTTCAACTCACTAATTCTCTGAGTATGAATTTCTTCCCACTTCCATTTAATGTTTTACGTTTCTTTTAAAAGAGATCGGAAATCTTTCCGGTATTTTGCCAGATTTTTAATAAAGATTCCTGCAAAGTTAACAACTCCTAGAAAGCTTTGAAGCTGTTTTTTATCTTTCAGAACATCAGGAAAATTGCGTATTTTTTCCACAATATGTTCCTAGAGTTCAATACCTGTTTCGTCAATAAGAATACGAAGAAATTCTATCTTATTAACACCAATTATTGCTTTCTTTTCTGAAAGTACTAATCCTTCATTAAAACATGCATTAGAAAATATTTCAAGATGTTTAATATGTTCTTTCATATTTCTAGATGCAATTAAGACATCGTCAATATAGACAAACATAAACTCGAAATAATCTTTAAATAGATTATCCATCTTTCTTTGATATATCTGGGGTGCGTTAGCTAATCCCATTGGAAGGACATTCCAGATATATTGACTTTGTGGAGTAGAAAATGCCGTATATTTTCTAGATTCCTTTTCCATCTTAATCTGATAGAAACCAGATTTGCAATCAAATTTCGAAAACACTTTGGCATCTTTAATACACTCAATTAAGTGTTCTCTGCTTGGGATATAGTAACCATCAAACTCCAGTATCTTATTGATACCTTGATAATTAATTACTAACCTTGTTTTTCCTCTTTTTACCTCACCATGGTTTCTTACTAGAAATCTAGGACTACTATAAACAGAGACTCCAGGTTCTATGAGTTTAAGATCGATATGCTCTTTTATGATTGTTTGAATATCCCTCTTATCCTCCATGTTAATCTGGATTGGCTTGTATCGAACATACTCGTACTTGCATTGTTCTTTTACTTTCAGAATAGCTTCGATCTTGTTTTTATCCCACCAAGCTAAAGGATTCTCGTTAAAGTTCCTTTGAATTAGTCGCTTAGCATTTTCAAGAGAAAGCAAGCTTTCTCCGTCAATGTTATCCATGGACTGGTTTTGTAGCTCATTCTTAAGAAATCGTATTTCTTCTTTAGAAATTTCATAACAGTGTATGTTCTCACTTTCAATTAGACCATATAGTCTAAAAGACAAAAGAGCTTTTCCAAATCTTTGTTTATCCTTTATTTTAGGATGGGTTAATTTGGAATCAGGATTAAAATCACCACGTTTGCTGCAAAAATTAATAGGCATAATCCTATTAAAAACGTTTGCTTGCCGCAAAACTTGTATCTCATGACCACAATGAGTCGTAAAAATAAAAAAAAATCTGTTGTTATCTTGCACATATTTTGCAAAGGTTTGGATAAATTGTTACCTAACAAATATCTGCTCCGGTATCATGAAAATATATAGGTGACATTTTTACCTTGAACCAAGGTGTACCAAATGCTCCTCCAATCATGATTTGTGCCTCTCTTATTCCCTTATTGAGAATGAGAATTTTCTGAGAGAAATCTCTTCCTGCAATAATAGGTAAAGCTTCCAAGCATTGTTAGGGAAGACACCATGTTTTGATGTACAAATCCCTGATCCAGAATCAATATAAGTTGCAAAATATTCTGACTTTTATTGTTCATATAACATACCAACAGATATGTATATAGAAAAAGGGCTAGTCATTTATTCAACTTGAATAACATGTCCATCTAGGCTAAATTCCATGCCTTTTCCTTTTCTTCCACAAGGTTTATGTTCCTCAAGAAAACTTATTCCCAGAATCACTATTCCTAGGCCCCGTCCTGCAATTCCTGTAACAAATACTTCATAGCCTGCTATTTCTAGCATACCTTCATATTTGTTGATAGTAGATTGCTGCAAGTGATATAGATATCATCACAAGGAAAGTAATTTTCTTTCTTTGTAATATCAAATATCACTTGTACGTCTTTCCATCCTTCTGGGCATTTAATTTTTACATTATCTACCCGAATAGCCTTAGGAGTTGGATTCTCGATTAATTCTTTTCCTTTCAAACTCCTAATCCTTTCTTCCGAAAAGGACATCCAGCTATTAAGATCTGTTCTAGAACTCATTGAGCGATCTAGAACTGGATGATCTCGGATTAAGATATCAACACCACCAATCCTTGGTATTTGAATAGGATCAGGTGCCATTACCTTAGCAAATTTTTAGAATGATGTGTATTGGAAAGTGCATAAGCAATTCTATATGTAATAGAATATGGTCTATTCCCTTATTTCATAAGATCATTTCTTTTGAAATCTTGACGAAGGGTTAGGACTCGGCTGAAATCTTGGTCTGCTAGGTTATATGCAATTCTTGGATGAATATCAAACATGAGTTTGCCTGCATATAAGTTTCCTACCATTGTACCAAGACAACCATCTCTTAAGTTGTTAATTCTTTTATCCATTATGGACAAGTGTAATGGCGAATTAACACCTTCTTTGAAAGTAACTTTGATTACTACTTCAATGGTTCCTATATGGATCCATTTCATAGTAAGAGCTTCTTCCTCTTTTAGCTTACCTAATTCTTCCAGAATTTCTTCTTTCGGAATTAGTTGCATATCCATCACATTACCTGTTAGTTCCATAGGAATTGCAAATTCCCCAGAACTTACTTTGTACCTGATGTTATGCCGCCTTTGATTTAATCCTATTTGATTTAGGATTTTGCTAACTCCGTTGACTCTAAACTCATCGTATTTACCAATGTTAGAGTCTTGCCTCTTGATCTTTTCCATGATTTTATCTGATATAGAAGCCTTGGAAAAGAACCCAGCCAGGCAATCTGTTGTTTGAAGCCTATCTCCTTCGTTGGAGTATTCCATTAGAAAGGATTATTTCTTTCTTAGAATATAAACGATTATTTTTATTCATACTCTCGATCCATCCTTATAGAGTATGAATATTATTTGACCAGATTTGAATCTTGGTCTCATGCTCAATTATCTTTCTTAGGTGGAGTGGTGTTTCGCCTAATAACTGGATAGTAGATTCATAATGTTGGATTATGCTTCTACATTTTTCTATTTTTTCTCTGAAGTCAGAGATAACAGTTCTAAGCTGTGGAACTGTATAAATAGGAATTCCAGGCATATTATTTTCTGAACTTATTATTCCAATTCAGTTGATGTTTCATCGGAATCACTTTCTATTTCTTCCTCATGGACGCTTTCTTCTGATAGAATACCTTTGAATTGGTAAACTGGTACCAAATCTCTGTAGAAAACTGCGTCCAGTATGTCGGCAATGGCTTCAAATTGATTTATTTCACCACTTTTTTGGGGACAATCTGGTGAAATGTGGCCACGAGCTCCACATGTCTAGCAGTTACAATATTTGAAACTTTCATTTGTTTGGGTGTGAGCCCTTCTGAAAGTTTGTCTTATAGGTTTTCTTTCCGTCGGATTTCCGAGATCCTTGGGAAGACCCCCTAGTCGGTCCTGATCTTTGGCCAGATTTATAAGATCGGGCTTTTGATTTAGACCACCAAGACTTGCGTCTGAAAGAAGATCGTCTTTTGTTACTGATGTTGTCAGAGCGAACAAAGTGCTTTCTCTTTTTTCTCTGCTCAATTGATTCTCCGATTATTGTTGGAAAATCATTATTATCACAACAAAGAGGAGTTCTCTTCATTTTTCCTCTTAGTTATTTCATGTTCTTTTGAACAGCAGCTTGTTGACACCAGTCTTTTAGTGTGTCTTTTAAGAAAGACATTCCTCTAGCGACTGTGTCTACCTGTCCTTCCGGGACCTTGTAAGAATGTATTAACATTTCTCTCCAAGGGCTACAGATTTTTGCAAAGAACATAGGTGCAGCAATTTCTGCACTCACATTCGCATGAAAGAAATATTTTCGAAACCAATAGATATATTCATCAATGGCACAAATATTTCTTAATTCAAGAACATAGAGTGCCTGTGTGTACTCTCTGGTTCTTTCTGCATTATTTTCACCGAAGTATCCATCTCCGATAAAATTAATTTGGTTATCCTTCCGAATCTATTTGCAATAGTGCTTTTAGATTCTCTGGCTAAAACCTCTTGCTTAGATTCTGCTGGCGTGCATTCCCAACCCACCTTCACAGATCCTTCTAAGCTTAACTCCGTTAATCTAATGAAGTTTTCTTTATCTAGTTCCAATGTAGTAGCGGCTATTTTCATAGAGGCTACCCATTCATTGATTATTTTTTTGATGTTTTTGAAACCTATTATATCCAAATTTAGGATAGTACCGTAGGGATTCAAGGATTGTGACATAGTCCTTGCCCAAAGTGTATCTTCTGGTACCCTATTTGGATTTCTCGCGTGATTTGCTCTAAACGTTACCCCTCTAAGAGCGGGTTCTGCGTTTGTGTGCAAATCTCCACTTTCTCGCATTGGTTCATTCGGTGGAGGATTATTAGATGCTGAACTTTCTCCTGGCGCTGGTAATCCCAGTGCTAATTCATTGGTTTTTATATTAGCTAGGTCCACAACATTTAATTGTGAAAATGACTCAGCTAATTCTTGAAGATCAGATGGATCTATTCTTGATATATCCATATTAGTTAATACTTCTAAGGATATCAATGAGTAGTTCATCATGTGTTTTAGGCTTTGGAACTTCCTTAGCCTTTCCCTTCTGAGGTAGAAGGGGTACTCGTCCAAGTGCATCACCGATCCTATCTTTTTTTGGTTTGGATGTACCGGTTATACTTTGTCTGTTTTCAGATCTATGACTTCCGTCTTTAGATCTGTGATGGATATTTGTAAATCTGGAATGATCTTGAGGGTTTCCTCAAGTTTGTGGTTCAAGTTCTCGATTTTCATAGGCAAATGTTCTAGCTTATGTCCGTAATCTTGAACTGTTTTTTGGATTTCGCTAAGATCTTTAGAAATCTTAGATGTATCCAGCTCAATTTCTTTCCAATTCATACTTATAAATGAATTAAAATGAAGTGTTACCTTTATTTGCTTTCCCGGGCCATTTGCCTTGGATCTCTGCGAGTTGTAAATCACTTGTGACGTTGCCTTGAAATTTTTTGTCCATGGCAATAGTCTTTTCATAGTACCAGATTGATTCCGGTATGTCTGCTACAGGAATTCTTGTTTGTACTCTTGTCAGCACTTGTTTTATTTCGTAAGAAAGTTTCTTACTACTTTGGATTAATTTATTAATCCGCTTTTCTCGTTGGTTTTCCAGTATCTGGAAATACTCCTGATTCTCTTCATAGATCGAACTATTGTTCGGTTCCATTCTTGTTTTTAAATCTCCTTCTTAGTGGATAGAATGATTCTTATGTAATTAATTTAAATATTTCATCAATAAACCCAGGCTCTGATACCATTTTCAAGCAAGATCCTTCTTTTGCTTCAAATAGTACAATTAAGGATTATTTTTTCTTTTTAATGACTAAACTTGAGAATAATTAAAACTTCAAGGACTTAGTTGAAATAATATTTCTTTAAAATCAATATAAAGGACTTAAATGACATGAAATTAAGGACATAGGGGACTTTAGCGAAATAAATATTACCTGAGGGACTTAAGTGATACGAATTAAAAAGATGGGGGACTATATATGCTATTATCTCCAATTAAAAACAAGGGAAAATTACTTCCAGACCCCCTAACTTATTGTGTAATTACCAAAACCTCCTTCACTTATTGAAAATTACTAACACACCCTCTCTAGGGGTCTATTTGTAAGGTTTATAGGGTAAAATTGTAAGAACTTTTAAATAATAGGGGGTGTAATTCTAAGAAATCCTTAACATGGAGGGTGCGTCGGTAATTTCAAATAAATGAGGGGGGTTTTGGTAATTACATAATAAGTGAGGGTCTATGTGTAATTTTCCCTAAAAACAATACAGCGGGAGCATACTTGAGTCCATAGCAACTGAGAATGTTGTGGTTATGGATCTTCACAGATTATGTCTTCCAAGCGTATACCACGGTCTATACGTATTCTCTCTGTTGATGGGATGAAATGAATGTAACTCTCTTGTTATGACTTGGGAACCAAAACCTATATTAATAATAGTTATTTAGAATTTTATTTCTACGATGACCCATCCTATAATGGAAATAAGACCTTTGGGTCTCTAGATATAATAAAGGTCATCCCGTATGAGATGTCTAAAACCCAAATACTTAAACTTTATCAGATCACTTTACTTGGACTAGACCTATATGATAATCTAGAACATGCAATTAATGCATGTTTGGCGCACCAAAGATTATTCCACATATATACAAGAGCCAAGGCACACTGCTCTTCGTTAGTAGGGTGCACGCTCCACAGGATCCAAATTCATCTTTTCTCTTTTCTTTTTCTTTCCGTTCTTAGCAAAATGACGTCGTTCGTCTTCTTTCTTACTTTCATAGTAGACGCCGCCTTACACCTTCTTTTTTTCCTCTCTGAAGAACTTCATTCTGCCACTTTATTTATGGAGCGGTTGTTTACTCCGCGACATGGATAGAACTCCGGCCGACTAGATCCACGGATTTGGCTTCCATATATGAAATCGACTACTATCATCGGTGAGCGTGAATATCAGATTCCTCATTATTGTGTTGTCACTTTCATTTTCTGTTTATTCTCTGGTGTAAAGAACTAAGGTTTTTAGGGTGGCTCGAATTTTGGCTTCTATTTGATTTCATGTTTGTTGTTTCGTTTTAAGTTCAAGTGGGTTTACAGAAAATTGATTTCTTTTTGCTTTTTTTTTTGGGTTTATTTGACTACTATGTAGGTATAATCTATCATATTAGAATTAATATGTATTTTTACAGAATTCTTAGGTCGTTTCAGGTGGGTATACAAAAAAATAATTTTTTTTCTGGTTTTTTCTTTTGGTTCATCATTCATGTGTTCGGCTACTGTAAAATTATAATCTATCATATAAAAATAAGTTTGTAGTTTTAAAGAATTTTTATGAATAAAGTCTTGATTTGGTCTTTGTGTGTATGTAGTGGGTATAGATTTTCTTCCGGAAGAGTACTATTTGTTTGGTGAACAACCAAATATGGTTCTGATACAGGCCTTTTGTTCCCTTCACTCAAACCTATCAAGAAAACTATCTGCAATCTAGTTTAGTAATTGCTAATTCCTTGGATAAGTTTTAGTTTCCATTGTCTTCATATATGCGTGATTTAGTGAATTATTTTAACATCAATTCATTGTGTTGTGCTAGGTTCTGGTTCAGTAATTGCTAATTCCTTGGATAAATTTTAGTTTCCATTGTCTTCATATATGGCGTGATTTAGTGAATTATTTTAGCCTCAATTCATTGTGTTGTGCTAGGTTTGTAAATATCGTCGCCTTTTTCAACTTCTTGGTTGTATGGCAATTTTGATACATTCATGATGCACTCCTACAACTCATGACAACAACAGTAGTCTAGGAGAAGAGGAGTTTTGTTGAATCCTTAGTATGAACTTAGTTTTGAAGTGTATTTTGAGAGAATGAGGGAAAAGAATGAAAATGGTCGAATTAAAGCAAAGAGAATTGTGATCATTTGTTATGAAGTACATTTACTTCCTCTTTGCTTGGGTATATGGTTTATGAAAAGTTGAAAACATGGGAAGAGCTTTAATTAGAAGTTCCCATTTAATACAGTAAAACCAAGAGCAAATTAAGTAGCGATATGCTGTTCTAAGCAAAACAAAAATCTTAGATGGCTGAGGCTATTTCTCCATTAGGGACTTTCTTTCATGATATACATACATATATATATATATGTATGTATGTATTATATATAGCGTCCATGACATGTAATTGAAAGTTGATATGGATTATGGATATAATTTTTGTAATATATGAATAACCAAAAACATTTGACCAACCAAAAAAAGGATCCGAAGCCCCCTTCCAGTTCTTATAGAATATATATAGAGATGACAAAGTAAATAAGAGATATACTAAGAAAAATTATTAGGTGTGCTTATATTGACACTGTAGTTCATTGCCTTGTAAAGAAATACAACTTCAACTATAATTCTTGTTTTAAATGTTGTGCTAATTGATGGAAACCACTATTCCTGAAGTTCATTTTTTAATTTGTTCTCACTTCTACTACAACCTTATTTCAAAAATTGTTATTTTTGAGCTTACAGAATCAGTAGGAACAGTTAAGGTTCTATTTATTTGTATATATTTTGATAGGGACATTTAGGGAGACAGATGGGGAGATGAGTCTTTTTAATCTGCATAATGTTTAAATTGATTGTTTACAGTAAGAATATTTTCAGGGAGTGAGAGTTCTGTGGGTGTGGGAGAAAGCTTTTTTACATTAGGGATTTTGGTTCTTTCCCCTAAAACATATGCTTCCCTCGCAGAGAATTTATAGAAATATGTTTTTCCTTTCACCTGAACTTAATAAAACTTAAATAAAAAATATTTTAGTTAGTGACAAGTTAAATAATCAGCTTTTATCAATTTATGACTTTGTTCTCGTACCAACTAACTAAGAAAAATTTCCAACGCAACCTCCCTTAGAAATTTGGGCGACATGTGTTATTTTGGTTTGGTTCATGCTTAACAAAAAGAGCTGGTTGTGGTACTAATGTTCAGAAGTGATAAATCTATGGTTCAGTTATGAGAATTTTGCCTAATTTGGATTAAATTTCTGTTGTATCTTCCTTTCGTTCAACATGAACATGTAATTGAAATTGACGTTATATATCATATCAGCTTTACTAATCATGATGCATTCTGTTTTGATTTCAGGTTTCTCAATCAGGTCAGCAAATTCTCCAGTTTTTCCAAAAAAAACAAAAGATGCATACCAACTTTTAGTATTATCTAGGTTACAACTTTTTGGTCTAATGCAATGTGCAATAGCTTTTGCATGTACTTATAGTTGTCTGATTATACAATTTTTCTAAACTTTAGTATTACTGTAGTATCATGTACTGCGCAGTTTTGTAATGTGTAAAGATCTGGTTGCTCCACTTTGTTGACTTTGTAAACAAGTTTTTTGCTGACTTCATTTTGCAGCTATGTCCGATATAAGGAATTCTATAACATAGCAATATATTGACTAAGTTCATGCTTGAGCTTTTTGAACAGGCGTGATAATTCTATAGTAATTGTGGTCATACAATGCTTTCAAAGTCGCTTTTTTTCTAACACTGATGTTGATGCATTGGGCATGACCTCCAAGATTCAAATAATATATACCGGGCACCGCCACCGCGCATTGCGCAGTGGCCACTGACTAGTTTTCTAATAATTTTTCACTTGGACCATGTATGTTATACTGTCTAAAAGTGTATTATAAAATAATCTTAGGAGCTCCAGAATTTGCTATCATTACCAAAAAAACAAATCCAAACAATCTTGTCGATTGATCATATCAACATGGGATCAAAGTGACATTCCTCACAATTATTGTAACTAGATCCTGTTGGAAAATGAGAAATTACAGATACATGCGTAGCGAAGAATAAATTCCTGAGTAGTCATGTCAATTTCTGCATATTCATACCATAAATAAAGGATTCCGCACCTCTTGTAGCGAAGTGGTTGGAGAAATCCTTAATTGATGGAACTCCGAGCTTTTTTGATTTTCTGACCCTAGCAGTAAATTTTTCACTGTCTCTAAATCAGCACGTCAGAATTGTAGACGAAAAACTCCTCTTCTTTTGTCCTTGAAGACTACTAGAGAGAGGTTGGAGAGTTTTTCTGCTTTGAAGGCTTATGAGATGAAGTGATTAGTAGCTAGGTTAATTAACATGAGTGATAAATATATCACTTAAGTAACCAAAGCCCAAACCCATCACCATGGCTCCAAGAGGACGCACTCATGTGACCGTTACCCTGGGCGAGTGCATTATTCAGGCTTCCAACCTTTTATAATTTAATTTAATTATTCAATAATTAAGTAACTAATTAAATAACATGATAATTTAATTTATAATTTATTTCTTTAAAACTTATTTGTGAGATAATATAATATCAAAGTCTCGTCAAGACTTGTTTGTGTATGACACTCTTATGAGAGAGTGCCTTATTCCATGAGTATTGATTTAGGAATCACTGCATGCACAAAGATCCGTGCTTGGAAAGTATGAGATTAAACAACTCTGTTAGAATTCCATGTCGAATTTGGGATCCTAGGATTGCTTAGGTGTGATGTAATCCTCAATGACTCGAGGTGTCATGGCAGTGACATGTGTTGCCTACTATATTTTGATATGTTCCATGATTTCAGGAGAATCACGATGTGGTATATTTTGGGTGTAGTCTAGTAGTATAGCGAAATAGATGACACTAACAGGGAATCCATTCAAGGTAGGATATCTGGAACTTTCCTATGCTATTGTGTAACCTATATGACCAAGATAGTCTCTGATCAGAGCAATGTTTTCAAGAGGGTTTTGGTGGTCCCTGCTTGATTGAAAGGTCATTAGAGAGTTCTATATTGTCATATATTCTAAGTTATTAGAGTTTCGACTAATACCCAAACTCTAGACTCAAACGGAAAAATGATGGAGGGATTCGACTTACATGAAAATCGCATTAGGGATAGGTTTGTTCTTACTCACTAATGTCTAAGGAGTCATGACGACGTTACTAGACATTGAACCATGAACAATAATTATTTGACTAAATAATTGATTAAGACAATTTGGTATTAGCTAGCCTTTTGTTGATATAGTCTATTGCTAATTGCTAGCACGTCAGTGAGCCTACAAGGTCACACACTTAACTTAGTGTTGTATCTGGTGGAACTAATCCTTGGTGAATTAATTAACTGAATTTTTTTTATTAAATGGGCTTAATTAATGTATAGTCTTGTATTTTAATTTGGAGGATTAAATTTTTAACTATATCAATTATTAATTAGTGGACTAATTAAATTAATTATTTTGGACTTGGAATGACAAGACTGACAAGAAGACTGCTAGAGAATTAATTATCTAGAAGTAACGTTGGGTTTGTGCCCTCGATGACAATGAGGAATTAGGTAGAATAGGGCACTAGTCTATACTGTAAAAACATCTTATTATAATACACGTTTATGTTATGTTCATGTAATACTTTGTGGCATCTATAAGTCTTGAATAAACAACTAGTTCATATTTATCAAGCCAATCCGTCCATTCCTTATGGTAGTTAGGAAGATAGGGACTGGAAGGGCTTGGTACTTGAACACTTAAAGGGGTTCGTAAGTTGGAGAATATCAATTGGGCATTGAGATTCATGTGGACTTGTATGACACATGCTCTGACAAGGAATGACAGTCGAACACCATGGAATAATAGGAATGTGTGTCATAGATACATTAATGAGATTAGTGTATTTGAACATGGCTCGTAGTAATCCAATCACATGGAATTTTACTTAGTGACTGTCAATGATTAGATTACGGATTATGATAGTTGTTGAGTTGGTGGCCTCGATACCAACGAGGAGTTAAAGTATAGGGTACTTATTTATATTGTACAAACCTTTTACTCATAGAAAGGAAATTATATTTCGTTCATGTAATTCTTCGTGGCATTTATAAGTCTTGAACAAACAATTAGTTCATGTGTATCAAGGCAAGCCTTCCACTCCTTATAGTAGTTAGAAAGATAGGCACTGGAAGGGGTTTAGTACTTGAACACTTAAAGGGGTTCATAAGTCGGAGAATCTTAAATGGGCATTGAGATACATGTGGACTTGTATGACACATACTCTGACAAAGAGTCCCAGTTGAAACTATGGGATAGTGGGAGTGTGTATTATAGATACATTAATGGGATTAGTCTATTCGAACACGGCTCGTAGTAATCCAATCACATGGGTTTTTACCCAATGATTGTCAATGATTAGATTATTGATTATGATAATATGCGTGAGCCTTAGACCTGAGAAGTCACGGCCATGATGTATTGGCTCTATCATCAAAGTAGTTGGGCCCACTTCACCTGTTGGTGGGGCCGACCTCGAACAGCGTTCCAATGAACAAGAAGCAGTTGTGAAGTGATTTCCAAGAGGGATGTCACTGTATCAAAAGTAAACTAGAACCATCCTATGGGATCATAGGCAAATGAGATTGAAAGTCTCTGGCCAGAGCAGATGAACTAACTTGTGTTGGACACGTAGGGTAGTTTGGTAATACCCTGTTACTATGATTCTTAGCATAGCATCGAGCCCTGTGAGTTTGACATATTCCATGACTCTCACTCGATCAAAATACGTCAGTGAAGGGCTTATACTCATATAGTATTCATAATCTAGCGATTCGTAATGACATAGTCATTTCATACTCGGTTAAGCTACGATGTGAAGCCACAATGCTGGCCAGGCATTACCCACATCCTTTGGTATCCTCCCATTGCCAATCGAGATTAACCCAGAGAGTCACGCTATAAAAGAATAAACGAAGAAATCGATCTATAAAAGAATAAACGAAGAAATCGCGTTTTGTACTTGGAGGGCATTTTGGTAATTTGTACTTTGGAAGAACAAATTAATTAATTGGACAAATTAATTTAATTAGTTGTTTAATTGGATTAAACATTGATAATTAAATTAATTATGTTTACTTGGTCAACAAAGAATATTAATTAATTAATTAATTTAATCTATATATTTAATTGGATTGAATATTAAATTGTTAAATTAATTGGACTAAGTTGACTGGGTCAATTTAGCCCAATTGAGCGTCCATTGGGCCTTTAGGCTTGTCGATGGGCTTAAGATGGAGGATTTTATTTATCCTCCAACACAAGCTATAGAGTAACACATCGTAATAAATATTCAATGCCTTCTAAAATACAAGATAGAATAAGATCCTATCATCTCTCCCTAGCTGCCTACGAGAGATGAATTTAGAGATTTTCCAGAGTTTATTCTTGCGTGATAATCTAGAGATGGGACACATGGACCCTTGGAGATTCGTGAGGAGAAAGTTGAACACGCTTCAAGAGGTAGGCGATTTATCGCGTTTTTTGTGTTCTTATTTTATGTAAAAATCAACAAAACCACAAATTGATCTTGACTTTGGGAATCGGGATATGTTTTCAATTTTCGTTGTACATGTTACTAGGATTCCCAATAGTAGTATGCGTGAGCCTTAGACCTGAGGAGTCACGGTCCTAGTGTGCTTGTGACATTGGTTCTGTCATTAGAGTAGTTAAGCCCAATTCATTATTGGCAGGGTTGACCTCGAAGAGTGGTCCAATTGGCAAGTAGCAGTTATGAAGTGATTGTCAAGTGGGAATTCACTATCTCGAAAGTAAACGAGAAGTATCTATGCAATTATAGGTAAATGAGCTTGAAAGTCTCTGGCCAGAGCTGATGAACTAACTTTTGTTGGACACGGAGGGTAGTTCATAATCTCATGTTACTATGATTCTTAACATAGCATTGAGTTCTGTGAGCTTGACATATGACATAACTATCACTCGATCGGGATACGTTAGTGAAGGGATCATACTCATATAGTATTCATAATCTAGAGGTTCGTTAGGACACAATCATTTCGTACTTGATTGGGCTACAATGTGGGGCCACGGTGTTGGCTAGGTGTCATACACATCCTTTGGTATCTTCCCATTGCTAATCGAGACGAAACTAGAGATATACGCTATATAGAAATGGATGGGAAATCGCGTTTGTATTTGGAGGGCATTTTTGGTAATTTGTCCCTTGGAATGACGAATTAATTAATTGGATAAATTAATTTAATTGGATTAAATATTAATAATTAAATTAATTATGTTGACTTGGTCAACAAAGAAAATTAATTAATTAATTAGTTATCTAATTAATTAGAATGTTATATTAATCACAATAATTAGTTGGATTAAATATTAATGATTAAATTAATAGAACTAAGTTCACTGGGTCAACTTAGCCCAATATAGACGTCCAATAGCCCAATGGGGTGTATGGCTTGTGGGCTAAGTTGGAAGATTTTATTTAATCCTCCAACACAAGCCCTAGTGTAAGACACACAACAAATAATTAATTCTTGCCACCAAAATATGAGACTTTGAGAAAAATATTTTTTTTCTCTCTGCTAGCCGCCTATGGGAGATGGAGAAGAAGATTTTCGAAGTTTGTTCCTGCGTGATGATCTAGAGATGGGATTTTTGAACCATTCGAGTATTTCGAGGATCGATTGAACACACTTCAAGAAGTAAGCGATTTATCGCGTTCTTAGTGCTCTTGTTTTAATTAAAATCAATGAAACATAAATTGATCTTAACTTTGGAAATTCAGATTTGTTTTATAATTCTGCTGCGCATATTACCAGGATTTCCAAGTACTATAAGGCGTGTATTGAGGTTATAAGAATCCCAGTAGCAGCAGCCCCTATGGTAGATGCTTCCATGGGTCCTTTATCTTCTCTTGTGTTTTTTATATTAGAGCTCTCTAAAAATATTTTTGATCCCTTTCTCCATAAGCTATATTCATTACTTCTAGGCTAGCACTGAAAGAACTGTTTATGGCATGAGCTAAGGTGTGGATGCCATTAGAGATATCTCATAGAGTTGAGATATTGAAACAGAGAGAAATCCGAGAGGATCGTTGGAGCAGAAAAGCCGTTCCCCCTTAGAAGAAGGAGACATTTTTTGAAGTTGTGCTCTGTCCATAAGCAATAGATTAACTAAGTGGTATCTCATTGTGGTACAAAACAACAAGCTTGGTAAGTCACTATAAACACCCTATGGATGTTTCGAATTCGATGGTACCATGTCTCTCTTAATCCCTATTAAGGAATTGTGCTAAAATTTTATATCTTTACTTCCGCTGCGAGCACAATCCCAGGGGTTGAATACGGTATCCTAACATTGATGTCATATACAACCTACAAATGCCAATAAGATTTAAGTGGAATAACGTAAATTGCTTTTTATTAATATCAAGAAGATATAATTAGGAATGAATGTCCTATACAATCTATCATATATGACATTTGAGGTATAATCCTAACATTTATGTCATATCACTCTTTTGTTACCCAATTTGTGTCAATCACTGCTGCTTAGTATTGAGAACACCATAAAGAGAATTCAATACATATAGGTTAAAGTGAGTACATGAATTATAATGATCGAACTCACTAAGGATTTGTTTGGAAGTGTTTTCATTTCGTTTTCAACCGTCATTTTCTAAAATGTATGGGAGAACGTGTTTTTTATTTTCGTATGAGAAAAGTGAAAAAAGTAGGTGTATTTGGTTGTGTTTTTTAAAATGGTTGAAGTTTGTGAGTGTGATGTGTGAAATGATTGAAAAGTAATGATTAGATGAATAATATTGGATTTGATGTTGAATATTGATGAGAGAGGAGAGAGAGAGAGGATGGTGATGGGTGGATGAGAGAGAGAGAGAGAGAGAGGATGGTGATGGGTGGATGAGAGAGAAAATGTGAGATAAGTGATGTGAAATTATTTTAAATAAATGATTGAAATTTTTCGGGAACGTAAAAACAAGAATGAAAATGAGAATATTTTCAGTTAAAAACGGTGTAAAGTGTGTATTTCTATTTTTAGATCAAAATGAAAATGGAAAAAGTATAATGAAAACACAAACAAACAAAGCCTATACATTTGAACATTGGGGTTTGGCATTATCTTATAAATAACCTACAAGCATCTTTACATAAGACATTCTGGAATGAAATAATTAACATTCTAGATTACATAGCCTCTTTTAGGACACTCAAAATCCTATCGAAAACTGAATTCTTCCTCTAGTTGTTGGCACATGCCAAATTTTCCACCTGCAGCTTCGTTTATCATCGGAAGAGGTTTCCCATCCCCATATGTTCCCTTTGTCATTCAAAAGAAGATGATTTCTCAAGTTTTCATCAACTGTCCCCTCTAGTGATGACAATGAATCCGAATAGACCGAGTACCCGCCCCAAGTATGAGTGCAATTTAACGGGGCTAGGTCCGAGTTCGGCTATCAAAATTCAAGACCCGGCCAAGTACGGGGCACGTAACGAGTCCAGTATATATCCGCCCCTCCGGACTCGCCCTTGTTATTAAATATTATTTTTTATTTTATACATCTAATTATTATTTAACAATTATAAGTATTAATAAATTGTATCCACAAAAAGTGTTATTTCAAATAGCAACTTAGCTTAGCTAGCTGTTAGTTCAAAAAACCAAAAGCAAATGCAAACCCTCGATGACTTGTTTTAAATGTATTTATGTTTAAGTACCAGATAACTTGTATTTTTTGATGTGTTTACATTGATTATTATTTCGATATTATTTTATATGTTTGTGCAAATATGATAGACAAGAAAATGTCCAAAAATAGAAATCGGTCTGTCATGTAGGACACGGACTCACTGGGGCCGGGTATTAAAAATACTTTGCAATACCCACCCCATTTGTTAGGATTATGCTCTCAGATGTCATAGAGAATAGAATGATAGGGCATCTTTCTTGTAATGAACTTATTTATTATTTATAATAAAAGGCATGGTTTAATTTTCAATTAAATCTTATCTGCATCTATAAGTAATGTAAAACATTTTGTCCATGTTTTCAGTGCAATCTCTCTGCTTCCTATGGGATAGGAAGATTGGCACTAGAGAGATTGATCTTAATTACTTAAACTCGTTCGCAAATAATATGAAGTCTTTAATGGACAAATAAAAATTTGGAAAACTTGTACAATCTGAGCTTTGACATGGGAGTGCCAGTCGAATGCCATGTGATGGTGGGAGATTAAGATTGTAGGTACATCAGTAGAACTAATATGCTCTACGACTCTCATCGGTTCTGTCACATGGTAACCGTCACATGGGTTTTCACTCTATGACTGTCAATGACAGAATTGATTATGTGTAATAGATACAAGTGAACCTTTGACTGGCTGAAGATACAGTACTTGTGATGTCAAGTCTGTCACTAGAGTAGTTAGACCAAATTCACCCGTTGGTGGGGTCGACCTCGAAATGCGGCTTGATGGGCAAGTGGTAGTCTTAGCTGATAACTAATATGGGATTTGTTCTCTTATAAGTGAACGAGAAAGTATCCTATGTGATTATAGATAATAGAGATCAAAGTCTTTGGCCAAAGCAAAAGAGACGATTGTGTAAGGCCATAAATCAAACTTAGTGATCTCGTATTATTATAATTAATACATATGGTCGATTCCAGGGAGTTTGACATAATCATGACTCTCACTTGACTAGAACACGTGAACAAAGGGTTTATAATTATACAGTATATACGATTGGAAGGTTGTGGACTGATCCAATCATTCAATTTCGTTTGAATGTGACTGGCTAGGTGTTAGCCACTTCCTTTGGATTTCTCTCATTGCCAAATGAAACGAACCTAAAAAGTCGCGCTAAAGGATTGATAAAATAAAATAAAAGGGTTTTTCTATTTTATTCTTGAAGATTTAATTTATGGGATAAATTAAATAATTAATTAATTGCTCATTAGATGAGATAATTAATTATAAAGATAAGATTAATTATTAATTAATTTCTCAAAAAAATAAATTAATGAATTAATTTACTCTAATTAATTTAGTTATTTAATTAATTGATTTATTTATTGGATATAATAAATTATTAATTAAATAGATAATTAATTAAAACAAAAGACGAGCCGGGCCATGTAAGGGCACCCATTTTGACGCCTCCTAGGGCTAAGTTGGGTGTCCTCTTGGATGCCCAACATGGGCTCTATTAGTTTGTCTTGGTCAATGACTCAAGTGATATTAAAAAGGACTTTTGACCTAGATGGAATTAAATGATTTCATACAACTCTCTTAGAAAAGAAAAAGAAAACTCTCCTCCATTTCTCCTACTCTAGCCGTCAGTTTCCAAGGGAAAAAGAAGGAATTTTTCTGTCAATCAATCCGCGTGATTATTTAGAGGTAACGTACTTTCGTTGTTTGGATCAAGAATTCAAGAAAGCTTCAAGGAATTCGTGAAGATTGTATTGCACGAGTTTTGGAGAATTGGAGCCTTCAAGTATTCGAATTTTTTAAGGAGGATTTAGTTCTCCAGCCATTTCACTTCAACGAGTACGTTTTTATTCGTTTTAGCAATTATGTGATTCAATATACAAATCGAGAAAAACACTTTGAGATTTAATTAAAAACCGTCTGCAGCGTAATTTTTTGCCTAACCCAACAGTGGTATCAGATCCAATTTTCGATCTGCATATTTGATCAAAATTATGTGATTTTTGATATGCATATTATGTATTTTTGAAGCATGCGTTTATACATTCTTAAATCTACATTTTTATGGTTTTTAGCCTAGAATTTGATTTTTTATTTTTATTATAAATTTGGGTAATTATATGATATGAGAAAAAAAATTAAGAAACGAGGAAAAACGGGGCTCGAAAGCCCCAAAGAAGCTACGAACAGCACTGTGCGCGTAGGCGCAAGGCGACTTGGCACCCGCTGAAATGGGTCATGGACCCGGGTTTGAAAACGGGCTGTGATTTGGGTCACAATTAGTATTTGGGTTTTGGGTAAATTTAATTATCCGGGTGAGTCAAAAGAATGATGACCCGAAATAATTCAAATTAAGCCCAATTGTAAAATTACTTAATTTTGACTTATTAATTGGTTTGAGCTTAATTTAATTAATTCCAAATGGTCCAACGGGTTGATGATTTGAATTTAAATTAAAATTAGCTCAATAGAAATTAATAACACTTGCATGTTTTTCTAATTAATTAATTTTAGGCCCAATTAAATTAAATTTGAGTGGGCCAAAAGGATGGTGACTTGGGTTTGATGAAATCGAGCCAAAATAAGATTAATTGAAATACAAATATTTAATTAGAATAGTTTCTTCGAGATCAATAATTAATTTATAGATTAAATATATTTTTTTCCTCAATTTGGAAATTACTTAGATATTTGAATAAGGATTATGAATTATTTTTCTTGGATGATTAAAAATCAATTCTTTAATCAAATAAAAGATTTTCCAATTAATAATGGCTTTAAATCATAATAAAATAAGATTCTATAGTTTATGTATTCATTTTAGTTGGACTAATATTATTTTAATTAGAGGTAGATATACTTAATTCATAATTTTGTGTATCTTAGTCATCTAGTAGGACTAGATTGATTTTAATTGAAATAAAAAATATATATGAATTATGAATTTTATAAAGGACCTTTTAGTTGGGCTAAAATTTTAAATAATCAACATAAGTGTTTTAATATTTCGAGCATGTATTAAATGTTGCGAGCATGTCTTATGTGATGGAGACACCAGTCATGGATTTAGGTTTTATTCGATTTACCTATCTTTTTGCGGATTGTAAAGCCGAAATTGAGACTATTTATTGCTTTCTTAGATATAATGTATATGCTGCTTTTTAAAGCATTGTAATAGAATAGTTCAAGATTAGTGGAGACAAGAATCCCATGAATATTAGATAGGTTTTCGTTTTTACCTTTTTGAGTTGACCCATTGGCTCCGGCCCTCTAGTAAAAGTTCATGATCGAGTGTGACGATTTTATTTATATAATTCCATTAATATATATATATATTGATACGCATGTTTATTAGTATTATAAATTATGCATGTTTGTTATATGATAATTGCACTATATAAATTGAGTAATGTGCAAAGTGAGACCAAACTTTAGACAATCTAAATTCTCCCAAATAAATAATACCGAGTTAGTAAAGGATGTGGGACATTGTTGCCCTCCACTAAGCTTATTAAAATTAAAATTACTACAAATGTGTAATGATTCCTGGTTATGGGGATTATGCATTTGGAAATAATTTGAAATTTTATTAAGTGCATAAGATGCCTTAGTCGAAACATATTTCACCCCAAAAGCTGGTTAGGTTGTAAAGTGATATTCAAATGTTAGATTAAAGGAGTTAGTGGGAATAAACTCTGGTAGTTCACGAGCTTAGAAATCGGTTCGGTTGCGGTTTGGTGAACTATGGGGAAAGGTATTGAAACATGTATGGGATAAATTGATGTAAGACATCACTTCAAATAATTAATGGGCCAGAAATCGGTTAGGTTACAACCCATCTAATTAATTGAGGACCTCAATATCTGCTATGGAATCGATGCCAATGATGATTTCCAATTTCTACATGGGAGTGTGGAATTCAAAAAATATAGTGGGAGCCATGATGAATTTTAAACTCCTTAATTTTTCTTGGTTAAGTCAATTACAAATAATCTAATTAATCTGGTTTTTTCTGCATTCATCTTCTTATTTATCTCTCTCGAAAATGACAAACCCACTTTTAAAATTACTCGAAAGAAATGTTCTAACCGGACCTGACTACATGAAATGGCTTGTGATCTAAAGGAGTGTCCTAAGTGAGGAGTCAATTGAATATGTGTTGGAAATTAATCGTCCTCCTGTTACTAAGAGGAATGAGGATGAGAGAGTTCAACTAGCTCATTTTAGTTGGACTTGTGACAACTACAAAACTTGAGAATACATCCTAAGCTCAATGTGTAGTAAACTACAGAGTTCTCATGATACAATGAGCAATGCAAGGGACATAATTCTTCATCTGGAGGAAATGTTTGGAGAGAACGATAGGACCGTAAGATATTTCATATCGAGAGATCTCTTGTTAGGAATTTTCATGTTAGATATTTTAATGATGACAAGAATAGGACTTTATGTTAGACCCCAAAAATAATGTACGTTTATGTTTTCATAAAACAATTGTATAAGCGTTTGAAAGTTTGCGATTTTGTTAGACTTGTAATTTTTATCTTTGTAGATTTTAGACTAAGTATTTGATACTGAGTCACAAACAGAATTCTAGGTGAGTCTATCAAAGATAAAGTTGAAGATTAGCGTCTAAAGTCAAGTGAAGATGAAGATTTGTTCTTAGCATCTGTTAAACGCTAAAGGACTATTTCAGGATTTATGAACCAAGTGCTCAAGCTACTTAAGCGATCAAGGATCAGATTCACCTGAAATAAATTCTCAACTCATGGAGGACTTAAATGCAATCATCAACGGACATTTATTTCCAACAGGAAATAAATTCAAATGCACTAAATGCATGATAAGTGCATTAAATGTGATAAGCTATCATGACTTGTGGACAAGTCACCTTTTGACTAGACTGCCAGAAATCAGAGTTCAAAGTCTGCTCCTGTTCAATTCGAACCAGCAAAAATTAAGGAATGTTAGAAAATGGACTGTTTAACGCGCTACGTGAGAGACACGCGCCTACATGTGTCCAACGGACAAATCCTAAGAAATCTCTATAAATAGTACCCTCCAGCAAACCCTAAACACACATACATGCACAAGAAAAAGGTCTAAACTTTGCTGAAATTATTTTAGAGAAAATCTTATAAACTCTATAGCTAAAAATCCTCTCAAGATTTTTATACACATTCCAAAAACAGTCAAAGATATATCAAACATCTTTAAAGAAGAACCCTAAACTCTTATTGAGATATCCCAAGTTGTTTGAACTTTTAAAATCAAACAAACTTATGACAAAACCCTCAACCTCTTTCATCTGAGTGCGAAAGTTGTTGATTCCACAAGCATCATTTCTGTGTGAGAGAAGCTTATTGAAGAAGGTCTTCATTGGAGCTGAAGTCTGTGTGATCAAGGAGCTCAAGATCATCTTCCCTTTCATCTATTTTGTAGAAGCCTCTGTGTGATCCTTCGATAATCAATCTAGTGAAATTCCTCCAAGTTCAAAGGAGAAGAAGGACGTAGTTGGGATTACATCACCCAGTGAACCTTACAAATTCTTGTGTTATTTACTGCTCTATTGCTTTACTTTACATTTCATATTATATCTTTTAAAAGGCATTAAAATGGTTAGGCAACTAATTTGCAAAAGAGAACCCTAGGCTTTAAAATCATTTCAGCTGTGCTAACCCTGATTAAGTAATTAAAACATTACCCTACTTTGGTAATAGTTGAAATCACTAAGTCTAAGTTATCTAATCTTGAAGCGCTTGACCTAGCGCTTAGCTTACTAAGCGTTCAAAATCTTCAAAAGTTATACGAATTTTTAAAAGTCGAACAAGACTTCAGGGTCTAGACCCTTCCATATGCCACTTAGGACCATCAAGTGGTATCAAAGCGGTTGAAGTAGAAACCTACGCGTTTTCAAGCGTAACTGCTTATTTAGATCCATTTTTTAAAAACTTAGCAGCTTTATTTTTTTTTTGAAAAATCTCTTATTATGGCTTTTAAAAAAATGTCTAAGTTGATTGAGTCAAACTATGACAATTGGAAACTCAGAGCATTCTCTTATCTTTGTTCAAGCAATAATGAGATGTGTGATGTAATTATTAATGGACCAATTCAAATCATGAAAGTCATCACTCGAGCCCCTGGAGCGACTAAAGCGACTCCAGATGGTTATGTTGAGAAACCAAAGTTAGAATGGACGCCAGAAGATAGAAAAAGAGCTAACTTGGATAATGTTGGATGAAACGCTCTTTACTCAGCGCTAATAGACAGTGATGGATTGTTCAACAAGATTAGGTTATGTAAGACCTCAAAAGAAATATGGGATAAATTGGCTAGTGTATGTGAAGCTTCAGCACAGATGAAGAAGAACAAGCTCTCCATAGCCATGCAAAGATTTGAGCATTTCAAGATGCAGCCCAATGAGACGCTAGATCAATTGGACGTAAGATTCACTTCGCTCATTACAGAGTTAGCAACACTTGATAAGGAGTTGACTAACAAAGAGATGGTCAATAAGATATATAGAAGTCTTCCAAGCAAATATATGATAAAGACTGTTGCCATGAGAGAATCACAAACGTTGGAGATTCTGACTCCAGAACATGTGTTTCAGAATTAAGGGTACTTGAGTTCGATTTGGTTGAAGTCAGCGACACTTCGACTTCACCGACTGAATCAGGATCTTTAATCGCTACTACTAAAAGTAATGGTAAAGCGGTTAGTGAGGTGAAAGCAACAGAATTTAACGAGGAAAAAGAAATGGCTTTATTGGTCAAGAAATTTCTAAGATATGAAAAGAGAAATCCTATTGGACAGACCTCATTTCAAACCCCTCCCCCTGCACAAGCGCCTCAGTATCAAGCGCCAGTGTATTTTGCCACTCAACCTCTATCGCCAGTTCAATACCATGCACCTCCGTCTCCGACTCAAAATCTCTCAGCGCCAGTGGTTTCCAAAAGATTTTCAACTGAACAGAAAGTGAAAACTAACTTTTGTTATAACTGCAGAAAACTAGGGCACTACCATTTAAATTGTCCTTATGCAAATGTGTCTAAGCCCACAAGACAAGATCATGAGGATAGAAACCAATTCAGGAGCAACCTTCACCAAAAAGATTTGCTAGCAGAATCCGAACCATTCTCCGCACCTGAAGAGGACTTGGAATCATCAGACGAAAGGAGTGTTGATGAGCCATCAAGCGACTTAGCGCTAATTTATCTCATGGCGAGAGATGAAGAAGCGTCCGATGACTCGCTATCTAAGGTAAACACTGAACTATCTCATCCTCTTTCTTATGATGAATTATTTGACAAACTAAATGAATATTACAAAGATTGTTAAGATGCCGCAAAATTATATCAAAATTTCTTTGATATCATTTCAGCGCTTGAGAGTGATAATGTGATGCTCAAAGAAGAGTTGCAAGTTCAGCAACAATGCATTGAGAAGAACTAATCGCTTAAGACTGAAATCACTCAGTTGAAAAGTGGTCTTGATATAATAGTCAAAAGAGAAGCTGAATTGATCGCTAAACTTGCCTAATCAGAGCAGCTTGTCTCATCATTGTCAAAAATGTCAAGAAAGCTTGATAATGTGACTGAGGGAACTAGACTTTTTGCTGAAAAGACCGGTTTAGGTTACGGCAACCAACAAAGGAAAAGTTGTATTCTTTGTTGAGAAGAGTTCAAATAGTCAAACGCTGGATGAACCAAAGATAATTGTAAGAGGCCAAATGAGAAGGTCAACACCAACTCATCTTTCACGCCCCCAAAATTGGGGTCGCGTGATGGCCATGTCCCCAAGCCCGAAGGACTCAAAGACACGAAACCCAGAGCTCAAAGCATTACAAAATATAGGATTTCGAAACGTCATCTTTATTAAAAATGAAACAATGTTTAACAAAATCTAAAGCAAGGTCTAAGATAACAAGGAAAATTAAAAAACATAAAACTACTAAAATACTACGCTGTTTCCACCAATTTTCACCACTCCCAATATGGTTCGTCGTTTTCCTCCACTTCCACTAAACCTTTATAGTATGAGCGACTAAGTCGCCCAGTAAGTAATTCTCACACCCCCTACCGGTCTAGAGCATGTTAAATACATATACGTTTGTAAAACCAATTTCAAAGAGAACATGATTTGATTGAATCGAAGTATACTTTTTAAAAACGAAAGTTGCAATAATACATATATAAAACATGTGATCAATTTATTTAACTGACACGAAAAAGCCTTACGTGTATTAAACAGCAAGTGAACTGGTCGTGTGTAGTAATAAAGTGGACAATAAAGTCTGGGTTGTCGAACCTCAAGGACTTGTATTTTAGTTTATGATTTTAAAGCAATTGAAGAACTTAAACTAAAACAAGAATTAACTAAAATATTATGGAAGTAAGATATAAGAAACAAGATGTCGAAATCAAGATAGCTATGGAAAAGAGCAACTAAGACACATGTGTTGGCATAAATTAATCAATTTTCATTATAAACATGTTCTCATATTATTAGACTAATGTTGCTCTGGTGGAAAAACCTCTATCATTAACCAAGTCATATAACAAATATCACTTCCAGATAAAACATTTTAATCAAATGTATTTTAATGCTCATGAACTTCTTAGGACCTATCAGTGTAACTTGATTAAGTCCTAGCTGTTAATCCCGCTAGGTAGGCCAGAACAGATATTTAGCCACAAGGGCTCAGAGATTTCCTAGCTGTTTATCCCGCTACGTGAGCCAGAACAGAACACTGCATATTTAAAGCCCTACAGGAGGCTTGGAACTAGTTCCTACCGACAAATTCTAATAATTTCAGAGCATACAAATCCATTCATAATTTCAAAAGAAAAACTTTTAAACATAAAAGAATTTTATGAATTTCACAAAACATAGATCACATGGTCACATTTATATACAAAAATTTAAACTAGCGTGCTCAAGACCTATTTTTATATCAAAAATAGCTTTATAAAAAATAATCATGGATTTTGAATAATTTTTGTTTGAAGAAAAATAGGAGGGAAGAACCACTTACATTTTGATAATTCAACTTTAGTTAAATCTCGGTTTGGTTTCTCGGATCCTATAACATTAAATTTCAATAGTAAGAAACTAAATGCTATCATAAAATACTAGAGAAAACTATGGTTTCGAAAGATC
The DNA here is from genome assembly GCA_019426215.1 of Buddleja alternifolia. Classification (NCBI taxonomy): domain Eukaryota; kingdom Viridiplantae; phylum Streptophyta; class Magnoliopsida; order Lamiales; family Scrophulariaceae; genus Buddleja; species Buddleja alternifolia. The sequence continues at coordinate 20,212,148 of CM033401.1, forward strand.
TACCCCACTGACTGCCCGAGCAGGAACAACCATATCCTCTGATTCTTCCATTGAGTTTCCTAAGCCTAGATGAAATACGAGAGGGAGAAGTATGAATAAGAGGTGCAATTTTCGTATGCATAGGTGGGGGGTATTTATAAGGAAGTCTGGGGTTCAGCTGGGAGAGTTTGAGTAGGTTCTAAGTTCCTAAGGGGTTAGGTATGATGAGATAAGCTTAAATCCACTAGATATGGTAGATTTGAGGTGATATGCTCATCCAAAAGATTTGTCAAATATTAAATCCGAAAATTAGATTTTTAAATAAGAAAAATACCTACATATATACATATATTTAATATTACTAGATTTAATAATATATGTAGGAGAGTTTGGATAAGTATCAAGTGCTTAGGAGGTTGTTATTATCAGGATTTGGTAAAATCTTACATATTTAGTGGTTGAGGATAGAATCCTATTTAATCCAATCTCTAATTTGTAAAAAATAAGATAAACCACTTATAAATATATATATATATATACAGATATACATAGTAATTAATTAAATAATTGTTGTTTAGGCTTAGTTATACTAATTAATTGGGTAGGGTATTACATCGAAGAAAAATATGTGCATAATTACTCACGATATGAATTAAAATTGGCTTTATTAGTCTTTGCCCTAATTATATGGAGACGTTATCTTTCTAAAGAAAAATATTAATATATATATCGACCACAAAACCCTCGAATATCTTGTTGGAATTAAATGTGAGGCAAATGAGATAGTTACAGTTTTTAATGAAATACGACTTAAACATTATAGACCACCCGGGGAAGGTGAACTGCGTGGCAGATGCTCTAAGTAGGAAGAAGAACAATAGTTTTACGGACATGAAGTAATAGAATCTATCGAGAATGTACTAACCTCTTCCAAAAAAAAACCACCTACCTAATATTGAAATGATTAAAATAACTTAAAAATTCGAATTCTGAGAGAGTAAAGTACAAAAAAAAAAGATAAAAGGAGGATTGTTGCCTTATTTCAAGTTAGAAGAGACAAGAGTTTTAGATGAGATCAAAATTGGTGGAAGCAGCGTAGTTTTTAGTAGTTTTATGTTTCTTAATTTTCCTTGTTATCTTAGACCTTGCTTTAGATTTCATTTTCAATGGAGATGACGTTTCAAAATCCTATATTTTGTAATGCTTTGAGCTCTGGGCTTCGTGTCTTTGAGTCCTTCGGGTTTGGGGACATGGCCATCACGCGACCCCAATTTTAAGGGCGTGACAGAGTGGTAGCAGAGCATAGGATCTGATCTTTGAATTAATAGGTTCAAGATAAGGTAAACATGCCCTATAACCATAAGTATAAATAGTAGGTTAGATAAATTTGGTTGAACACTTAGAAAGCTGGAAAGATAGATTTTGGAACCTCCGACTAATTAAAAAACTCGACAACAAATGATTAATGTTATTTTTTCAATAGTGCTATTAGTCCTTCTCATCCTTGATTTTAAGTAACACGGTAAGATTAGCACAATTACATTTACACCATTGTAAATTAGTTGAAAGTGGTTCGGTGCTCTGTTCAAGTTGATGAAGGGTGTAGGACAGAGAAAAGAAAAGTGAGGGGACAAAAGTTTTAAGAATTTAACATAGAATTGAAATGATTGTTCGCATGACCTTAAGAGAATAGATTATTATTTTCATACGCTTGGTTTCTAAGTGGTTACTTGGAGTAAATTAATTGGATCAAGTATATGTTATGTGTACGAGTCAGTTTTAGATTTAAATCTTAACATGGCCCCTTGAACTTAGGACTTAAGAGTTGCGCTCGTCTTTAAAGAAGAAGCTAGCTTTTAATATCTTTTTCAAATAGGACCATCACTCATCGCCAATTTTGGCTTCAACCCTTACCTGACCCTAAAAAAAAAATCATTTTACTTTTCGGTGACCCTCTCCACTTATTATTAACTCTTTATTATTTTCTTAATCCTATTCTTCATCATATTATTTCTAATGAAGTCTAGTATTTCTGACCAAGTCCTGAGATTTTGACCTTTTTTTTTTACTCATTTTATAAAATTATTTGAAAGTTCACAAAAAAGAAAGTTTTTTTAAAAAAATTCAATCATAGCTAGATCAATCATTACTATCACATTTTCTATTGATAACTCATTACACACACAAAAAAAATGTTTTTATTTAATTCATCTAAGATTAACTTTATTATTAAATCACTATCATTGTATTCTTAGCTTATGCACTTAATATGTACTTTTTCTTCAATTTCTTTGTTTGTTTCTAAAAGACTTGTTATTTTGGAAAGTTAAGCTTTGAAAAAAAAAAAAAACTTTTCTACCTAGGTTGAACTTTGTCATTTGTTTAGTAAAAAAAATAAAAATTTCCTTATAGGATATAGGCCCTAACCATATACCATGAGTATCTGCCCATTAATACTTTCCTCAAACCTCAATCCAATTTACAAACATTAGGTCACGGAAAAGAACTCACCAAACACTTAGTGAGACTCCAGGACCGCCGCTAGGACTTGGTATGAACACTACAAAATTCTTAGTGTTGCCTTTTGGATTGACCAATGCCCCAACCGCATTTAATGAATAGTATGTTCAAACCCCAAGCAGAAAAGTTGGTGTGGTGTGTAAAGATGATATCCTGATATATTTTATAAGTGAACAAGAACACGTGGAACACCTTTCAACCATATAACAAACCTTAAGGGAAAAAGAACTCTATGCCAAATTGCATAAGTGTGAGTTTTGGCTTAAGAGAGTGACAATCTTAGGGCTCGTGATATCCAAGGATGGTATAGCCGTAGACCCAAATAAAATCCAAGAAATAGTAGAATGGTCCAAGCCGACCAATATTAATGAGAAAAGATGTTTCCTAGGAATAGAAGAATATTACTAAGATATTGTAGAACAATTTTCAAACCTTTCCCCGACCTAGCTAAGTCAACTCAGAAGAGAGCTAAGTTCGATTAGAACCCAGGGTGTGATAAAAGTTTTGAGCAGTGAAACAAAGGTTGACATATGCACCCGCATGACTCTGCCATTAGAGATTGGTGGGTTTTCCATATATAGTGATGCATCGAAAAATGGAATAGGGTGTGTACTAATGCAAAATGATAAAATGACTTCCTACGCTTCAATGCAGCTAAAAAATGTGAACAAAAATATCCAACACATGATTTAGAGTTAGCCTTCGTAGTCGTCCTTGCTTTAAAAGACATGGATACACTATCTTTGTGGAGAAAAGTGTGAAACGTGAAAATATTCAATGCATGATTTAGAGTTAGCCATCGTAGCCCTTGCCTTAAAAGACATGGATACGCTATCTTTGTGGATAAAAGTGAGAAATGTGAAGTATATACTGATCACAAGAGCCTTAAGTATCTATGCACTTAGAAAGAGATGAACATGGGTTAAGGAGATGGATAGAATTTCTAAACAACTATGACTCCAGCATCAAGCACCACCTGAGAAAGGCGAACTGCTTAGGAGATGCCCGAAGTGGGAAGAATAACGGTGTTGTCAACATGCTGGTCAAGGAGATGGAATTCTTACAACTTGAAGTAGTGGAATCCATTCAGAGCAGTCTTGCTGCTCTAATCAACCATCCACATCTATTGGAGCAGATTAGGTAATCTTAAAACATTGACCCTAAGAAAATAGAGTGTAAAAGAAAAAAGGAAAAAAAGGTACTTCCTGATTTTCAAGTTAGAAGATACCACAATCTCTGGGATGAGAGGAATGATTGTGTGTTCTTGGAGATGAAGAGCTTAGAAAAAAAAATCTGACAAAAGCCCTTAAGTTTAAATTCTCTATACACTTGAAGAGTACAATGATGGTTAGAAACTTGAAAGGGGGCTTCTAGTGGAATGGTATGAAGAAGGACGTAGCTAGTTTTGGGACTGTATGTCTGGTATGCAACCAGATAAAGTCGAACCAACACCTAGAAGATTGCTACATCCTCTAGAAATACAAAAACCAATATGGGAGAGTATTATATTAGTTTGGACATTGTCTTGTTGGTCCCAAGTGGTATACGAAAGGGTCTAGAAGGGGGGGGGGGGTTGAATAGACCCTGAAGTCTTTTTCGACTTCTAAAAATTCGTATCACTTTGAAGTATTTGAACGCTCGGAAAGCTTCAAGCGCTGGATGTGGTGCTTGAGAAACGTTAACTTAGACTCGGTGATTTCAACGCTTACCAAAGTAGGGTAGAGTTTAGTCACTAAATCAGGGTTAGCACAGCGGAAATGTTTTTATAGCTTAGCGTTCGTTTTAACCAATTAGTCGCTTATTAGTTTTAAATGCCTTTTCAAGATATAATATGACAGTATAATGTAAGGCAATAAAACAGTAAATGACACAAAATATTTGTAAGGTTCACTGGGTGATGTAATCCCAGCTACGTCCTTCTTCTCCTTTTATCAGGGAGGTTTTCCACTATGATGATTATCGAAGAGTCACACAGAGACTTCTACAAAATAGAGAGAGCTTGGATATAGATCTCGGAACTCCTTGGTCACACAGATTTCAGCTCCAATAAAGATCCTATATCCCCTTGCTTCTTTCACCCAGAAATAATGCAAGTTACAACCGATCTCGGAACTCCATGATCACACAGATTTCAGCTCCAATAGAGATCAACTTCAACAAGCTTCTCTTACACAAAAATACTGCTTGTGAATCAACAAACTTTCTCACTCAGATGAAAGATGTTGAGGATTTTTGTAACGGTTTTGTTTGGTTTTGGGAAGTTCAAACAACTTGGAATATCTCAGTAATAGTGTAGGGTTCTTCTAAAAAGATGTTTGAGATATTGGTGACTGTCTTTGGAATGTATTTGAGAGGCTTGAAGGATTTCGGCTATGGAGTTTCTAAGCCTTTTCTCTCAAATAATATCAGCAAAGTTTGGACCTTTTTCAGTGTATATGAGCGTGTGATCTCGGTCTCTTTTCACTATTGTCACGCTTGTCACCACACTTGTTTTTGCTGAAAGGGTACTACTTAAGTGTTTCTTGGAATTTTGTCCGTTGGACACAATTAGGAGCACGGTTCCCTAAACATTCCTTGTCTCTAACATTCCTGACATTTGGCTATATTAAATAGTCAGGCATTTTCTTGCTTTTTGGAATCTGACAAGTCTTGGTCAAAAGGTAGCTTGCCCATGTGATAGTGCTCATATTTTAATGCACTTTATCCATTGTTTAATGCATCTTGTCTTTATTTCCGTTGGAAATAATTGCTTGAGTAGTAGCACTGTTCACAAGACGCCGAAAACTGTTCACATGAATAGTAGAACTATTCAGCTGGGCTTGAATAGTGATGCTTGAATAGTAACTCCTGAATAGTAATACTATTCAGTAGCGCTTGAAAATACTGTTCATATGAATAGTACGTTTGAAGTTTTGAGCGCTTAAATACTGTTCACCTGAATAGTCGTGAATAGTATTCTTGAATAGTTAGCGCTGGACGCTTGAGCGTTGAATAGTATCGTGTGAATAGTAATACTTTGAATAGTGATGGTGAATAGTATCACGATTCAATAGGCGCTTGGGGACTGTTCACTTGAATAGTACGTTGAATAGTGCGGATGAATAGTAGCACTATTCAACAGGCGCTTGAGCGCTTGAATAGTAAGCGCTGGACGCTTGAGAGCTTGAATAGTAACGCGTGAATAGTAAGCGCTGGACGTTTGAGCGCTTGAATAGTGACGCGTGAATAGTAAGCGCTGGACGCTTGGAACAAATCTTCATCTTCTTTTGATTCCAGATGTTGATCTTCAACTTCATCACTTAATAGACTCACACAGAATTCTATTAATGATTTGGTATCACATAATCTAAAATCTATAAAGACAAAAATTACAAGCCTAACCAAATAAGTAAACTTTCAAACGCTTATACAATATTTCTATGAAAACATAAACTTACATTCTTTTGGGGTCTAACATGAAATCCTATCTTGTCATCATCAAAACATCTAACATGAAATTCCTAACATAATGGGATCACCTAAAACTAGTCAGGAGTAAGACATCCCTGTGTGTACAACCTTTACCTTGGATAAAGTTTCTATGTACATGGACAATACAGTAAGATTACATAGGATTTCTTGGAGCATAGTTTAGAACCAAGACCCTCGCATTGAATCTCGTTTTAGAGAAGTTTCCAACAAGCGATAGACTCCAAAATATAATTGAGCACGAACTATCACCCATAGATTGGCAGCTAATCCGAAAGGACTATAGTATATTGAGCACGACCTGAGGGCCTATATATTTGATTTCAAGGGAAGTTGGCTGAGTATCTAACTTTTATAGAATTTTCGTACAATAATAGTTACCATAGTATTATTGACATGGCCTCGTGCGAGGCGTTGTGTGGAAGGAAGTGTAGATCACCATTATATTGGGATGAGGTTGGTTAGACTAAAATCACAGGACCAGAATTAGTTCACATTACTTAGGAAAAAGCCTAGAATTCAAGAAAGAAAGAAATAGCTCAAGACTGACAGAAAAGTTGGGCATATAGAAAAAGAATGCCATTAGTATTCTAAGAAGGAGAAAAAGTATACCTCAAGGTATCCCCTACCCGAGGAGTCGTATACTTTGGAAGAAGCGGAAAACTAAACCCAAGATATATAGGGCCGTTTGAGATTCTCGAGAAAGTGGGAAAGGTAGCATACCGGCTTGCACTATCCCCGACTCTCTCCAAAGTCCACAACGTATTCCACGTATCGCAACTAAAGAAATATATAGCTGACGTGCCGCTGCTAGTCCAAGAGAACTAAGCTATGAGAAGTTTCCACTACGCATTGTGGACCACAAGGAGTAAGTCTTGCGACGCAGGACAATACCATATGTAAAGGTTCAGTAGTCCAACCATACGGAGCGCGAAGCAACATGGGAGCTAGAGAAAGACATAAGAAATCGCTATCCCCACCTCATTTTGAATCAAAATACTTAAAATTATATATATCTTAAGTTTCGAGGACGAAACTTTTTATAGGGGGGGAGGATGTAATATCCTGCCCAATTAATTAGTATAACTAAGCCCAAACAACAATTATTTAATTAACTACTCTATATATATATATATATAAGTGGTTTATTTTATTTTTTTTCTAACAAATTAGAGATTGGATTAAATAGGATTCTATCCTCAACCACTAAATCTGTAGGATTTACCAAATCCTGATAATAACAACCTCCTAAGCACTTGATACTCATCCAAACTCTCCTACATATATTATTAAATCTTGTAATATTAAATATATGTATATATGTAGGTATTTTTCTTATTTAAAAATCTAATTTTCTGATTTAATATTTGACAAATCTTTTGGAAGAGCATATCACCTCAAATCTACCATATCTAGTGGAGTTAAGCTTATCTCATCATACCTAACCCCTTTGGGACTTAGAAACCTACTCAAACTCTCCCAGCTAAACCCCCGACTCCCCTATAAATACATTCCACCTATGCATACGAAAATTGCACCTCTTATTCATACTTCTCCCTCTCATATTTCATCTAGGCTTAGGAAACTCAATAGAAAAATCAGAGGAGACGGTTGTTCAGGCTCGAGCAGTCAGTGAGGTAGATCTTTCGAAAGCACAGTTTTCTCTAGTATTTTATGATAGCATTTAGATTCTTACTATTGAAATTTAATATTATAGGATCTGAGAAACCAAACCGAGATTTAACTAAAGTCGAATTCTCGAAATGGTAAGTGGTTCTTCCCTCCTATTTTTCTTCAAACAAAAATTATTCAAAATCCATTATTATTTTCTATAAAGCTATTTTTGATATAAAAATAGGTCTTGAGCATGCTAGATTAAATTTTTGTATATAAATGCGACCATGTGATCTATGTTTTGTGAAATTCATAAAATTCTTTTATGATTAAAAGTTTTTCTTTTGAAATTATGAATGGATTTGTATGCTCTGAAATTATTAGAATTTGTTGATAGGAACTAGTTCCAAGCCTCCTGTAGGGCTTTAAATATGCAGTGTTCTGTTCTGTTCTAGCCCACCTAGCGGGATAAACAGCTAGGAAATCTCTGAGCCCTTGTGGCTAAATATTTGTTCTGGCCTACCTAGCGGGATTAACAGCTAGGACTTGATCAAGTTACACTGATAGGTCCTAAGAAGTTCATGAGCATTAAAATACATTTGATTAAAATGTTTTATCTGGAAGTGATATTTGTTATATGACTTGGTTAAATAAATTGATCACATGTTTTATATATGTATTATTGCAACTTTCGTTTTTAAAAAGTGTACTTCGATTCAATCAAATCATGTTCTCTTTGAAATTGGTTTTACAAACATATATGTATTTAACATGCTCTAGACCGGTAGGGGTGTGAGAATTTATTGGGCGACTTAGTCGCTCATCCTATACTTTAAAAATCTTTGCAGAAGGTTTAGTTGAAGTGGAGGAAAACGACGAACCTTATTTGGAGTGGTGAAAATTGGTGGAAGCAGCGTAGTTTTTAGTAGTTTTATGTTTCTTAATTTTCCTTGTTATCTTAGACCTTGCTTTAGATTTTGTTTTCAATGGAGATGACGTTTCGAAATCCTATATTTTGTAATGCTTTGAGCTCTGGGCTTCGTGTCTTTGAGTCCTTCGGGCTTGGGGACATGGCCATCACGCGACCCCAATTTTAGGGGCATGACAGAGTATGTGATACGAGGGTCTTCTAGCCATATTTGCACATTTCGACTACGAAATTTGGCAGATGGATGTTAAAATTGCATTCCTCAATGGAGAAATTGAGGAGGAAATATATATGCAGTAGCCAGAGGGTTTTTTATCCAAAGAGAGTGAACACAAAATGTGTAGACTTCAGAGGTCCATAAATGAATATATATTTATATATATATATTTAAAGTATTAATTTTTTAAACCCATCAACTACTTAAATATGTATGTTTTTAAATATTTATATGTATTTGAATTTTTAATATATTTTATTTTTTCTGAGAATTTTTTAATGAATATCGTTAAAGTTACAGTCTTATGTTAAAAAGAAAATTACTTTGGAGAATAATATTGATAAGTCATAGATTGAATAATATTATAAGTACATAAACTAAAGCTAAACAAAACAAGTTATGGCATGTGGTGGAGTGGTTGAAATGATAATTTTAACTCAAAGGTCAAAGATTTGAACTTTTCAAGTAGGGGTGTAAGTTGAGCCGAGCCGGCTCGCGAGCATGGCGAGCCGGCTTGACTCGAGCTCGAGCTTCACGAGCCCGAGCTCGAGCCTCACGAGCCCGAGCTCGAGCCTGAGCCTGGCGAGCCCGAGCTTTTTCTCGAGCTCGAGCCTATTATTTCCTGAAAAAGCTCGCGAGCCTTATTCATAATTTTTATATATATTTATTTTATATTATAAATATTAATTATATATATTAAATATTTATAATATTTAATATATAAATATTTAATATTATAAATATTAATTATATATATTAAATATTTAATGTATAAATATTTAATATTATAAATATTAATTATATATATTAAATATTTAATATATAGGCTCGAGCTGGCGAGCTTGGGCTCATGAGCTCGAGCCTGGCAAATTCGCCAGGCTCGGCTCGTTTACACCCCTACTTTCAAGTGACAAAAATTTTAAACTTTGTCAATTTGGCACCATGTCATCAACTCATTGTCCACTTGGCTGCCACGTCAGCAATTTTCCCTCCATTATGAAAAATCCCCAATTTTGACATATATTGGTGGTTACGTCAGTAATTTCCGTTGATATGCACTGAAATTGCTAATTTTTTTTATCAATAATGTATCCAAATTGCTACCCCCATATTAGTGTACCAGAAAAATGTGTACGCCATATTGGTGTACCAAAATTGCAGGCTTTGTTTGGTTTTATTTTCAAACAATTTTTTGGCCAAAATTTTGGCCGAAACTTGTTTGCTTTATGTTTTTTTTACCAAAAATGATTTTTTTGGTCAATAAAAATTGTCAGCTATTGTCTCCCTATTTGTCTCTATTTTAGGGTGCCTACTAATTACATCAACTACAATATAATCATTTAAAACTTATATTATATTATATTTTTCAATTATAAACACAACTTTTCAGACAAAAACTTACATGATTTGACTGCTACAGTAATTTTGTTTCTTCTGAAAATAAAATCAAACATAAATCCAAACACATTTTCATCAAAATACACAACTTTCAATAAACCTTTTCACCAAAATTTAAAAAAAAAAAAACCCAAAAATAAAAGCAAAGCCGCAATTTTCCCACTATATAATGATGATGATGAAAAAAACTTGTGCAACTACAAGAAAACACCCAAAAAAAAAAACATTTCAACAAAGAAAAGCTTCTAACCTGAATATAATAGCACAATGCCCCACTGATAAACCCTTCTATCCAATTATTTGATTTCACCTCTTCCCGATTTGTCATCACCTTTTCAAAAGAGAAGAAACTATACGAATACGTAATAAAAAAATTAAAAAAATGTCATCTTGGATTCCTTCACTGTTTAATCCTTTCTCTGATGATGAAGAAGATGATGATCCAATGACCTCCTCGTCCAATCAAACCATCCCTAAAAGCCCTTCTTCCGGCGCTAAGGAAGACCTCTCCACCGTGTTCCGTGGTTTCGCTGCCTTTCTTGCGCCGCCGCAGCAGACGACGGAGACGATTACGGGAATGAAGAATGACTTGGCTGAAATTCAGGGCTCCTTCAGATCGGGCTTGTCCTTAATCTCGTCCAAACTTACTTCCAATTTGTTGCAGTTCCAGACTGAACTCGAGAATGGTGAGGCGGAAGAAGAAGAAGAAGAAGATGATGATGATGATGATGATGATGAGAGTGCAGTGGGAATTGATGAAGAAGCTGTCGATTTCGTTTCGAAAGTTTCTGGGCGGCCTGAGCTGTGGACTGATTTCCCTCTCCCTTTGTGTGATGGTAATTTTGCCAAACATTAATTTTGTTTTACTAATTTTGAGTTAATCAATTTGTGATGTTTACTGTTTTCATGATCTTAGCCACTGTCCAGTTATTGTGATGTTGGTTTGGATTCATGATAATGTGTATAGTTACTCCTACCATTTTTGGTGATAGGTTTAGAATCCAATTGATGGTATTTTCGGAGACGATATAATGTCGAAGAATGGTATTTAATACCTCAACAATTTATGTGATGAAGTTATCATCTCAATGAATGAATAGTTGGCATCTGTGTCATAAAATTTATGGAACAATTAAATTAATTCGTTTAAATGTGGTTAATTATCTGAATGCTACCTCATTGAAGAGCTGGTACTACAAAATTTAGAAAATTGCTTATCTAATACGACATGTTTTAACATATTAGTTTGCTGGGAAAGCTCAATAATTCATTTGGATGAAGCAATAAATAGGACTGGAAATATTGTATAACTGTTTGCCTTGGCAAATTAAAATTTTAAGGTAACTAAAGTTGTGAAACGGTTATGCTTGGCACGTTTCTATCTTCCTATTTTTCTTGAGTTTCAGATAGGGGACATAGTTTCATTCTTTGATAACTGTATTGTTCAACAAGATAATAATTGGTTTACTATACTATTTTACTAGTACACTATGTCTCATTCTACGGCTGGTCAATTTTTTTCAAGTGTGATTTAGTGATGTTTTAATAATTTCATGAAAAGAAGGAAGTCTATGAATTAATGATGGAGAAATAAAGGATAAAGAAGTGATTTTCTTGAGGCAGGCACATGCTTGTACAATGGACAATTTGCAGAACACAAAGTCTATCTACTTTTGACCCCGCAAAGTAATGTCAGAATTTCACCTGTGTCTGTAATCTGAACATTGTAGACTAAAAAAAATGTTAGATAAAATATATGCATGGGAGATATGGTAATGAATAATTATGATCTGTAATTCAAGCAATGAGTAGGAAAGGAGAAGGAAATATGGATATCCATAAATCTCATGGCTTTCATCTTGGGGCAGAAATTTGATTGACGAATCTTCCGAGATTGCAGCTTATTCATTGAAAATAATGGGCCTTAGGTGTTAAAAAAAAATGCTCTTTTGCCGCTATTTGAAACTTTATTTATCTATTTTTCATAAACAAAAACAAATAATTATCATACATTTCGGTGATGCATGAGTTGGTCCTGACCTTTAAATATATTATGTTACAGATTTTGATCTGTCTGACTATCAGAGAGAACATGCTGCAAATATTGACCATTTGGTACCTGAGTTTGTCACACTGAGGCTGAAAATCTGCAGTCAAATAAGTGAGGGGAAGTTTTGGCTTATATATTTTATTTTACTGCTTCCCAGGTTGAATGAACAGGACTCGAAGCTTCTATCAACTCCACAGGCAAGGCTTTATCTTAGTTTGGAGCTTTCTTATTAACCTATTTGTGCGTTGAAAGATATGCAACCTGCGTTTCTAGAACTGCATGCATGCTAGTTATTATTTGTCAAGAAGATGAACAAGAAAACATTTAGTTGATAATTCTGTAGATCTCTTGCATAATAGATCTACACTGCACTTCCTCTTATGAATGCTTCTCTCTTCTACTGGATTTTCAGTGCTAATGGATAATATCTAGATGCTTATTTTAGAGTGAGAATACCCGGAGAAATCCATTTGTTTCACTTATGTTGAAAATACTACAGCCAGTAATAGCTTAATTATTTTGAATGAACTATTCCAAGTCCTGGTAATGCGAAACCCGTTTCTGAAGCTACCTCTGGATTGCTAACTTTGATGAAATGTTAAGATGTTCAATTTTTTTATTATTTTGAGGTAAGAACAGTAACCCATCCAAACTTTTCACGTTGTTGCATTTTCTTTAATGATACTTTCTTATTTGAACTACACTATTTTTACAAAATTTTATATTTTAGCATTTTCCGGCGGAATAGGCGGAACATTCCGCAGGGATTTCATAATGTGCATCACATGTGGTCTTTAAGGATAAAAATGATACATTATCAGTTGAAACGATATTTTCTTGTGGTTTCATTGTTTTGAATTGTGCTATTCGAAAAATGTTGTTTCAACTTAAAATGGTAAAAATAGTGAATTACAAGGGCCATGAAATGTCATTTTGACCCTTAAAAGGGTCACATGCATTGTATGTAATGGAATTCCAATGAATATTTCGACGGAAAATGCTAAATGTATATAATTTTGTAAAAACCCGTGTACTTCAGAAAAGAAAGTGTAAAAAAATTGTTTATATAAAAAAGTCTAAAAAGGCGAAAAGTTGGGATGTGTTACTGTTTTTACCCCTATTATTTTTATACTTTTCTTTGGTTCAAGGGGAAGTGTACATATCGATTGAGCCTCTTTAATGGTTAATTCACTCATATTAGCTAGGAGGAAGATTTATGCTCTCCAGTCCTGGTGGAGGGATGTTACTTAAATTCATAATTCTATGATCTTGTTTTGTCAAAAGCTGTGTTGAATTGTCAACTCCGTTAAAGGATGATCCTGATTAATTGCTTGAACAAATTACGAGGGGTATCCGAAAGTGGTAAAAGTATATTTCACCCTAAACAATGCAAAAATATGAATAACAAAAACATAAATTAACATAACAAAGGATTTAAAAAATCTGAATGAAAAAAGACAACTTTGTCCATCCTTTGTTTTATCAAGGGCATTTTGGTAATTACACCAAACTTTAGAGGGTGTAGGTGCAGTTTGCTTAAAAAAAATGAAAAAAATCACACAAGACACAAAATCGGTTAGAATGGTGGGTTGGAATAGGCTGGTGTGGGGGCTTTACTTGGGGAAGAGGTCAATTCTGAGGCTGACTTTATTAAGTTGGGTGGTGGCGGGGACTTGGTGTTGATGGTGTCACGAGATTGGATGCTTTGGAGGTGGGGGGGAGGCAGCTGTTGTTGGGGTGGGGTGGCAATGGTTGGAAGGAGAAAGATGGGAGGGACATATAATTGCATTTAATGTATAATCTATTTAATTTTTTTAGAAAAACATATAATTGCATTTATGAGAAAATTTAAAACGGCAGAAACATCTCATTTAGAAATTGAAACATAGAAAAAATTTAGTCCAAAATCGATTTTGACTGGACCGAAGTGATTAATTGCGTTTGATATGTGATTTGTTGGATTCGATAAATTGGATATGAGCAAGAAATTTTCCAGAATCATTTTATTTACACCCTTCTAGTTTTCATAAATCACAAATTATCCCATTGGGCTTTGAAGGAGTCTTACATTTAAACCCAAAGTGCATTTTTGTCGGCTAAAATTGGTAAAAAATGCTCCAAAAGAAATCTCAGCTCGCTGAAAGGAATTTGTGAATACCGCCTCAATTTCTTGACAATGTTAACCAGAACAAAAATTTCAAATTCCAAAAATAACCCTAGGCCTGAAGCCCGAGATGAATGTCCTTCCAGATAGTCTCGGAATTGTAATTACACGCACCATTGTTGAATAGAGCTCTTTTGATTTCCATTGGTCCAGAGTAATGCCAATCTCTCAGATCAAATCATGATATCTTTCTGTAAAGGAGAGATTGACTGCTCTCATCGAGATTGATGTTTCTGGATGAGTGCCTGAAGTTGCGCCATCTTTTTGACAAAAAGGGAGTTCTCACAACTTATTTTGAAGGGAAGAAAGGAGAAAACCCCCCATGATATGCAAAAGCTCCCGAGGGAGGACTGGTTAAATCCCATGGAAGTATTTGTTAGATGGAACATACTTCAACTAGATCCCAAAGAAGTATTTGTTTGACAGAACACACATCAAGTAGACTGTGTAATTATGTACTTAAAGGTCGTTTTCTGATAATTAGACATAACCTCAAAGTGTGTAGATACATCACCCTAGTCTTATCAGAAGTTATAAAGATGCTATTGATCAAATAATTTTAAAAATTAAAAGAATTAAATATTAATAGACAAGTGAGCGATATCATGCATGCATTCGTTAGCTACATTTTAGAAGCTTCTCTTTCATCCAGTCGTGTTGGTATATTACATTTACTTAATAATACTTGTTAAACTAGTAAAAATAATTGAACCTTTCACTTTTAAAAAGCCATAAAATAGGGAGTGCAAATAAAATGTATACTTCAATTAAAAAAAATTCAATAACAAATGCAGTGGATTGGAGTTGCAACAGTTACTAAATTTAATACTTAACATAACTTTGTTCGATCAATTTTCATAGTGGTCGGTTTAAATTTTATTCAATATTTATCCAATCCAAGGAAGTCAACTACCCCCCCCCCCCCACCCACCCACACACAAACACATGTCACACACAAAATTGGGGTAGCTCCCTGCAAATCGTGCCTGGTGTATGGGGTTGGCCTTGGTGAGGTGGAGAAGGAAACCATAAATAACTTATTTATATTTTGAATATTGTTTATCTTTGATCTCATCCTGTAGTCTAAATAGTATGCTTGTTTGGAATACCAGAGTAAAAAGATCACTGTTAACTTGAGAATTTATCAAGTGAATGATCTTTTACACCTGTTTGCCCTCCTTTTCTTTGTTTTGTATTATAATTACGATAGAAACACTAACTGCATCGTAGGTGCTAACAACTTAGTTTAATCAATAGCCAAAGTATGGCGTTTGTATAGGAGAAATTTCATTCGAGAGTGACTTAGTATTTCACTTAGATATTGGTGGATTATAACATTTCTATGAAAGACACGTAAAAATTCACTTCCGTGTGCATATTTGTCGAGTGTTTATGTTTGACATTTATTGGGGTTGTTTTCTTTGTATTGTATAACCAGTGAGGGTTTGATAATGAAGCGTACATGTTTGAATATATGGTTAAGGCCGCACATAGAAAGTAGGGAATGAAAATTAATAATATGCCCACAGCACTTTGAAACATCGTTTGAATTTCTGGACTAATAACTCCACGAACACCATCCCTTTTTGACAAAATCGTGGCATTGAAAAATTGTGGTGGCTTATGGAGGTATTACTATTATAGTACGGTGATTGGGAAGTATAAGATCAATAATTCCAGTTGCTACTACCACTACTTGAAAGGAAAGACAGTGGTAACCAAAATTGCTCTTCTTATTGGTTCTGATTCTTTCATCAAAGAACTGCTGGTTTACTGCAAACATTATTAGAAAAGAGAGGCAACTCTGTTGATTCAAAGTAATTTGTTTTTCTGCAGGTTATTGAAGCAAGGGCGACACTTCTGAATAAACTTCAAAACAAGACTGGGGGAGCTAAGGAAACCTCTGAAAACCCCGAGTCTTCTGAAAGCACATCTCAGCATGAAGACTTATCAGCTCAGACTGTAAATGCAACTAAACAGAGAGATATTGTTAATGAATCGGAATCTGGCCTTCATTCCAAAGAGGAGGATGTTTCATTTAGTGATCTAGAGGATGATGACGACGAGAACGGTTTATCAGATAAGCTTAGAGTATCAAATAGCGAGAAAATTGCGCAAGGCCATGATTGGGTTGAGCTGGATGAAAGCTTTAGTTCTGAGGGTGGTAAAGAGAAGGTGGACCAATCCGCTTCTGCTTCAAAAGATAAAGAGTCGGAAAGTGAGGAGTCAAATGACTGGCTCACTGTTGATGATACTGATTTCGACAATTTGGCAGCTGTCTGAATGAACCTTTAGTATCTGTAAATTTGTTTATTTTTTTTATTTTTCAGTTTTCTTTTTCATTTGTGTGTAGATTCTTCTGTCTGGATAAAATCAGTTGATGCATTGGATATCTAATCAAGGGAATTGGCCCTCTTTGCCTTTTGCTGCTGCTGTTTTCGTCAATTCTATTTTTGTATATATATGTTATTAATAACTTGTCTGAGGCTTTAATATTTCAATTTTCAAATACAGAATCATTGTGTTCCATGATCATGCAGATACAAAATGTTGCCTGTGTGTGGTAATTGAATTTGATTTGTGAGGATATTTATTGTTAAATAATTGCTGAGGAGTTAAAACTGGAAATGGAAGATACAGTGCAATTTTTATGTGTTTTTTAACCGTCGAATGATAAACAAAATAAAGACATGAGTGAAAGCAACTGGTACGTAAAAGATGAACGAATTTGCATGGTAGTTGACAACTAGCAAAATTTGGAAGCTGCTTATCTGTTCACGTGATTTGGTTTTAGGGTTTTATTTGTATTCTTGCACCAGTCATTACCCGGCCCTATATAACAACTCAAGTCCTATGCACCAAAATCACATTAGTTTTGTTTCAAGAGAGGAACAGGAACATATATCCACCATGGAGATTTTAGCCATTCTTCTTATTTCCATGCTCTCATTTGCCTCTTCCACTTCTGTTGTTGAACCTGATTGTGGCTCCTGCTCCAATCCCCCCACTGTCAAGCCCCCTACCACCCACCCACCAGTTACCGTCCCTAAATTGCCCGTTCCACCGGTAACCGTCCCTAAATTGCCCATCCCACTTCCTAAATTGCCCGTTCCACCGGTAACGGTCCCTAAATTGCCAGTCCCACTTCCTAAATTGCCCGTGCCACCAGTGGCAGACCCTAAATTGCCCGTCCCACTTCCTAAATTGCCCGTGCCACCAGTGGCAGTCCCTAAATTGCCCGTACCACTTCCTAAATTGCCAGTGCCACCAGTGGCAGTCCCTAAATTGCCTGTCCCACCAGTAACAGTCCCTAAATTGCCCGTACCACTTCCTAAATTACCCGTGCCACCAGTGGCAGTCCCTAAATTGCCAGTCCCATTTCCTAAATTGCCCGTGCCGCCAGTGGCAGTCCCTAAATTGCCCGTACCACTTCCTAAATTGCCCGTGCCACCAGTGGCAGTCCCTAAATTGCCCGTCCCACCAGTAACAGTCCCTAAATTGCCCGTGCCACCGGTAGCTGTCCCTAAATTGCCCCTGCCGCCAGTAGCAGTCCCGAAGCTGCCCCTGCCACCAGTGGGAATCCCTAAGCTGCCCCTGCCACCAGTGGGAATCCCTGAATTGCCATTGCCGCCAGTGCTGAATCCGCCAACGGGAAAGGCCTGCCCGCCGCCACCAGGGAAAGAGAGCTGCCCCATAGACACACTGAAGCTGGGCGCATGTGTTGATCTTCTAGGTGGGCTGGTGCACATTGGGTTGGGGGATCCTGCTGTTAATGAGTGCTGCCCTGTAATATCAGGGCTTGTGGAAGTTGAAGCAGCAGTGTGCTTGTGCACTACCCTTAAGTTGAAGGCTCTCAATCTCAATATCTATGTCCCTCTTGCTCTTCAGCTGCTCATCACTTGTGGCAAGACACCACCTCCTGGCTACACTTGCTCTCTCTAGAATTCAAGGTTCACTATTTATATTTTATTTAATTTTTATTGTTTCTATATATACATATTTATATTTGCATGTTGAGTACAATTCGTTTATTTCTGTTTTTCTAATACACCTATAATAATAATATAGAAAAATTAATAAGATAACAATGAATAGACTTCAGATAGTCTATGTTTCTATATATATTGCTTTATAAATAATTATTTGACTGATAATATATGTATATATATATATATGTGCAAAGTCCAACTTGACTTAATGTCTAAGTAACTATTTTGAGGGTGGGACTAAAAAGACATATCTCGATTTATTTCTGTTTCTTGGCTACCTGTAATAATATATAGATTGTTTAAGCAAATATTGATACGCCATTGTACGTTTTATTTATGCAGGTTAATTTCTGGCTAGATTGATCAAAGAATTCAAACGACATGAGAGGATGTCGAGTTCTCAGTTTCATCTTATTACTGCTTCTTGTTGTCTCCCATTTTTAATTTGATTAGTTAATCGTTTGCCATTGTTCAACATCATTTGATTGTAAAAAATTATTTCATTATTATTGTAATTTAATTTTTAAGATAAAGAAACCATCAAAGGCTGATGTTTGTCCTCGAATATTTAATTATCTATTTATTAACTGAAAGCTTGATAGAATTACCAACTGTTTTGTTATTAATCCATCATATTATAAGGAAGTTCATTATATATTTGTTTCTATTAAGTAACTATAAAAATAAAATACCGGGGAGGCCAAGAACTAGTAAGCAATCATCAATTCAATATCTTCTTATATTTCAATTCTCCAACTTCCAGTAACAATGGAAAATTCCTTTAGGCTACAATCACTCCAACAATAATAATGTTAATGTCTAACATATTAATTGATAATGCCAAATTTATCACTAAATATGAATAATACACGACTATAATTTTTATTTTCCCTTGATAATGAATTTTAGTGACGATAAAATTTTCTAAGTTTTCACTACTGACAACTAGTTACACATGTTTAGTGACAACACAAATATAGGAACAGTTATATTTGTTTTACTAATTTGGCAATACACGTTTCATTATTAATTGTCAATAGTTACAATAATTTCTTTGTCATTAATAGTTACGAGCAACAATTTATATAATCGTCACTATTAAACTTGGTAAAATCATATTTTTGACTAAATATATTTTTTTGTCACTCGATTAATAATTAATGACACTTTAATATTATCATTTAACATCTTAACATCTTGTCACTGATGTTTTATTTTTCTTATAATGAATTACATTTGCTTGTTCTTCATTGATAAAATAATAAAATGACAATAGCAAATTTGTCACTAAATATACATTGTGAATGAGAATCATGATTTTTGCTTTATAAAAATGATGACTTTTAGTGATAATAATTATTTTTAAATTGTTAATATTGATGATTGGTGACAACACAAGTATATATAGTAACAGCTTATTTGTTGACACCCTGTAAAAAAAAAAAAAGGTTCAAGAAAAAACTTATATATATTTATTTTTTTGAAACATAGAAAAAACTTTTATTTGTAAACACTAAGTCCGCACTAAATATACGATTATTATTATTATTATTAACAACTGCGATAACTTCTTTGTTACTAATTGTCATAAATGACAACTTATATACTATTATTGTTATTATTCAACTTTTGAAAATTGTTTTTGTGGATAAAAAAAATTATTTTCACTCAATATAACGATGACAACGTTAACATTGTTATATAACATCTTATTAATTACAATTTTTAGTGTATATGATAGCCTACAATTACATTTGCTTAGGGGGTCTACTTTTGGTCTGACCATATAATTTCCCAACATTTGCTCATTTTTCAATTTTTCAACTTGACGTCCTTAACAAAAACATTAAATAAAATGTATTGTAAGGCTTGTGAACAATAAAACAAAGAATAATATTAGGTTTAGGGTTCTTATATTCTGAATTATTACCGACGTATTTAATTCATATAAAATATAAATTACAACAAATTGAGTCCAGAATTTTAAAAAAATATAATTTTTCTTAATAAAAAGAAATACCATTGGTTGACTATTCATAAAACTAATTATTACGTTTGCCATTGTGATCCAAAATAAAAATGTACTCGTCCTGCATCTCAATATTACAAACTCATTTTTGACTTAGACCCGAATGTTTTTTAATAATGAAATCAATAAGGAGAAAATTACAAAACTGCTCCCATAATTCACGAAAAAAACAACTTTGATACCAAACTTTTTAAAATAACAATAATAGACTCAAATCTCAATTTAATTTTATAAAGATAGTCCCCCGGTCAATTATAAATGAAAAATAAAAGGATGAAATTGTTTTTGGAGGGAAATAAAGTACCAAACATCTTTTATTTGTATTTAAGGTTAAACACACACACAAAAGTGGGCAGGAAGGTGGAAAGAAAGCAAATTAGAGGGGTTAATTGCATATATAAAACCCCCCTGTGTTATTTTAAAAATGCTAAAACCCCCCGTGTTAACGAAATAGGCTAATCACCCCCTGTGTTCTTATAAAGTCTACAAAAAAGCCAAATTTTGTTAAAAAGATAGAAGAAAATATGTGTTTTTTGGATGAATTAGCACTATCTACCTTTTATATTGTATAAAGAATATATAAATGACAAATGAGCATGTCAGTAAAGGTGAAAAACATGAAAAACAAACTCATTTTCTAATGGAATTTGACTTTTTTGCAAACTTTTTAAGAACAAATGGGAGTAATTAGCTTATTTCGTTAATACGGGATTTTTTTAGCATTTTCAAAATAACACAGGGAGGTTTTATGTAATTACCACCAAATTAGAGCCATGTTGTATTTTGAATTGTGTGCGTTTGACCTTAAATATAATAAAATGAGTTTTTTACTTGGTTTTCTTCAAAAAACAACTTCATTCCTTTATTTTTCTCCAAAAAATATTGTTATAGTTGGGTGGGGGGAGTCAGATTTAACGGTTAAAGTTGTTTTTTTGGCCCATAAATTACGATGGGACTAGTTTGTAAAATTAAGTTGAGTTATGGGACTATTTTTGTCATTTAAAAAGTTTTGGATCAAAATTATTTTTATCGTGAGCTATGGACTAGTTTTATACTTTTCTCAATCATAAGCGCGTTGAGTGTTTTTATAATATTTCTCTATTAAAAGATGATGACAGGTTAGCAGTGTCTCACCATTGATTTATGTGATAGCATGATGTTGTAAAAATAAGGTATTACATTTTCTGAAATGAAGCTAAAAGCTCGTTAAAAAAAAAGTATAAAATGTGAAGTGAGTGTTTATATATATATATGATGAGTGATAATAATCTTTATTTTGCTACATTAACAATTTTTATTGACAAAAATTCATTTTAAGTTATTACTATTAATAATTAGGGAAAAATTGCATTTTTAGTCCTTTAATTTTGCTCAAGTTCAATTTTGGTTTCAATCGTTACGGATGTTTCACATTTAATCCTATAACTTTCAAAATCTCTCACATTTAGTTCCGAATGGAGTTTCGTCCATAATAGTTACGGTCAACTCCATTAGTCAACCTTTTGACTACATTTTTTGGGAGATTTTATGTGTGAGTGGCACGTAATATTAAATCGAAACATTGTGATATTGAATATAATTTTTATGTGAGTGTATTCATGCACGAATTCTCCCCCGAAGAACCGGTCAAAAGGTTGGTTAATGGAGTTGACCGTTAAATTTTAGATGGAAACTTCGGTTTGGACTAAATGTGAAACATTTTAAATGTTATAGGACTAAATGTGAGAATGAGACCAAAATTGAACTTGAGCAAAGTTATAGGACGATAAATGCAATTTTGCCTAATAATTAGTAACATATTTTTAGTGAAAACACAATATATAATGACAACTTCTTTGTTAAGACAACGTATATACAATTGTTATCACTATTAAATTTTTAAAAATTATTTTTAAAGTAAATATATATATATATATAATTAGTGACAATTTTGATATTACCACTACTTTCACATCTTATCATTCATATATAACAAAATATGAGTAATAAATTTACCATCAATGGAGTATTTATCCTAAAATACAAAATATTTGTGGTCAATATTTGCTGTCTTAAAGCAAGGGTGTGGCCGAGTTGGTCACTAAGGCTTTATGTCATGAGAATTCACCCGAATTCGAAACCTCATGAGATGCTGGTAGAGGGTATTATCTTCCGTCCCGCCATGGGGGGCCCTACGCTTATCGAA
Organism: Buddleja alternifolia; assembly: GCA_019426215.1. NCBI lineage: Eukaryota > Viridiplantae > Streptophyta > Magnoliopsida > Lamiales > Scrophulariaceae > Buddleja > Buddleja alternifolia. The sequence goes on from CM033401.1 coordinate 20,234,689, forward strand.
CTCGTCGCCTATGAGTAACTTAGGGCAGCTTACCTCCACACGTGGTTTGCGGGCTATTGCGTGTGGACAGGTTTGTTCTGCGGGGAGACCGGCGAAAATTTACCTTGGGATATCCAAAAAAAATATATATATATATATTTGCCGTCTTATTCTTTTGTTAATAGTAAGTGTAATATATACTTACAGTTTGCTAAGATGAGTTGGATCTTTAGTCGGATATTGGATAATATACAACCAATGAGGACATGCCACGATAACTCTAAGCAGTAAACAGGATACACCCATTGCATGCATGTGTTGTGGGGCACGCATCATCACTAAATGTCAACTAGTTTGGATCTTGTGCATCAATTATGTGTTCTTTTTTATTTTTCCCGGTAAGCTCATCAATTATGTTCCATATTATAGTGGCCAAAGGTAAAATATATCTTCATAAATAAATAACTTATGTGAATTTTATATAGATGGTATAAATGTGTGGTGCAGAGTGCCCAAAAATAACGCAATCACAAAATACTTTTGTCCTCATTTAAGGATTCACGTTAAATTAATGCGATATCACTGCTAAATTTATTTTAAATAGTTTATAAGCTCTAAGTAAGAGGGTATTTGGCTAAGCTTATCCAAAACATTTTATAAGCTCCTATATCTTATAAGATGTTTTAGGAATTTATAAGATGTAACATCTTATAAGATGTTTAAAAAAAGGTGGGGTTGAATTATTTTTTTAAAAACAGCTTATAAGACCCAAACATTTTATTTTTTGATCTTATAAGCTATTTTTAAAAAAAAATTGTCAAACAAATTTATAGAACTTATAAGCTATAAAACATCTTATAAGATGTTTAGAGGAGTTTATAAACTTAGCCAAACACCCTCTAAGATGTTTTTGGAGTTTATAAGTTTTCCAGCTTATAAGATTTTAAAAAATAAGATAAAATCCCAACTTATTTTTTAAAATCTTATGAGCTCCTAACATCTTATTTTAAGAGCTTATAAGTTGTTTCACCAAAAAATTTACCAAACATTATGTAAGAGCTTATAAGCTCTGAAACATCTTGTAAGATGTTTTAAAAAGCTTATAAGCTTAGCCAAACACTATCTTCCAAACACTATCTTAGTGCATGCATTAATTATTGCACACATATATATATATATATATATATATATATTAAGTTTCAATGCAAAGTTGTTGCTGGGGCATAAAATTAATTAATTGATAAAACCAACTATGAACATGACAAATCCATCCCATTCTGCGGGACAAACTTGCAAATTACAGAATGAAGGGGCACATGAAGTTTGTTTGTCTTTGCCCTTTTACAATCCGTGGTCCTTATAACTTTACACTTGCTCATCTTTTGCTCGTCGACGACTCTATTCTTCTCTTCTTTTTATCCTTTTCCGGGTTTTGCCTTTTCAACGAATCCTATGTACTATTGTTATTTATTTATTTTTGATGGAAATGTACTATCTCCAATTTTGATAGTATCATATTTTGATTTAGTGCCTTATCTCCAATACACGATTGATCAAGATACACTTTTAAATTAAGGAATAAGCAAAAGAATATACATGAGAAAGAAATTTAAACTTTAAACACATGTAATACATAATACATAATAAAATAGATGATCGATAAATGACATAGTACAATGAGTAATTTCTATATATAATTAACATGGAGATAAATACATCATAACCTCCTATGATATATCGAATTCTTCAAAAGTCTTCCGGTGATAAAAAAATTCACAAAATACCCCTCTGCATTTAAAATAAAAGTTACTCACCACCTCCCTCAACTAATTTTGCCCACAAATTTTAACATAAAGAATATCATTTGGGAAAGCACCTTTGATATTATATGTCGGCCGTGGACAATTTAGCATGACCAATGACTCCCATTAAGTTCGGAATGATTTTTCATATAATTGGTGAATGCGGTATAATTGAAGATATGTGAAAAAATGCAACATGTCATTTATTTTAGAAAAATCGTCCTAGAGTTGGAGATTGACTCAGGAATATTAGATCGTTAGAATTCTTGTTAACTTACGAATACAAAAATATTAAATGTAGTCATTATATTTGAGTATATATTAATACAGGCTTAAAAAGTATTTTAGTATTTTTTTCCTAAAATTTATAAAAGTAATTCAGATAAGACCGAAACTTGAGGGTAAAGTCTACATTTATCCGTTGAGGACATGAATTTGTTAACTAGCACTGGGATAAATGCAGAAAATCTCCCTACATTAATGCGAAATTGCAAAAAAAACACATATGTTAACGAAATAGACTAAACACCACCATATTATTCAAAAGTCTGCAAAAAGTCACTTTTTGTTAAAAAAAAAGAAATATGTATTTTTTGGGTGAACTAACACTATTTTACCTTTTATTTTTTTTGGAGAGTGTATAAATGACAAAAAAGCATGTCACTAAAGGTGAAAAAAATGAAAAACACTCATTTTTTTTTCAAAAAAGTAACTTTTTGCAGACTTTTGAATAACACGTGGTGGTATTTAGCCTATTTCATTAACATATATGTATTAACACTGGAGGATTTTTTGCAACTATCCCCTGGCACTGATTTGAGGAGTCAAGTCGGTTCAAAGCCTAAAAGCTAAGGCCTGTTTATAATTTTTAATTCTATTTTCTATATCATAAATCATAGAAGGCCAGTGACAACGTCAGAAGATCTCATAATATCAGAGCAATTTTATCTCTTGACTTTGTTACCCCTCAATTAATCTATCATCTTCTCCATTGAAACCCTCCTTTGTTTCTCTCTACCATGATGCTCTATCCTCTCGTCACATATGATACTCTACCTGTAACTTGAGTCGAACCGGCTTGTGACACTAGCGAGCCAGCTCAAAACGAGCTCGACTCGAACTCGAGCCAGATTTCTCTGTTCGAAGCTCGCGAGTCGGCTCGCGAGCTTTTGTATTAATCTTTATATTTTAATATTATTAATTATATTAATAATATATTATATTTTAAAATCTTTTATTTTATATAATTAATTATATTATTAAAAATAACAAAGACACTCAAAATATAAACAAAATTGAACCCAGGTTCGCGAGTCAGACTCGAGCTCGCGAGCCTAGGCTCCAGTTGAGCTGATCTTTTGGCCAATGAGCTCGGGCTCGTTTAGTAAGGTTTGAGCCCGAGTTCGAGCCTGGAAAAATCACCAGGCTCTGCTCAAACTCGGTTCGTTTACCCCCCTAACTCTACCAGTGGGTTTCTCAACAATAACATACGCCATGAATAGCCTATTTATTTCTTCAATATATAATGGCGAAATAACACGCAATCATACAAATTTATCACACAGTTATATTGCCACATAATGGAAAGAAACAACATAAAATTATTTTTAGGAAAAAATTTCATATAGAATAAAAATTGGTTCAATTTGCAAAATATCACTCGGTAAACTTCTTATATCCATGAGTAATACATAAGCTACTTTGGGCTAGTTTAGAATTGCAAAAATGAAATGAAGTTTATCAGAAATTAAAAAGAAAAAATTATCAAAGAAGGTAATTGAATAAAACTGAAGAATAACTGTGTCTAATAGAAGTAGCAAATTACAGAGGATCAGCAATGATGGCCGCTGGTTGAAGGAAGGATATTATACAAATTTATTCTGTAGCAAAAAGGAAATATTTAGGGTGGGATAATATAGTTAAAATTGCTATGGCATTATGAGATCTGCTATAGCATTATCACCGGCCATCACAAAATCATAAAAAACCTCATAGTCACTACAAAATTATTTTTATCCAAATTCATTTTTTCTCGACTTCACTTTCCTTTTCCTCTATATAATTACATATCAATCACTACATTCATCATTTCATACAATCATCAATCAATAATAATTTCCTTTACCTCAACTAATACTTTTCTCTTTGTTTTTCATACTTCACAATTTTTAATTTATATTTAACCTATCACTCATCAAACCAGTCATTTTTTGTTTGACACATTTTACAAATTACAACCGTTTTTAGAAACATAAACAAACATAATACTGTATTATTAATACACATCACAACATTTTTCATATGAATTTTCGTAGCACGCATTTCCAAGAAATTTTCAGAATTTTAACACATAGACATAAATAAACAATGTCTTAGCTTGATTATTTTATGCCAGAGTTTTCACAAAAACAAATGTTAGTTTGCACAATTCAGTTTCCCGCCAAAACCGAATAGAAAATCAAAAATTGAGTCAAAATCGAAACCGAACTGAATTACCAGTTAAGTCTACATCTACCCATTGAGGACATGAATTTGTTAACTAGCAGTGTTTGAGGAGTCAGGTCGGTTCAAAGCTAAAAGCTAAGGCCTTGTATGTTTATATTTTTTAATTTTATTTTCTATATCATGAATCACAAAAGGTTGGTGATAACGCCAGAGCAGATCTCATAATGCCAGAGCAATTTTACCATCTTGCCTATATTACCCCTCCACTAATCTATCATCTTCTCCACTAAATCGGCCTCCTTTCTTTCTCTCTATCATGGTGCTCTATCCTCTCGTCACATATGATACTCTACTAGTGGGTTTCTCTGATAGGGTTATGCCCTCAATGCCAACAAGAAATTAGATTGTACAGAGCTATTTATGTTATTTGTACAAACGTATTATTTGAAATAAATGGTACCCATATTTGTTCATATAAATCTTAATTGACATTAATAAGTATTGAACATATAATCTAATGTAATCTGGAGAAATCTTTTACTCCTTGGGTATATAAGGAGAGGGATACTGGAAAAGTTAGATTACATAAATGAGTTCGCAAATCAAAGATTCTCAATTGCACATTAAAATTGGACTTGTATGATATGAATTTTGACAATGAGTGTCAATCGATTACTACGCATAAGTGAGAATCACTGTACAATGATGGGAGTTCATAACAAAAATATGTCAATGAAATAGATATATTTGAACATGGCTCATTGTAATCCTCCTATCACATGAAATTTACGTGGTGATTGTCAATTGTAGGATTACTGATCATGATAGTATGTGTGAACCTTACACCTGAGAAATCACGAACAATGTACTTGCGACACTGAATTTGTAATTAGAGTAGTTAGATCGCGGGGTCGACACGAAGTGCAGTATCAGTGGGAAAGTAACAATTGTTCGGTGATAACCAAAATGACATTCACTGTCTCAAGCAGTAAACGAGTTTATGCCCTATGCGACCATGAGTATATGAAATGACAAGTCTTTGACGAAAGCATACAAAGTATCTCGTGTGGAACAAGAAAGGTAGTTCGATAATTTCATGTTACACTGGTTAATGTCCAGTCATTTGAGTTTGACACATTCCATAACTCTCACTCGATTGGACTAGACTTATACTGATATGAATTCATGACTGGAAAAGTTCGTAACGATCTTTTATTTCGTTCTCAATTGGATTTCGATACGAGTCCATTAGACTGGTTTGGAAACACCCACATCCTTAAATTCTCCCATTTTCGATTGAAACGAACCTAAAAATTCACGCTTTCAAGTGGCATATGAACTCATCCAATATTTGTCCAAGTGATATACCAAGTCATTGAATTTCCTCCAAAATCAAGAACACAATTTGGGGCCTCATTCCGGTGATATATTGTAGTCTAGATTTGACAGATATGAGTGCAGTCCAAATTTGCAGGGACATAGAGAAAAAAATATATAGGACTAGTACTGCAGAGCAGGGTAGGAAATATATAGGGTACATCCCAATTGATCTATGGAGAATCAACCCTCTTCTCACTCAATACTCCACCTCCCTATCTGCATAATTATAATAAATCAAACAACAAAAATTTAGGAAAGCAGCCAAATAGCCAGAATTTGGAATTATTTATGTGTGTGTGTGTGATCGGTTGATAAGAAGCACAGAAAAGCTAGAGAAAAGTTGTTAGCTAGCTAATTAATATAATAATATATATATATATACGTACCCATTCAGGACACATTGATTTGTAATAGTGGGCAACCTTTTTGCATTCTGGTGCCTCACTTCCTCTCTCTTGGATGCACTTGTGGTATTCATTATAACTCTCATAACAGCGCCGCATCGGATTCGATGAATTCTCCAATTTCTTGGAAGACCTACTGCTTTCGGTCTCCACCTGCATACATCATACGTGGCAATGATATATATGATTAATAAATAGAAAAAATTACACACGGACCCCCTAATTTATGGTAATTACCAAAATCTCTCCTCATTTATTGGGAATTACCAACACACCCTCTCAAAGGGTCTATTTAGAAGGTTTAGAGAGATTAAAATTGTAAAAAAAAATTAAACATACAGAGAGTGTAATTGTAAGAAATCGTTAACATAAAGGGGTGTGTTGGTAATTGCAAATAAGTGAGGGAAGTTTTGATAATTAAAAAATAAGTGAGGGGATCTGTATGTAATTTTCTCTAATAAATATGAAGTTAGGGACGAAGCTTGGGGCGGACGGGTCCATAATTTTTTTATTTTTGAATTTTTCGCTCGCAAATCGAAAAACATCAAGCTTAATTTTGTCCTTTTTTCCTTCTTTTCTTTACGCGAACTTCAATTTCTGACTCCGACCCTGAATGGAGTATATAATCTGAAATGAATAAGGTAGGTAGAGAGAGTACCTTAGTGTTGGTGGAAGAGGGGGGTGGGGCTCTGGATACTTGGGGTGATTGCTGAGGTGGGCGAGGGGCTTGTTCTCCTCTAGCCACTTTGTTAACATCTCTACCTCTCATCTTATCATGAGGTTCCACTATGGATCCTACTCCTGACATTCTCACTAATTACTTACACCACTATATAATTATATATATATATATATATATATATATATATATCAACCATGCACCTTCTTCTCTAATACTCTCTCTATGTTTTCCTTTTCTTCTCATCAGAAAACAGATTTATATAAATTAAAGAGCAATTAAGTAGTGATGAGGTGGACTACTTGTGTACCTTGTCATCATATGATATGGTATAAAAGCCATCTGGCATTATTGCACCGTATACGTGTCTAATGGGGAGCGCATGCATGCATGCTGCTATCCTCTGTTGAATTTTATGCCCATTTTTTTATTAATATTTTCCTATTAGACTAGAAAATAGTGACCTTCAGTTTCACTTTGTTTACAAATGTATTATTTTAGATGTTACCATTTATTTGTTTCGAAAATAAAAATAAATTCGATTAGGGTGGATCCAATTGCGTGTTTCGAGCCCCGCGATAATTCTTATCTTAGAATTATCTTTCAACCCCCGCGCTCGAGTTCGATGCGCTAGACGGTGGTCCAGACTTTAACACTTCGACGTGTTATTTAACTTAGTTGTTAGGACCGCAATTGACTGAAATGTTTATCGTCTTCGAATGACACAATAATACAGTGAAAGAAAGATTCAAGTACAGATAAAAACTATCTCTCTGATACTTAAATCTGACACAAGATAATCTTATGCCTACGTAAGAACCTTTCGATCAAATGTATTATTTTAGATGTTATGTATCGTCTTCGGATGACATAATAATATTATAAAAGAAAAATTCAAGTCCAGGTAAAAACTATCTCTCTGATACTTAAATCTGACACAAGATAATTTTGTACCTACGTGAGAACCTTTCTTTTTCAAAACGATGTTAATGAATAGAAAGCTTAGGTCAAGATACAAATTACTGTCAAATACTGAAATCTGAAAGCATGTAATCTATACCTCCATAGAAGTCTTCGATTCGTAAAAATTACAGGCAATCGAATGCCGATACAAGTCTTGAAAAGGCAAATTCCTTCGAGTCTAATACTAAATTACATTACGGCTACTCCTAAATTATGCTAAGAGCTACTCCTACATTACGCTATGAACTACTCCTAAGAAAACGAAAATGCAAAAGTCTGGTGATCTTGCGATGTCTTATTTTTGTCCGCGGCTCGTCTATATATGGGTCTTTTGAGGAACCGTCTTCAACTCACGTTCCTTATATTCGGGAACCGTCTTCAACTGTCCTCAACTGCTTTTTCAAATCTTTTTAAATTGGCGCGCCCCTTGCAGATGATTGGCTATTTGGACTTCAATTTATTTTTCAGATTCGATTCTTGGGCTTTTGTCAGTTCAGCCCATGTTTTTGCCATTTTCTAAAATCAATGGGCCTTGTTCGATTCGAAACAGGGTCCAACTTCCTTCCTTTCGAATTTCTATAGTTTGGGTTATTTGGGCTCTGTAATTCGAAAGTCCAAATTATTTTATGGTGTAAACACACTTCACAACCACTACGGCGCAACCGTCAATCGCTGCTCTAATAAACGCATTTTCATTAATCTTTACAAAACATTAATCATTGTATTTGGATAAAACCCAAATAAGAGTGGTAGGTTAGCTCGAGCTCCAGCTATTTCGAACTCGAGCACACTTACAATTGTTCATAAACTCGTGAGTCAGCTAGTAAAAATAATACTAACATTTCATAAAAGTAGTACTTCAAATTTTTTACACAACATATCCTAATGATACTCATTTTATTTTCTTATTAGGTTTGAATCATGCTAAACAACAGCAACAATATGTAAGAAATATTATGTCTCATATATTAAATTACATATTAGTATTTTGTCAATATTAAAGTCTATTTGACAAAATAATTAATTGTCTAATATTATGTGATTAAATCTTAATTGGTTATTGAAAAGACATGACTTTACTCAATGTAAAGTCATTACTCTAAGTGAAGAAGTGCCTTGATTGAAGGCAATCTTAGAGTTTTAATATAAAGAGGATTGGTCCTCTCTCTACCTCTCTACACTCTACATTACGCAAAGTATACGTTGTATTCTCCATTATTGAAGAGGGGTCAAGGGAGAGAAATCAATCTTTCTCAAGAGACTTTGCAGCAAATCAAAGATAAAAGACTACAAATAAAAGCCATGAATAAAGGTTAGTGTTTTATTCATTATGATTATCGAATTATGTGAAAATCATGAAGTTCACGATTATGGGAATCATGTAATTGTATGTGAAATTTAACTGACATGTGGTATCAGAGCATGGTTTATGAACTCTTGATTTTCCAATTTATGAATTGTTGCAAGTTAAGAATTAAAATTTCCGCTGCAACTTTGTAGTTTGATATTGCTAATTAAGATTTTAAGTTTTCACTGTGTTCGACTTGTATATAATGTCTTGTAAATTGTTGGTTTTATCTGAAAGACGTAGTATAATTTGTAGTGAAAAGCCCATATAGAAATATGATTAATGTTTCATGTTTTTTGTAAAGGATAAGAATATATACGCAGTGAGAATAGGGCTTGTATGGTTTTATTTTCATTTTCAAATCTCAATTTTCAATCACTTTGAAAACCCAAAACATGCTTGGGCCAAGTAATTTTATTTCTTTTTTTAGTTTTCAATTTCCAAATTTTTGGGAATCAAACTCATGAAAAATGAAAACCGATCTTGCTGCCACAGGCCACACCCCCCAAAATTTGCTCTACAAGAAAGTTGAAAGTCACACCATCCCATGAATCTCGCTGAACCTTCAATTTTCACACACACACACACACATATATATATATATATCAATATAATTAACTATATTACAAACTACAAAAAGTTTACTTTATGTCAAATCATGTATAATTTTTTATTTTTATATCTCAAAAAAATATCTATCCAATCAGATTTTCATGCTTATCACATTTTTTCGTATAAAAATCCACACAAAGTCACATACATCCAAATATATTTTCATTTTCAACCTATAAATTAACAAATCAAAAACAATCCATCCAAACATATTTTCAATTTTAACACAAAAATTAATAAAAGTTTGAAAACTCATTTTTCTAGATTTTTCCTTGAAACTGTGCTTAATGCTTATGTTTATAGTTACATAAGTTATCGTGCTTGGAATTTTCTGGAAACGGATTAGATGAATGATCAAATGTCCTTCAAAAGTTTGATTAATGTTTTGGTTCCTGAATATTTTGAGAAATATTAATTCGAAGCCCATTTGGAAAGTTAGAACCTGTACGGATACTTTAAAACTCCAATTACTTACATATAGATGTATTTTGCATATTTCAAAAGAACCATATATGTAAACATATGATCTTGGTGTGTATATATGTATATGCGAAACACATTTATGCTATGAGGATAATTTTGCATGGTTTGGGGAAAAGTAAGAAAGCAATACTTCAGACTTTCGCTATAGTAAATGTTACTACTGATGCGATTCTTTTGAAAAAGTGGGATCATGATTATTTTCTCATGAAAAGTTTTCATTAGTGAATATATTTTCTATATTAAGTTTAAAAATTTCAATGCATATTAAAGTTTGCATATGAAATCTATTTGATAGATAATTTGTTAGTCACTAAAGTGACTTTATCATGATGGTTGTAGATTTCAATGCATAGTACAAATTTTTTTAATTACCCATAAATTTTATTCTCATAAATTACAGAGATATATGGGTATATTGAAATTTATTATTATAAGACATTCGGGAATCGCCCAAACGTTGATTCATTGTTCTTATAATATATAAATATAATCGTTAAGTTTGGTATGTTGTATTAGGTTTATTTTGTATATCCAAAGATAACAAATAAATCTAATATTTACATATATTTATGATTTATATATATCTTAGTATATCCTAAAAGAAAACTTTGATATATAGTTATAGTATTTCCATGAAAGGTGGCATTGATTGAAAAATAATTTTTTTTATCGATATCAACGAAAGACTTTTTGATGACTCATTATGACTTAGAGTTACACCAAATGAATGTTAAATTATCTTTCTTAATGAAGATTAGATGAAGGAGTTTATCGATTAGCCTAAAATGTGTGTAAGCTTAACATGTCAATTCGCAGACTAAATCAAGCTTCTTGTGTATGTACATGAAGATCGGTGGGAGCTTGTTTATTTTCTTAGTCTTGTATATAGATGAATTGATGTCTTACTAATTGCTACTAAATATCTTGATTTATTACATGAAATCAAGATATCTTTCTAAGAACTATGAAAGATGACAAAGAGGCCATGTGTGATAGGAATTGAAATATTCCATAATGAATCACAATGATTGTTTGGATTGTCTCATAAAGTATATATGGATAGAGTTTAAGAAAGATGTAAGATGGAAATGTTTTGTAAAGATAGTTCCAATTCAGAAGGGAGATGAGTTTGGAATTATGCAACGTCCAAAGAATGAATTGGAACAAGAACATATGAAAAGAATTCATTATGTATGTGATGTTGAGAGTTTGATGAATCTACAAACTTATATTGTATCACATTCTTCTTGAAAGAACGACAAGTGTTTTAAGGGTGTTATGCATATGAAAATTATGTATCTTGTCGTTAAAGAAAAATTCAGAAACAAAGAGTGTCAATCAAAACATACTAGCACCATTTGCCCAAGATATTAATGAGCATGTCGAAAGAAAGGCATTATAGATTACTGCCTAAGATATTAACGAGCATATCGAAAGAATGGGCATTATAGGACGTCATAATTGAATTATGTTATATGCATATTAAGTTATCATGTGATACTCTTGAGCTCAATTAAATATTTCTGAAATCTCCTGTTTTTCTATATTGTATACATTATTGAATAGAAGTATGATAGCAGGAGTTGTCTTTGATAAAGACATTAAAGATGGACCTTTATGTCCTCTTCAGTAAAGATTATGATTAATTAGAAATTGATATCGTAGTACATGGAAGGGACTATGTCAAACTAAGTGACGTACAACCGCCATGACTCACATTAATTTTGACTTAATCATGATATTTTGGTAAAACCAATTTTAAGGAAAAATTTAGAATAATTTTTCTGTGCACGTTATGTTTATTCTAGATTATAAAAGCAAATATATGAGCCAAGTGGGAGAATGTAAGAAATATTATGTCTCATATATTAAATTACATATTATTATTTTGTCAATATTAAAGTTTATGTGACAAAATAATTAATTGTCTAATATTATGTGATTAAATCCTAATTGGTTAATGAAAAGACATGATTTTACGTAATGTAAAATCATTACTCTAAGTGAAGAAGTGTTTTGATGGAAGGCAACTCTTAGAGTTTTAATATAAAGAGGATTGGTCCTCTCTCTACCTCTCTACACTCTACATTACGTAAAAGGCAAAAAACATTCTGATAAAAGTATACGCTATATTCTTCATCATTGAAGAGGGGTCAAGGGAGAGAAATCAATCTTTCTCAAGAGACTTTGCAGCAAATCAAAAATAAAAGACTACAAATAAAAGTCATGGATAAAGGTTAGTGTTTTATTCATTATGATTATCGAATTATGTGAAAATCATGAAGTTCACGATTATGGGAATCATGTAATTGTATGTGAAATTTAACTTACACAATAATAATAAATAAATAAATAAATATTTTAGTTCATGTATGAAGTATTTTTCTATAATATAATTCAATGAAACCATATTTTCACTACACCCTACTCTATTTTCTAAATATTTATTAAGTATTATTTAGTTATTACTTATCTTATTCTAATAATTATTACAATGTTCATTGTTATTAAACAATTTAGATTAATTTTTTTTTACAAAATTAGGCTAATGGGGACTGAACTCAAGCTTTAGAAAATTAGGCTCATCAAGTTCGAGCTCAAAAATAATAACTGAACTCAAGCCGGAGCCTAAAAATTTCACCAACCTTAGCTCGAGCTCAACTCATTTACCAAAACCACGGTGGCCAAAACCAAAGGTGAACTACTCAAAACTAAGACTAAAACAGCTACATCGCTTCGAAAATAAAGCCACGACCAAAGATTACTGTTCATAGCCATTCCTTATAAATAATAATAAGACCAAATCAGTCCCAGTTTCCAGAAAATCAGAGTGATTTTGAAAGCTCCAATTTCTAATCAGATTAAGGCCTTTTTAATTGATTGGATAGCCTGAGCAGATGAAATAATTTCCATTCATATTCTTATCGTTGTGTAATCAAGTATAAACTGAAACACCAGAAAAGACTGGACTGAAATTATAATTAAAAAGAAATAACAGAATTTCCCAGAAAATTGTTGTATTTGTTTCTCCATCTTCTCCTAAAGCGCACATGTCCCTCTCTATGAACTTCACATTCTAAAGGTGGGAATGGAATCTGTAATCACCAAAACTAATCTACAGCTACAAATTAAACTAAATTAAAAAAAAAAATTATTTGCTGAATTGATGAACTATATTTATGTTACAAATCCCTTTTCAACAACCATCTCTCCTCTTATGTAAGACCAATTTTCAGGATAATTTTAAAGTTGGCAGAATCCTAGTGGCGGTATGGTGTTTCAACTTTGCAAGGGCGTCTTGTGTGTTACCACGCTTTAGATCCACATAAATTGCAGTAACAATAGCTTGTGAACTATTAGGCATGTCAGATAAGGCCTTCATTACAAAGTAATGAGCCTTGTCTAGTTCTCCCATCAAAGCAAAGTTGGCAGCATAATTTGCACAAAACGTTCCACGACCCTCCTCAGGACTTGAAAACACACATTTCCCTGATACAACACCGTTCGACTCCTCACCATCGACAACTTTTTCAATTGACCACTTTTCGCAATCCTCTTGGCTATATGGTAGATCGACATTGTTACCTCCACTAACATACATCATCAGATGCTCAGCAGCTTCCTTAGTTTGATTTAGCAGGCATAAAGCCTCTGCTGCGTACATGGTCCCTAGAAATGTGTACACTCTTGAGCACTCTGGAAGTTTCGTTAGAGACTTTGCTGTGGATAGGGCTTTCAAGGGATTACCAAGTTCCAGTTCTACATAGGCTAAATCAGCCAGTGCAGCTTGTTTGATCATCTGCTTCTCCTTCATCCGGATACATTCATAGTCGGGGATCGTGTTTTGTAACCACCCACTTTGATTGTTTCCACCCTTTTGTTCTTTCATTTCACCGTTTGAAGTAACTTGACTAGAGCCAGAAACTACATTAGATATCTCCTTGGGATCACCATTCTTGTGGTTCGAAAGCACCGTCTCTCTTGATTCACTTTCCTCAGATTTAGAATAATCGGTCTCCAAAGAGTCCAACAAATACAAAGCATTGACAAGACACTGCCAGGCAAGAGACATTGAAAGATGAGGCTGTTTCCCATCAGATGAGAATAAATTGTCTTTTCCAACATTATCCCGCCCGTATCTCAGAGCAAGCTGCCTCCATTTTCCTTTTCCAATAACATTAACTCTGATGATATCAGATGCTGAGGAAATTGAGTTTATCAGTCCCTTTTCTAGGGCCATTAGACAGCACTCAGCAATTCGTAGCCATAGAAGAGGTTGGTTGTAGAATATTAGGCTAGCCATTTGAAAACAGCGAGCAGCGTGGAACGGTTTGCCACAGGCCAAGGAATAGGCACCACAGTTATATGTTATCAAAAGGGATTTATCCTGAGAAAAAGTTACGAGTTTTGGAGGCTTTTCCTTGCGCACAAGCGAGCTGCTCTTTAGGGCTTTGGTAAAGAATACACCTGAAGTATGATACTTACCGAGACGGTAATATACGCAACCAAGATTGTTGTAGTACATACTAGAAATTCCCACTCCCGTTTCCATACAGTTACTACTTGATGCCATCAAAAGCTTGATTGCTTTGCGATGGTTACCACGAGCATATTCAAGCTGTGATTTGAGGTAAAGAGCCATGGGGTGATCTATGTTCATAGCCATCTTAACTTCACGTTTGGCTGCTTTAAGGTTCCTGGTGAGGATAAAAAAACGAACCTTGTACAGATGAAGTTTAAGTCTTAAATCAGCGACTGATAACGATGGAAGATCATTAGAAGATGCAATGCTTGGTCTTTGAAGGTTATGTCTACTGATATCAAAAGAAGATAGTAACTGCAATGGTTCATCTTCAAGTGCTTCCTCGGATAAAGATCGAGTAAGACAACTTTCTGAAGGATTCGTCGTAGTACTGACAACTGAATCAAAGTTCGTGGTTGAATTTGAAATAAATGAAGAAGAGTTTGACACTAACAGAGTTTGTTGCTCTGTTGAGGTTCCACTATCTACTTGATTCGTCAAGCTATTAACACAAAATACCTTCTCCATGTAGCTTATCACGTCCTGAAACAACAAATTTCACGTGATCATTCAAGTGTGCGTGAAAAAGAGTGAAAAACAAATCCAGAAAAACAACTATAACTCAGTGACAATAGAAACGAAAAGCAATACAAATAGCATACAGAACCAGGTGTAAATTGTGACCTTAAAATTATAATCAAATCTTACTTGGATGTCAAAGGCTTATGTTTGGAGATCAGATTTCTTTTAAGGAGAATAATTTATGACTAAATCATGTAACCTTGAGCTTTGTCTTTTAGACGTCCTGTTTCCTTTTCATTTACCTCACTGGAGTCCTTTATCCAAACATAGCACTAAAGTTGACAGGAGAAAAAAAATTGCCCACTAGAGACAACTCATATGCAAGTTCAAAGCTAAGCTACCCCAGAAAACAAGCAAGAATTTCACACTCCATCAAAAACAGGCAGCGACAGCTAAAAGACTTGGTAATGCTATTATACTTCAATCTGCATAATCATCACCAAAACAGAAGTGGTTCAAGGATACTTCTTCAACTAGAAGTTTATTCCCAAACAAAAGTCTCCAACTACTGCAACTATCATGATGATGCTCCCTTACACTCATGCATCAATCACTACAATGTTCATCTTCCTCCAAGAAGTAGATACGAGAAAGGAAGAAACTACTCAGGAGAAAAGAGCTTTAAGTTGCGCCAAAATGAACTTTTAAACTCATGCATCAATCGCCACAATGTTCATCTTCCTCCAAGAAGTAGATACGAAAAAGGAAGAAACTAATGTCATGAGAAAAGAACTTTCAGATGTTACTGTACCGCTCCAAAATGAACTCCAACTCTTCAATTGATCTACTGTACTAATCAACTACTGTTTCAGATGCTGCTCCAAAATGAACTCTGGTTTGAGGGGGGAAAAAGAGGTTCCTCGACTCATTATTCTTTTTCCTAAATAAGTTCAATTCTTTGACTACAGGATCTGGGCATTGGATGCATCAATACCACTGAAGTTTTTGGGTTATATGAGTTCAGTTTCAAACATGAGATACAGTGGGAGACTATCGAATTAATGAACTGTAAAGAATTATCATATGAGATATAAAGGGCTCTTTGCCAGTTTCTGTTAAAGTAAAAGCAGATAAAGAAAGAATTTCAGACTCTTTCAATATGGATAAGTGCATTTGCTTTAGACTGAAATGAAGACAATTAGAGAAGGGTTTGATATATGATTTTAATCACCATGCAGTATATATTTGATATGATTTCCTACAGACCCAGAAAACTGAAAAGCATTAAAAAAAAAATGGATATCTTAATCCTCCAGATCTGTTAAAGCACATCAAACAGACAGATATTTATCACCACTAAATATTAGCTTCCAACAAATTCTGGTACAAGAAAAGCTAGACTCATGAAGCATATGAACTTTTGCGTTGAGCAACCCCTAACGACTGTATTTAAAACAAGCTTCCCTTTGACATACTCCAACAGTTTTGCTTTTGAGTATATGGGGAGAAACGAAAAAATAAAAGCATAATAGAGAATTTATAGTTTTCAATTATCATCCTTCTTAAATCAAAGTAAAATCAACTCATTGTGTTCTCATGATGTCGGTCACAGTTTAACACGAAAATAATCAAGATTTTCAACTGTATAGGATGTTTTAACCACTTAGTTTTAAAAAGCTATATGTCCAGTACATCCATGACTCATCATGGACTGTGGACTTTGAACCATCCTGACCACGAAAGGTAAAAGATACATGACATACTCCACCGCAATCGTTACAGGATATACCAACTTGTGTATTGTATTCGACATTTAATGTCCATGTATACAGCATGAGACCAAATGTGCAGAGAGCTGCTCAATTAAGCATCCTGAGAATTTAAGTCAACACCTTACACTGAACTGTGACAAACAACTTCATTCATGCAGATACAGAGTAGCAGGATTTTATTGGAAACAGAACAGTTTATCATATGTAATTGACCCTCTCGTAACTGCAGTTGTTATGTTAATAACCAATAATAGTTATAACATTGACCAACTAGTCTTCATTCCAATTTCCACCTCAAGAAATAAGATTGTTCTTTTATAGCTTTCACCGAGAAGTAGAATTTGACTATGATATATAGGTCAAATTGTTATAATGTGGTTTAATCAACTTGTGATATTGTATTGAGAATTACCATTCTTCAAAAATATTCTACAGCATATTTCCGAAGTACGGGGCACATTATAATCTTATAAGTTCAATACAAAAATATCTTAATATTCAAAGTCCAACACATCAAGTGTGCAATTTTTAGGGTCATAGGTAACTCCTTGAATCCCTACCGTATCAAAACATAACCTTCTTTGGTTCAATTATCCAGAGTTTCAGAGACTATCCAAATCAAATGCATTCTTTTCTGAAATGTGTTCCCCAAGAACAAATGCAAAACCATGCCTTTTATTCCAAGTCAGAATTTCATGATCTTCCTGTTGATATAGTATCCCAGAACTTTGTAATCTATTTAACAAATAAAAACATAATCAAAAGATAGTTTTTAATATTGTTTCAACCAAGATTAAATTAAAACAGCATTCAGACAAATTAGGAAATTCATATATCATTAGCATCTTTCTGAAATTCACTATTTGGGACCATCAACATAAGGCTTCGTTTCTCAAAATGGAATGTTTTCTCAAAAACACCTTCTCAAAGCGTGCAACACCACTAGCTCTCAACTACTGTTTGCACAGAACTTTCACTATTTATTTTTCATCTAAAACTACATGTCAGGTCAAATTGGATCTATAAAATAGGATGGTGTATTTCCTACAACTAAGTACTGAACTAAAGCTTCTTTTGTCAAATTTCATTTTCTTTTGTTCCAAAAACTAAAAGAACAACTCATGGTTAAAATCAAAATTGGCATAAAACATAAAATCTCTTTATTTGATTAATAAAACCACCAAATCCAAATAAAACAAACAATAAGATGCAAAAAATGCTGTCTATTCCTTGGAGATTTTGAATCAGTACTTAGAACTAAATGGAATACAAACTCCAAAAGAGTAAACATTCAAATTGACATTGAACTTACAGCAGATCTTGATGCATGGTGAGAAAGTAACGCAACATCCAACAACAAAAGGCATATACGAAGAGCTGTCCCCTGCATGTGACCTTGTTAAAGTTAACTGACAGAAATCATCATGCACCCAATGTAATTTGTGTTAATGTACAAGTGCTACCTCGCCAATAGGTTCAATGTTTTGATATAGAGTTTCCAAGTATGAGAATGATTTTGCATATTCATGAAGATGGAACCAGATGACTGCCTGCAGTAAGATCCATGCACGAATACATAGGAATAAAGACAAAAGATCTCAGCCTCAGGAACTAGAAATGCAAAGGTGCGGCGAAACGTACTAAGTTGAACATTGTCACTGCAGTATCAAACTCATCACTGTAACGAACAGATGAACTAGAAAACTGATGTGCGGACATATTACTTCCCCTTATGCTGACTGTATGTTTATTTCCATTGTTCTTGGAAACCTCTAAGTCTCCTCCAGATGCAAGAGCAAGCTTTTCACTTTGTTTCTAAATTGAAGGAAAAATAAAGTCAATGAAACATGAGAATAGACAAATGACGATTCGTAAAAACTGGGAAGCTTCTATATCGACAATTAAAAAAAAATAAAAAAATATAAAAGGCCCCTGTAAAAAACTCTTGACAACAAGTTAGACTCAGAAGTTATGTAGCTCAGAACAATGAGATGGTAAAAAATGCTCCTATTTGTTGTGATGTCAAACGCAAAGATTTACAGCCAGTCCGTGAGCCCTAGCCCTGCACCATTTTTCGATTTTGCTAGATAGTAGAAACAAGCCTGCTATGACAGAATTAGCACACATGCAAAATTATGATAATACAAATACTCCACTATATTTGTGTGTGGTGTTCAGAATCTAAATGCAGAAACATTTATTTCCATATACATGCGTCTGTTTTTTGTGCGCATTTATGAATATCCTCGTTCATTTGCTACATAAAATATATGCACAACATTGTACTTACTTTTATATATGTGTGCATAACTAATTTACATAAATCTCCCCTCAGTAAATTAGACGTTTGGCAGACCACACTTGTAACCCGGTAACCTGGCAACAAACTCCTTCCCTCCATTGGAAGTTAATGGTGTAGTTAAGTACGGGGGCTAAAATTGTTCTTTAGGACTCATTTACTTTAAAAGATCAAGCGAAAAGATTTGACATGGCGTCCAATCAATGGCTGCCACATCGCTGTTCTAGTGGAAGGCCATGCTTACCCAAAAGCAAAGGCTTTAGACACCACACCAAGCAAGACCCTTGATCCAAGTCCAAGGCTGCTTGTGAAGGTTTGAGAATACCACAACGATGGCTCTAACCGACACATCCAAGGATCCAACAAAGCATCTTCTTTTTCATAACATGTTTTCATTGTTTTCTGGGATTTTTCAGATAATTTTGTAAAAAGTGGTAAGTTACTAATTAGTGCTTCATACGAGGCCAGTTTTTGGCACAAAGTAAGTTATCCTCTTTGATATACTGAACTTTCTTTATTTTATCTCTTAAATATGATAAATATTATTTGTAATCTGGGTAGAAATCATTCGTTTTGCACTTTACTCTCACAATATGGCCCATGTTGCAATTTTGAGCTTAACCCCTGAAGCCTTTGGCGACTTCATGCACCTTGGACTACACGCACAGCCACACTAAAGAAAATAGATACACCTGAGCTCAAATGTTCCAGATTATCAAAAAGATACCACTGAGCTCAAACTATTAGCAGCATAGTTACTTGCAAATCTGAAGGATCTTTTGATACAATTCCATCAAGAATTATCCATGCCCTGGTTTGGTTCCTAGTCTTAACTTTTCTTTCAGTACAGTGCATTCACATTGTAGAATGCAAGCAAAACGGAATGCAAGGAATCTTCAATTCACCAACTTGCAACCGTTCAAGATCACAATCATAAGAGAAAAGGCTTCTCTGTTTCCTCTACAAGCATCAAAAGAAAATTAGTATATTCTAATGGGTTTATTTCCGCATAACCGCGCTCTATTAATAAATTGATCATAAGAACATAATTATAGGTCTCTCAGTAACTAATACATCACCACGACATTTCTAAAATTTCACGCCAGCACTATTGCAAGCTTCCAAATAACATCAATATTGCTATGACCATCACATTCAGACATCATAAACTACTTATACCTCGAGATCCATAGGTAAATGCTTCTCCAAGATAAACTACACAAATGTTGCTTGGATTTGGGTAAATGATGCATCCTACTGTCAAACAAGCTCGTCCTCACATTTTACACCCAAGGGGACAAGTTTGAAACTGTCTTGACATAGAATAAAGGGAAAGCACGCTATTCATGAAACTAATATTATATACTCTAGCAAAGCCTTCATAAATTTGGCACAAGAAAGAGAATATTTAGAAAAACATTATTCACAGAATAGCATAAAACATATGTCAAGAATGATATAAAGACGAATCCAAGTAGTCTTTTTAGCAAGTTGTACTTGTAGCTTAATGCTTGGGGTTGTCAAGGAAGGCTATTTTGTATCGAGGGTCATATGGTTACAGAAACGGTATGTATCTAGGAGGATGGAGAAACATTGACAAGACCAAAGGAAATCACTGTGCAAATCCAGCATTAAACAAAATATCTTCAAGAATTTAACCCAGAAGGACAAATATTTAATTAATTGTCAATAAATTAAGTGCATCTAGACTTTGGAAACTTCTAGGTCCAGTAGAAAAATTTTACTAAGTGATGCAAGGCAAGTAGAAAAGTAAAGGCAATATTTGGTTATGTTTTGGGATGATATTTTGGTGAGAATTATTGGTGAGGAATTTATGGGGACACGTGCATTTTTGATGAGATTATGTTTGGTTTTATGTTGGGAGTTGGTTTTTGGGTGTGTTTTTTTGGTGAGATAATGTTTGGTTTTGTTTCCAAAGGGAACAAAAGTTACTGTAGCAGTCAAATCATGAAGCTTTTGTCTGTTAGAGAGGAGAGTGAAGAGAGAGAGCACATAGAGAGGAGTGTAGGGACAAAGTAGGTGTAGAAAGATAGAAAATAATTATTATATTTTTTTTTACCAAAAAAGTATTATATTTTTTTTTTACCAAAAAAGTATTATATTTTGACCAAATATTTTGTGAACCAAACATGGTTTGGTGAGAATTTTGGACCTAACATGGTAAGGAAACATAACCAAACATTGCCAAAGTCTTTGCAGGGGAACAGAAGAGGACATCACGGCTTGTTGTATACAACTTTTGGAGGCAAGAATAAAGGGAAAACATAGACTGTGAGTGGAACATGACAACTAGTGAACGGATAAAGATACAAGATTCTATTGAAGTGGCTGAGCACCCAGGACATTGAGCAGTTCTTGAGTGCTGTCAGCTGTACCCGTAACAAGTTTACACCTAAAATAAGAAGCAGAGAGAATGGTAAAGAAGAAGGCATTCTACTATTGAATTGGAAATGTAATACTTATTCTGTCCGTTTTCACAAATAAAAAATTTAGGAAATAAAACAATGGATCAACTCCTTCAACCACAGACTCCTAAACTACTTACAGTTCCTACTTAAGGCTGGACTGCACCCGCTAACTGATTTAAGACCCCGTGTCCAGCGAGAACTAAGGCACCAAAATAACCAATTACTAACAGAAAACAGGCCATAAATTTTCAGCATAAAATTTATCCAGAATCTGCCCCAGATCTCATGAGCAAAATGCCAATGTTTAGCTTCTTGTCCAGAATATGATCCATGTAATTAAAATAAAATAAAAAAGAAGAAGAAGAAGGAATTTCAAGTACACTTCCATTGGCAGAAAAACAGGCAACTCCAGATAAATTACTGGAGAGAGAGAGTACCATCTAAATACAAACCTTGACATTTTCAAGTGCTTCAATAAGCCTTCTGGGATCTGAGCAGCCTTCGTGAAAGCTCTGTGCAATGGCAATATTATGATGAACCTAAAACAAAAGAAAAACAAAGATGCATCGATCAGTATAGTTCAAAATGTAAATGTGATACTAAAACCTACATAAATTTTATGGATTTATTTCTTTTCAAAAATAAGTAATAAAATCCAAAAATACTCAGCTTATATAATCCTCTCTAGAGTTTGGATTGGACACATGAGAAACTGGATAGTTATTACGTAATTTCAAGCAAATCCTTTTCTAATTTATCCTGGTCATTCAAGGATTTGTCGAGCCAAATTAAGTTTGGCATTCAATTGAGTAATTTCAAGCAAATCCTTTTCTAATTTATCCTAGTCATTCAAGGATTTGTCGAGCCAAATTAAGTTGGGCATTCAAGTGAATCTACTCACTTTCCTTCACCTTGTAAATGAGAAAGTGTAAAGCTTCTTCCAAGGTAAAGGTTTGACTTGATCTTTGATTTATCCAAAGCCGAAAACTCCTAACATTTTAAAACATGTATGCCAAGGGTTATGCCCAATATAGTTTTGGAATATTATAGAAAATACCTTAACAAAATATTGAATAAGAAAACACTCCAAGAAACCTTAAGTTCACCCTAAGGCAGATCTGACAATCTCTTGCAAAAGAAAGCTCATCCCAGCTCAAGTATTAGTTTCAAACTGGAAATCCAACTATTAATAAGAAGGAAGATCAAATTATATTTATAGGATACTACTAGTGCTATTAACAAAAAAGGATTAGGAAACACAATAATTTTGGAATTCTACTGCAGAAAAGATAAACAAAGAAAGGTTGTTACTATCCTAGCAGTAAAAGGTGTTTAGGAACTGTTTAAAGACAATAGCAAATATTCTTACTTCACACCGGATTAAATATGCATGGAGACTAAATACACCTCCAAAATACCCTGCTTCAAAAGCATTACCAACATATTCTTAAGCCTTTCAACTTATGTTTTCACATATTTCTTCCTGCTATTCTCCTAATATGAACTTGGCATAAAACGTATTTTATTAGTAATCAATTAAATTTTCATACATCGATGCCATCCTTATGCCAGTGATCATGAAGGGCATAGCTAGAAAGCCGTTTTAAAATTGCTCCCCATCCTTAACTTGGGTTTCAGTAATTTTGGAGTTAAAAACAAAGGTTAATTATTGGTGTTTCCTATTTCCTTTATGGCGAAATCTTGTGCTCTACGTAGTACGAATAACCTCAAGGTCCTCAACTATCTACTAAGAAAGAAGAGACTAACAGTGAACCTAGTATACACCAACTAACTGTCTAAACAATGCACCATAAATAACGGTTATACTTTTCAGCTCTTCAATATGGTATTCCAAACTGACAACAAAACCAATCATCACATAGGACTTAAAAAGAGAAGAATAATCTCTTGTTCTATTTTGGGTGGGCGTGAAGGATTTTTTGCATTCCTAAATGCAAAGATGAAGTCAGTGAAAAGAAATATATATATGAAAGTGGAATTAAGAAAATGAACACTCTAATACATATCATGAACTCTGTTATGCATTCACACAATTGTCCCCAACCCAATAGAGTATATTTTGACCCCAAATCAAACTCAACTGAGCCCCTACTTTTACCAACTATTAGCAAACATATAACTGATCGAAATGAAGAACATGACTACACTCCAACTTCTTTTATTCGATATAAGTAAAGCCGTGTATTTTCTAAAACTAATTCCACAAAGTGATAGTGGCACACATTCCCAACGAAATAAAAAGCAGAATTACTAGGAGAAGAAAGCAATCAGATAGTCTACAATAAATATGTCATGACAAGTGTCAAGATGCCAATGAGTTACCACACTCGCATTCCGAGAACCTGAAATTTAAAGGAAGACAACATACATTGCAGCCTGCCACAACACGAAATCTCAACACTCAAAAGGAAGTATTATCACATTAGTATGGCGATTTCAGAATTAAGAATTGATTTTCATCCGTTAAACCAGCTTCAATTAACCCAACCATCTGCATTGTCAATTCAAATGACATCTAATCACTCCAATGATCCTAACGAGAAAACAAACAAAACTCAAGAAAATTCAAATTCACCTCAAAATCCAAGCAGTTAAACCTAAATCGCAGTAACACCAAAATTTAAGAAAAAATTCATCGAAAAGTATCTCTCACCTTTGAGTCGTCCGCTTTCTTCTCCAATAAATGATTCAAGATTGTCAAACAATCTACAAACTTCCCAGCCTGAAAGAGCAAAGCAGCCTCCTTAGCAAGCCCCGCCGCAACCAACAGAGCACCGTCGTCCTCCTCCTCCGTCGGCGATCCCTCTCTACTAACATACGCTAATGACGAAGAAGCTGAATCCATTGTCGCACAGGCACAGATCGATAAGGATAAACCCTTGTTAAGCGAAAAGCCCCTCAGTCACAGTTCCTACAGATTTACATGCAAATCTGAATTTCAATTCGAAAGTGTGTTCAGAGTTAAATATCCTAAACCCTAGCGAAATAAATGCAGGCACAGGAGGTTATGAAACTTTAGATACAAATACACACACATATATGTATATATGCGCGCGTGGGGTATCGGTTGCGATACGATGATTTAGAAAGAGAGAGAGGTTTTGCAAATCGCAGAGAGAGCGGATAGAGAGAGAATCGGAAATGGAGAGAAAAATGAGGCATTCATACGCCTTTATTTTTATTTTTATGGTACAATACAGTTTGCCCCCTTCAATTATATGTTATTATTAAACACCCCCTACACAATTAAACGTATCAATTACACCCCCATTGGCAAGTTATACTAGGGTTGTCCATCGGTTCGGTTCTGTTGAAAACCGAACCGAAAATTCGGCTAACCGAGAATTCGATTCTCCGAAAAAATTCGGTTTAAACCGAATTTTTTCGGTTCGGTTCTCGGTTAACCGAATTGAGCAAAAAAAATAAAAATAAAAAAAGAAAATGTGGGATTATTTCGGTTCGGTTTTAACCGAACCGAAATGATCAATTTTAACCGAACCAAAATAATTAACCGAATAGAAATAATCAGTTTTAACTTTTAACCAAATGCAATGGGAAAATTGTGTGTTATTTGGGGCTTTTAGTGGATTAATGGCCTGTAATGTGTTGGGTTCGTTCATGTTTTAAGATGTGTCCCATGTAAAGAATCAAGGCTTTGAATATGAAATGATAATCGGTTTTAACCGAATGCAATGGGAAAATTGTGTGTTCTTTGGGGCTTTTAGTGGATTAATGGCCTGTAATGTGTTGGGTTTAAGTTATGTTTTAAGATGTGGCCCTTGTAAAGAATCAAAGGCTTTGAATATGAAATAATCAGTTATCCGAACCGAAATAACCACAATCCACAATCAAAAGGAACGAAAAGATACTTAGTCTACATTAAATATTACATCATTCCATCAAATCCAAAATCAAAATGAACAATTCGAGGGGCGACAATACATAATTTCATCAAATTCAAAATCAAAATGAACAAATTAAAACTACTACGAGTCATTAGTCAATCAAACAGTCAACATAATTAAAATCGAAACATCATCCACTGCCAAAACACCAAACAGTGGAACACCAACAGCAAGACGGTGCGACTTCTTTAATTCTTTATAAATTAGAGCTTGCGACTGCAAAAATACGAAAATTAGTATTACAAACAACAATACAACATAAAAATCATTGAAAATAATTGATAAAGAAATTTCAAAAATATAACTATCTTACCACTCGTGAAATCTTCACAAGCCAATGATGTTTGACTCCACGCCAATGGTTGAGCTCATATCTATAAATATTAAATTTAAACATATTATAAGAACAATACGCTTAAAAACATGAAATTGACAAAATAATAAATATTGTAAAAAATATTCATTTAAAGCATACCTTGTTCAAGTATTTTAAGAGACTCAAAACACTTCTCAATGGGAGGCACTGGACAATGACGAAGCCAATCATGGCTACAAATTAGAGCTTGCGCCATTTTCTCCATCAATGAAGCTCTAAAATCATCAATAACGCGCCCTCCAGTACTAAAAGCAGACTCTGAAGCAACAGTCGATATAGGCATGGCAAGCAAATCACGAGCTACTCTAGATAAAATAGGAAATCTAAGGCCATGCACTCTCCACCAGTCAAGAAGAACAAATCCAGAAGCTTCACTATTCTCCGTCTCTTCTTGCAAATACTTATCTAGCTCTAATGCTTTTGAATTTGCACTCTTCGATCTCAGTTGTTGAATTTTCAGTCGTTTAGCCTTTATAAATTTGCTTTCATTGTCAAAGTCGGACTCAATCCCAGAATCATTCGTCATTGAGGACACACTTGAAGAAGAATGTGATGAAGTTGGATCTGCAGGAGAATACATGTTCTTGTACTCCTCAAAAAGGTCATAAAGAGCATTCTTTGCAAGGTTCCCCGTTTCCTCTCCGCGTTCATCCTCATACATGTTCCTCAAAAGAATATCCACATACTCGAATTTTTTACGAGGGTCAAGTATAACAGCAACATATAACATTATGTTCATTTTATCTCAACTTAGACTTCCCCAATATTTATCAAACTTCATCCTCATTCTTTTTGCCATTTCTTTTAACTCCACATCATCACAATCTAACCACCCCTTTAAGAGATCGTCCATATCGCTGATTTCATCCATGAAATTTCTAAATGTCACATATGAAGTACCGGATACTCGAAGAGTGAGAGCATAAAAGTTTCGCAGTACTTTCACCCAACGTCTGACGACGGACCAATCATGTGCCGTAGGAAAACCTATATTTCCATAGGTCCCGATAGCCCTAAAATCAGCACGAAGGTCGGAATCAGACATCTCATATCTATCGAATACATCTTGAAAAATAATTGCGGTCTCTAGCATCAAGAAAGTAGAATTCCATCTAGTTGCGACATCAAGACACAATGATTTCTTACTTTCCACTTTTTCTTCAAGAACAAAATCATTGAACTTTTTCACTTTAACAGGTGATTGTCTGACATACCTTACAACAGTGCGAACACGCTCAACCGACTGATTAACCTCTCTTAATCCATCTCTCGCAACAAGATTTATAATATGAGCAACACATCGCATATGCAAATATTTTCCACCCAATATAGCGATCCCCCAATTGACAAATCGTCTTCTCAAAGAGCCCACAACAGTGTCATTAGCAGAAGCATTATCCACCGTAATTGTAAAAATTTTGTTAATTCCCCAATCAAGCAAACATTTCTCAATCAAAAGCCCCATTTCATCACCTTTATGACTAGGATAAGGGATGAAATTAAGAATCACCTTACGCATTTTCCAATCCTCAGCAATATAATGTCCATTCAAACATAGATAAGTGATATTTTAATTAGAAGTCCATGTATCAGTGGTCAATGAAAGTCTTTGCCCAGACCGAGTTAGATAATTCTTCAACTTCTGTTTCTCATCAAAATAAAGCTTATAGACATCTCTTGTTATAGTTTATCTTGATGGCATAGGAAAAGTTGGGGATGCAACAAATAATAAATGCCTCAATCCTTCTTTTTCCACAGAACAAAACGGCATTTCATGATCAACAACTAACATGTGAGCTACAGCTTCTCTAAGAGATTCATTGTCAACTTTCCGACTAGACGTCACCTCTCTTTGTTCCCCCGTTCCACTTTGACAATAACTTAAAATTGTATTATCTCCAACATTAGCATTATTAGGATGTTTTCTACAAGCTTTCAAATGACTATGCAATGTAGAAGTTCCATTTTTTGACGTACTAGCTGCATACGATTTATCACAATGTTTACATTTAGCTTTACGCTTACCTTCATTGTTAAAGTAGACAATAAAGCCCTTCCATACGCCAGATCTTTTCTCCATTGGCTTTCTAGGTGGCATGTCATTGTTTAATTCATCTTCCTCCGGAATATCCGAAAGATGATCTAATCCAATATCTTCTTCTTGACGTGCTCGAGGAGGAGTTGAAGTAGGAATTGATGGAGGTGGAGTGTCCAACAGGGAACCGAAATTACTTCTTCCACTTTCCATGTCTTTCTGAAAAATTTAAATAACTTACGTCACTTATATCATTATGGAAGACATACAAAATTACAAATTGTAAAACACACAACATCACACAATTTGTGATAAAATAGCAGTATAACACAAGGGTTAACTGTCATTTTAATATTTAAACTGTTTTAATAAAACAACAGTGTGTAATGTATGCCAAAACAGCAGAACATCATTGAACCATTTTAATATTTAAACTGCCATTTTTAGGGGAATAAGATTAATTGAAACATCTTATGACTTATGATTTCAAAATTACTTCAAATATACATACATACTCCAAAATATACATACATACATACATACTTCAAAATTACTTCAAATATACATACATACATACATACATACTTCAAAATTACTCCAGTAGAGCCACCTCTCTTTCTTCCCAACAGTTTTGATGCATTTGAGGTCTAAAAGGTAATATAAATATATATATGTGTGTATGTATGTATCGATGGTGCAAGAACAAATTCCCCAAATTGATAAATTAGGGTGGGGGAATTACTTTAAATCAGCCAACCCATTACTTTAAATCCACAAATTGACAAACATACTCCTCAAAACCGAACCGCTTCGAGCTCGATTTGTCACACAAGACGAAATTGATTCTCGATTTGCATTTGGAATTTTTTTCTACAAGCATTAAGGTGGGGGAATCTTTACCTCGGTTGGAGTCGGAGCTGGAGCTGGAGCTGGTGGCGGAAGAAGCTGCAGTTGGAGTCGGCGGAAGAAGCTGCAGGTGGTCTCAGATTTGGGGACGGGCAGAGAGAGTGAGACTATGAGATGGATTTGGGAATTGGGATATCTAATATCTAACATATAATATCATATATATTATAATATATTAAAAAAAAATTAAAAATAAAATTCGGTTTTCGGTTCGGTTCGGTTAACCGAACCCGAAAACCGAAACCGAATTTTTGGGAAAAAAAAACCGAACCTAAAATTTCGGTTCGAACCGAATTTTCGATTTTCGATCCGGTTCGGGCGGTTAACCGAATTTTCGGTCTTTTTGGACAGTCCTAAGTTATACTCTCAAATATAACATGAATTCTTATTAATACCCTTAGCCATTAATTAGCCTTATTTTCTCTTTGCTTTTTCTTTCTTCATCATTTTCTACATTTTCGTTTCTTATCATTTCTATAGGAAATTCAACACTCTAATGGCATGTTTGGTATGATGACTTGAGAATTCCAGAAATGTTCAGTCTAGGTGGAAAGGGAATACAATTAGAATGGCCATTTTCCCATGTCCTTGATGGGCTACAACCATAGATTGAAACCAAATTTGTATAGTACTTCAATTCTTTAAGTGGCTCACTTTAGTACAATTACAATGAAATAAAATTTAGTTTATTCCTATCATAACCTTAGTTACATTGAACAACCATATTATTGTTTTTTTTTTGGGCTACATGCTATCGAAAAAAATATAAAAATACTAAAGAAAACACAATACAAAAACTAGCAGCTCTTATCAGCCGCAAGAACCTCCCTAATTTCCAATGGGGAATCAACGTGAATGATTAGTGGTGCACCAAGTTGATGACCAATCTTGGCGACGATGTCCGCACAGCTAGAATGCACGGATACTCCTAAAAATGACTTCGTGCAGTATCGTACTCGTACCGGTTACGGATACGGGGTGGATGCGTACCGGATATGGTTTTGAAGTATCCGAAATTTTAAAAAAAAATCGGATACGGTATCCGATACGGCAATTAGAAGTATCCGCGAAGTATCCGATACGTCAAGAGTATTTTTTGATATTATGAAATACGTTTTGGGTCAAAACTCAAAATTCAAAGGTAAAAACTTATTACTATAATAATTTAACAAAAAAATCCACGATTAATAGGAAAAAAATAGAAACGAGAATGGAGAAAAAGACCCTCATCCGTCTTCTGCTCTGCAACTGCAATACCCAATATGCGATAGAAATCCATCTTCGTCTTATCACTGGAGTATTATGTCTTCTAGACTCCTTTTGAATTCCACTCTTCAGTTCTTCGAGAACTCTTCAAGTAAGTTAATTAGGATTTTGAGATTTGTTTATAGTTTTCAATTTTGTTAAATATTTTATTGTTATGCTGAGTATAAACAATAATTACTCTTCTACTTTTACTCTTTTAGTAATATGCAGTAATATAGATTGATGTTTGTATTTTTGTCTTGTAATGTTGTTCGAGAAAAAAGTTGATAAAGTTTTAAAGCCACTTAATTGGTGTGTAGAATAAAATTTCAATAGTTATGACTATTGATTATAGAAATTTTATATGTTCAGTAATTAACTATTATTATAATAGCATCTTCATCTATAAGTATGAATGGTCATGTGACTTCATTTAGTGGATTGTAAAATATTCAAGTTTATATATATATATATATATCATCATATCCCCGGCGTATCGTATCCTAAAATTTTGGAAAATCGCGTATCCCGTACCCGTATTCGCCTTATCCGTATCCGTGCATCATAGCCGCACAGTAGTTTCCCTCTCTACCTGTGTGTTGAAGGCAAGTCTGGCAAAGGCTCTACAATCTTCAATGATGTATCCAAAGGGGTGAGTCGTGGTGTCAGTCTGTTAAACAAGGTGGATCACTACTTGGGATCAATTTCAACAATCAATCGTTCAATGCGATGTTCCCAAACAAGTTTAAGGCCCTGTCGAAGTCACTACTACAAAAATATACAATTACAGCGCACCTATTACAGCGGTTTTAGCAAAACGCCTGAACGAAGGCACCTATTACAGTCATTCCCATGGGAACGACTGTAATAGGTTATTTCGGTTTTAACCTATTATAGCGGTTTGGGATGAACCGTTGTAAAAAAAAAATTATGGCGCTATTACAGCGGTTCGCCCGAACCGCTTTAAAACAAAAGAAAAAAGAAAAAATCAGCTTGAATTTTGTTTAGGGTCGGCGCCCACCCCACCCCCCCCACCCCCACCCCCCAATTTTACACTCTCCCCCACCACCACCACCACCACCACTACCCACCACCACCGCCACACATCGCCGCCGGTTTGCCACTCGCCTCCGGTTCTCTCTCTCTCTCTCTCTCTCTTTCCTTCTCGCTCTCTCTCTCTCTATATATATATGTATATATATGTGTATATATTCTATATATATGTATATATTCTCTCTCTCTCTATATATATATATATAGCGCTCTCTCTCTCTCTCTCTCTCTCTATATATATATATAGCACCGTCGCCGCCGTCCCACCACCGCCGCCGCCTCCACCACCACAATTTGGGGTAAGTTTTTTATATATAAATATATTATAACTAATTATATATATATATATATATAACTAATTCATTATTATCAAATTCATTATACTAATTAATAATGTGTAAAACATAAGATGATATTATATTGTTGCATAAATGTATACTTTATGTCACTTATTCTTACACATTTTATGTTATGTATTAGTCTACATACTTTAGATTACGTATTTATATGCATGTGTTTACCTTAATACGCACAATCCCACATACATACATCAAATGTATATCGTACGTACACCCAATCAATATACTTATATGTGCATCACGTCATGCCACACCGTACACACACATATATAGAGTTTGTGCTATGTGTCTTGGGTTTGTGCTATAAATTGGAAATGTAACGGGTTTGTGCTTTGTGTTTGTATTTGTGCGGATTTGTGATAACTTTTTTAGATAAATCTGAGAAAAATTTTGTGGTATAAGTAATTCTTGAGATTTGCCTATTTTTGTGGAAATATTTATACTTAGTTGCTGGAAATATGGTGCTTTATTTGTAGTTTTATGTAATTTATGTGATCCAATTGGTGATCAATATTTGTAGTTGCTGGAAATATAATGATTTATGGGATCCAACTGGTGATCAATATTTATAACATGAAGTTTTATTTGTAGTTTTATGTGATTTATGTGATCCAACTGGTGATTAATATTTTCGTGTAGTGAGATCGACATTTTGTGTTTGTTGTGGGTGAAAGATTAGAACATTGGGTTTGTTGTGGTTGAAAAATACGAATTTTGTTGGTTGCAAGTTTGAGGGAAGATTAAGTCGAGAACTTGGTAGAAATTTTTACGTCGTTACTCTATTGAATTTTTTCTAAAATAATGGGAAATAAATTAAAATTAAAATAATTTATTTAATTCAACTCAATTCAACTGATGTTAAAACTATTTAATTTAATTAAGAATCAAGATGGATCGTTTAGCGGATCGTAAGATTCGAATTATATTGGTTGCAACCCACCCAGGGGAAGATTAAGTCGAGAACTTGGTAGAAATTTTTGTGTCGTTACTCTGCCGAAATCTTTCTAGAATAATGGGAAATAAATTAAAATTAAAATTATTTAATTAATTCAACTATCAACTGATGTTAAAATTATTTAATTTAATTAATTCAGAATCAAGATGGATCGAAGTTGGATTTTGGCAGATCATATGTCGGAACAGTATGAGAAAAGGGTGAAAGCGTTCATCAAGTTTGCGGTTGAACATGCACCAGATCGAACTAGGATCACTTGCCCATGTTTGCATTGTTGTTTTGGAAAGAGAATTAGTCCACGTGACTTGGAAGATCATTTGGTGTGTAATGGAATTGATAAAAGCTACACATGTTGGACAAGACACGGTGAAAGCAGTGTCATGTTAGATGATTTGGGTAGTACATCATATCCATCACAGGATTTCAACATGAATGATTATGAGCCTGATCGTTTGGAGGAGATGACAAATGTGATTGAGGAGGATTTGCAAAATCACCCTAAAATGTTTGACAATTTGACAAGTGATTAAAAGACACGACTGTATAGTGGTAGTAAATTCACAAGATTGAAAGCAGCCCTAAACCCATACAAGTTACAAGCCAACAATGGGTGGAGTGATAAGAGTTTCACAGACTTACTTGGTCTATTAAAAAGCATGCTACCAGAGGATAATGTGTTACCTAATCATACTTATGAGGCTAAACAGATGTTAACCTCAATTGGCATGGGATATGAGAGGATACATGCATGTCTCAATGATTGCATATTGTTTAGAACTGACTATGCATCATTGAAGGCCTGCCCAAAATGTGGCGCCTCACGGTACAAGAAGAACGGATCTGCTCCTGTCAAAACAATGTGGTATTTGCCCATAATACCACGATTAAGTGCATGTACAGTAGTAAAGAGTTAGCCAAGGACTTGACATGGCTGGCTGATAAAAGCCTTGAAGAAAGGATTGAAGATGACAAGATTCGACACCCTTTAGATTCTCCTCAATGGAAAAATATTGATGATGATTTCCCTAAATTTGGTGAAAAATAAAAAAATATGCGCCTTGTATTGGCTACAGATGGCATTAGCCCTCATGGCTTGCAAAGTAGCTCACATAGTACATGGACAGTGATATTGATGATCTACAACCTTCCCCCATTGCGATGCATGAAGCGAGAGCATATTATGATGCCTATACTCATTTCTGGGCTGAAACAACTTGGAAATGATATAGATATCTACTTGGCTAATTTAATTGAGGATTTGAAGGTGTCGTGGGAGACCGGTATTCAAGTATATGATGTGTTCAGAGAAGAAAATTTCAATCTCAGAGTCATGTTATTTGGAACAATCAATGATTTTCCAGCAAGAACAAATCTCAAGGATATGGTGTACATGGCCATTGTGGATGCCCCATATGTGTTGAGAGTACAGATCAATATCGATTGACACACTCTAAAAATATGCATTCCAAGGGCATCGGAGATGGCTAAATCGGAACCATTGATATCGTCGGTGGAAAAAAGCTTTCAAGGGGAATATAGAAGAAGGTCGAGCTCCTAAGTGCTTGACTGGTGAAGACGTGTTTGAGAATGTAAAAGACTTAGAGGTCAATTTGGAAAGACTTTTGTAGGTGGCCTTGCAAAAACTAGGTGGAAAAAAAGGTCTATTTTCTTTGAGTTTCCGTATTAGACGTCCTTTCATGTTAGACATTTTCTTGATATTATGCATATTGAGAAAAATGTATTTGATAGTATCATTGGTACACTTCTAAATGTGCCCGTAAAGACAAAAGATGGCGTAAAGGCAAGGTTAGACTTGGTTGAAATGAAGATAAGAGGTATTTGACACCAACAAATAAGGGAAAGCGTACTTATTTGCCTCCAGCAGCTCACACACTATCCAGGAAAGAAAAAATTGCATTATGTGAGTTTCTTAATGAAGTGAAAGTTCCAAAAGGGTATTCTTCAAATATTAGCAGTCTTGTATCAATGAAGGACTTGAAGCTAAAGTACATGAGGACTCACGATTGTCATGTAATCATGGATCATTTGCTACCAATTGCTATACGGGCCATTTTGCCAAAAAAGGTGAGAGACACGATAACTAGATTGTGTTTCTTCTTCAAAGAAACGTGGAGCAAGGAGTTTGATCCTGAACAATTTCTTGCACTTCAGAAACAAATTGTCATCACTTTTTATGTGAGCTTGAGATGTATTTTCCACCTTCTTTTTTTTTTGATATACTGACTCACCTACCTATTCACTTGGTTAGAGAGACACAACTATGTGGACCGGCTTTTATGAGATCTATGTATCCGGCTGAGTGTTATATGAAGGTATTGAAAGGTTACGTGAAAAATCGTAGTCGACCGGAAGGTTGCAATGTTGAACGGTACATAGTTGATGAAGCCATTACATTTTGCAGAGAGTATCTGACATATTCTAATGTTGTAGAGCTTCCAAAGTCTCATATTGTGGGAGGGAGAGCAGAAGGAAAAAGCCTAATTAGAAAGCAATTAGTTAGTGTTCCTATTACACAAAGGGAGCAGGCATACATATATGTGCTCCACAACACCGATGAGGTTGACCTATATGTTGAAGAGCATAAGAACCAACTTAGGAGATTCAATCCAATTAAAGATGAGAGCTGAATTTCAAGAGAGCATAACAAGAGTTTCATCGATTGGTTCCTAAAGCATATTGAAGAGAAACAGAAAGAGGATCCACTTTCAGTTTCAGATAAATTGACACGGCTATCGATGGGTCCGGACAGACTAGTATTTTGTTATTCAGGTTATCGTATAAATGGTCGCACATTCTATACAAAAGACCAAGATGAACGAAGTACAATGCAGAATAGTGGGGTGAGTCTTGTAACTCAAGCAATGCATATCTCAAGTGCGAAAGATAATAATCCTATCTATGTCGATTTATCATATTATGGGGTGATTGAATGTATATGGGAGCTTGATTATAGTTAGTTTTGGGTGCCTCTATTTGGTTATAGGTGGGTTGACAATAAAAATGGTGTCGATAATAGTGAAATAGGCTTCACTCGAGTAGACCTTGAAAGGGTAGGATACAAAGATGAACCTTTTATTTTGGCATCACAAGCTAAGCCAGTGTTTTTTGTCACCGATCCTATTGATAAGAGGTGGTCCATTGTTTTATCGGCAAACAAAAATACTTATATTGATGATGATTATGATGAAAGTGAAGATGATGGAGAAAATCCTATCTCATTGGGTAATTCACAATCAATTGATAGTGACGATGACTTGGATATAAATGATGATGAATTGTATATGCGGCAAGATCACCAAGAGGGGATATGGATTAATCTATCAGTTCGCCGGCGTACTGAAAAAAATGGTCGTACCGATGGGAAGCAAAAGACTGCTAAGCCAATGACAAAACGAAAACAATGAAAGGTATTTGAACTTATTTCATAATTGTATGATAGACTTATTTTTTTTTATCAATATTTATACTTCGTTGCTAGAAATATGATGCTTTATTTGATCTAACCAGTGATCAATATTTATACTTAGTTGCTGGAAATATGTAGTGTCATTTGTATTTTTAATTACTTTTATTTATGTGATCCAACTGGCGATCAATATTTGTAGTTGCTAGAAATATGATGTTTTATGTGATCCAACTGGTGATCAATATTTCTATTTAGTTTCTTGAAATATGATGCTTTAGGTGATCCAACTGGTTATCAATATTTATAGTTACTGCAAATATGATGCTTTATGTGATCCAACTGGTGATCAATATTTATACTTAGTTGCTGGAAATATGATGCTTTATTGTATTTTTTTTGTGATTTATGTGATCCAACTGATGATCAATATTTGTAATTGTTGGGTTTTTTGTGGTTGCAAGTTTGGGGGAAGATTAAGTCGAGAACTTGGTACAAATTTTTGCGCCGTTACTCTGCTAAATTTTTTCTAGAATAATGGGAATGAATCTAATTTCTGTATTTATTACTTCTATTTTAAAATTATTATTGCCAAATGAATCTGCTAAATTTATATGAATCTAACTTCTGTATTTTCTGGCTTTTGTAGGTCGATGGCTTCAGATCCTACTGGTAGTTTTCCTGAGGATGATGTATATGGATCAGATAGCCGTCATGAAAAGGAGATACGGAGAGGTGTCACGGCTATGAAAAAAGTTATCAATGCCAGAAGTAAAGGCATAAGGCTACCTGTCAGCTGGAATGACAGAGGCCAAGCAGTTGACCCAAACAAATCAACATTTGTTGGTTATATAGGAGTCTTGGCTCGGCAGAAGGTGCCGATTACCATCAGTGATTGGTGAAAAATCCTGTCACCAGCAAAAAGAAACATTTGGGATGAAACAAAGGTAATTTGGATATTATCATATTTCTAATTGTTAATGTATTGATTTAATTTTCTCCAAATTATAAGTTCATATATACTTTGTTGTTTGTTTTTTGTAGTTGGCATTTGATATTGAAGAAAGTTGACAAAAGTACGTACTAGCAAAAGTTGGGAAGCTAGCACGTAACTTCAGGAGCTACTTGAGTAGAGTGTGGGTGCGAGATGATGATGGGAACATTAATTACAACCCACCCTCACAATATGAGATACCTCAAGCCGATTGGACGGCATTTGTAAATCTTCATCTAAGTGAAGAGTTTCAGGTAGTCATTTTAATTTACGGTTTCATTTGTTGGTTATTGCATTTATATTTAACTAATAATTTGATTATGTAATAAACAGAAACTAAGTAGGGAAAATCAGGAAAGGGTAAATGAACCTAAATATCCTTACAGGAGATCACATCTTGGACATGCTCTTGTGGAGCAAATTGAGGTACGTAGTTCATTTAGCAGTGAATCCTTACAATTTTTTAATAAAAATTCTTTGTTAATAAATATATATTTTTTAATCAAAATATAGATGAATAGAAGAAGGGATGCGGGGTCTGATTGTACAGAGGTGACACGAGCACTCGTGTGGAGGATTGCGCGTTCCGATAAAACAAATGAAATTGATAACGACAATGTTAGAAGAGTAGTGAATGAAATGGTGAGTTATTTGCAATTTTAGCTCTATAATGTGTTATATGTTTGTTTTGAAATACTATTGAAAAACAAAGTTCACTAATTTTTTTTTTAAATGTATTATTACAGGAGAGCATTTCACAAGAGAGTACTAGCCATAGTGGAAACGAGAGGAGTCGAGATGATCTATTGGCTAAAGCTCTTAAAAAGAAGGAGCATGTGGGTCGCATTAGGGGTGTTGGCATTGGGGTCTCACAAAGAGAGTACTTTACGGATCCAAAGTCTTCGAAAGAAATGGAGGTGGAAAGCTTGAGAAACATGGTGAAGAGCCTCTTCGAATTAATGTTTGTCATGCAACACCGGATCGATGATATGGAAGCGTCTAAATCACGTCAGCCACATGAAGATGAGGTGATTTCTTTGAAAGATAGCTGCCCAAAACCAGTTAAAATGCTTCCTGAGGTAATGATTTGAATTTGTTTATTGATTATGTAACTTTCAACTCTCTATTTCTGTAAAACACACAAAAACTTTCTAATATAATGTTGTATATATATATAAATATGTGTGTGTGTGTGTGTATCTTATCACGCCATGTCAATTAGGCTTTCATCACCGTCATATCGTGTGGTGGCTAAAGGACAGATGTACAATTGAGTGAATAGAATACTTCACAACCGTCCATTAGCCACCAACCTTGTGAAAGTGCGCGTTGACACTGCAGTTGAGGCAGATACACCCCTACCCGTCCCTCTCAATGATGAAGTGCTCACCATTTCTAATGCTTTGGGTACCTTTGTTACTGGGCCAACGAGTTTTGTCATTGTCACTGATGTACCGGTATGTAATTAATAGCTAGTCATT
This sequence comes from Buddleja alternifolia, assembly GCA_019426215.1. Taxonomy (NCBI): domain Eukaryota; kingdom Viridiplantae; phylum Streptophyta; class Magnoliopsida; order Lamiales; family Scrophulariaceae; genus Buddleja; species Buddleja alternifolia. Next base: position 20,273,082 of record CM033401.1, read on the forward strand.
AATAAATTATAACAATTGTTTAAGGTTACTAAATATACTTTGGTTTGTAACATTTTGGTTTTATTTTCATTGTTTAAATAGTCTCTTGGACCATTCAAATCATCTGGAAACCAGATATCAGGGACGTCGAAGCACTCAGCTGTCAAACCAAAACCTCCTGTGACCAAGCCTGCACGTGAAGGTGACAGATGTGCAGACCTTGAACTAGTTGGACTCCCTAATGAGCTTTTATATATTGGGAAGTACATGAAGAAGATGTTTATTACTAACCAGATCACTATAGACATCGAGGAAAGAATTATGAATGTTGCATTCCCAGAGTATATTGGGAAGGAGGAAATCTGTCACCTTCTGCGTTAAGAAGAGATAGGAGCCTCTCTCATTTTAGTGTACATAAAGTAAGTTTTTAATTATTTTATTGCATCTGAACTATGATTATTTTCGTTACTTGAAATTTATTTTTTATGCTCAATTTAGGTTTTTGTGGGTTAAGTACGTGGTCCCCGAAGGGAAAGAAGTTCTTTTCGGGTTCCTTAGCCCACATTCCATATCTGCGAGAACATGCACGCTTACTGAACAAGTGCAGTACATAGCACGTGCTATGATATAGAGTGCACAAATGAATAAGTTATTTCTTGCACCTTATAACACCGAGTGAGCTACTAAAAACTCAACTTTAATTTATAAAACTAGTTACGCAAAACAAATTTTTAACTTATCTTTTGAATGCTTTTCAGGGGACATTGGTTGTTGCGTGTGATTGATCCATTTAAAGAGATCGTTTACTATCTGGATTCTTTGCTTGGTGATCCGGATTACCGAGATGACATGAAACAAAAAAACAATCAGTAAGTTTTTCATTCAATCAGTGTATCCATTATATTTAATATTTTTTTTAAAGTGTATATATCTTTCTTATTTCACATAATTGCTTGTTTTTGACATATTTCCTTGTTTTTTGTATTTTTTTTATAAGGCTGTACACGTATTTCATGCAAATCGCAACAACCATTTCAAGAAATCCAAAAACAAGGCCTGTGAATAGATTAAAATAAAGGTTAGCGTTTTCTAGTTTCAAGAGATTATATATTCGTATAGAAGTTACTGTTCTAATACAACTTTGATTACTTTTGTAGTGCCCCCGGCAGACAAACAAGGTGGATTGTGGCTACTTCGTTATGAGATTCATGAAGGAGGTTATTAGCCACCTACAATCTATAATCCCAACAGCGGTATATATAATCCTAATATATATTTAATTTCTATCCATTTTGAAGTTATTAAACCTTTGGTAGGTAATTGAAACGTCATTAGGGTTTGCAATCTCTATATATATCTTGCAGTACTTTCATGATTCTCAATCCTTCTATACATAAGAGCAAATTGATGAAGTACGCTGCGAAGTGGCACAATACATTTTCGTAGAAACTCCTTAGAAATTAGGTAATGTATTTTTTGTACATTGTGACTTGTTGTAAATTGTGATTTGATTTATTGTATTTAAATTGTGAGTAATTTAATTAGTTGATTGTAAATTAACACGTGATCATTTGTTGGAGATTATAAAATTTTGTTGTTGGAGGAAATAATTAATAATATTGAAGTTTGGGGTTTTTTGTTGTTTACGTTAAGTATGTTTTACTGTGCAACTGGTTTGTTGTGTTGGTTTATTGAATATTACCGTACAAGAATATTACTGTAATAGGGTGCAAAATTTAAAAAGAAAAAAAAATACCGATAACCTATTACAGTGGTTCTAGAAAGAACCGCTGTAATAGGGTTCTAAATTTTTTTTAAAAAAAAAACGGGTACCTATTACAGCGGTTCTGGCCAGAACCGTTGTAATAGGGTTCAAAAATTTAATTAAACAAAATCTAATTAAAAAAAACCCTATTATAGCGGTTCAGGATAGAACCGCAGTAATAAGGTATCCCTATTACAGCAATTCTAGCCAGAACCACTGTAATAGGTCTAAGTCATATTACAGCGGTTAAAACCGCTGTAATAGGCCTTTTCTGTAGTAGTGAGTCCAAGAACTTCAGCAACCGTAATAGAAGTGTTTCCCAATTTGGAAGAGAAACTTGTGATCCATTTTCCTTTCTTATTACGTATAATACCTCCAGCCGCCGTGGAAGCTTCAGAGACTCTATCGGTGTTGAGCTTGCGCCAAAGGGGATACGGTTTAAGCTGCACTGATAAAACGAATCGAGGCTACGAACTAAGGTGTGGATACACTATAGAGACGCAACACTTAGAGCGTTAGAGCAAACTACATCGAGGAAATCATCTGGGGTAGATCCCTTCGAGGGAGGAGAAATCATAAAGAATTGTTGCTGAAATTTCATCAACGAAGTAAACGCTAGAAAATACCCGTTGTATGTTTTAGTTAATCCGATGGTACCATGTCAACCTAGCCCTAATTTGGGGATGTCTCACATTATTTTTTTAATTACATGCTTCTGCTGCGACCTGCATCCTCGGAGCTGCACCACAAATCCTAACAGCTACCATATACTTAAAAAAGTAGTTCTTTAAACACTTAGGAAAAATACACCTTCCATTTTTTATTTTCTTATATGTATGCGTGTATATAGAGATACAAAGATATATTGTTATCTATTCAAAAAAAAGATATTATTACACAGTTACACTCTCTGTTAGTTAAAACTCCTATTATACCCGTATATATTATATATACGTGTAGCTGAAAAATACTCTAGTTTCTCGTATACATTCTAAAATTAACGAATAATACTTGTACTTTTGAATTGAATCGTTTAGTACACGTATTTTACGTATCACATATTATACTTGAGAAATATTACTCAAGTTTTAGCCAAAAGTTTTTTTTATTTGAAAATTGAAAATTATAATTAATTTTTATATGAATTGATTGAATATTATACAATTGAAAACTATGAACCTTAATAACTTATTCTTTAGTATGATGATTATTAAACGATAAAAAAATTATAGAATATTATTTGGATTAGGACTTGACTTGGATACACATGAAAAAAGACCAAAAAACAAAGGGACTTGACAGAAGTAAAAGCCCTAAGGAGAGAGAGTAGAGAGGGAAACCAACTCCCTATAAATAGGGAGAGGGGTGGTCGCCTATCATAATGGTACAAGCTTGCTTTGTACAATTTTCCTCCTCTCTTTGTATTAGAGCTTAAACCTATTTTTCTTCCCTATTCTCTTTAGCCAAATTGGGGTGAATTTAGCTAGCATTGAATCACATCAAGAGCATCGAAAAGTACTTGGGGGTGTGGATAAACTTAGAGGCACGACACTTGGAGCGCTTGACACGCTAAAAGCTAACGTGCTATGATAGCAAGTGCACTAGACGTGTGTAGTAATAAGTGGACAAAAAGTCCGAGTTGTCGAACCACAAGGACTTGAATTCTAGTTCATGATTTTCGATAAAAGATAAGACAATTAAAGTAAAGTGCAAGAAAAAGATTAAGCAATTAACGAACCAAAGAGAAACGTACTATAGATTAAATCTCACGTATGATAAAATGACTAAGGCACATGCTACAACCAAATCTACTCGTCAATATATATGAGCTACTCTTCGAATTATTAGACTCCTATTGCTTTGGTGGAAACTCCTAAATTAACTATTACCCGATGTCTCGGCACATAATAATCCTATGATTAATTGACGGTTCTCTAAATATGTCTATCCGAGAATCTAATCAAAAATCACGCATTAACGTTCTAGAGCTTCCCCGAACGAATCCGGCTAACAACACCCGGGAATCTTTACCTATTTCTAGGGCAATCCCTCATTTGTTTCGGATGATGTGTTAATTCTCTTGCACCCTAATCTATTTTCTCTCGAACAACTAGATTAGGCAAGATAGCAAGCATATGGTGATCAAACACATGATTGGAATAAAAGCATAGAATTAACACACAAAGCAATAGGAGAATTAATACAAAGAGCAACTTCACATATATTGATTCATAAATTTGGCCTTCACATGGCCTTAGTTCTACAATATTAGCCTCTCATCAAAGCCTTAAGAAAATCTAATACAAACATATACATACTCATGGAAATAAACATGTAAATGCAAATAATTAAAACTCCCTCAATTGATTGATGATGGATCTTTGCTCTTGATCTTCAATCCTTAGCTCCTCTCTCTTTGTTCCCCTCCAAAAGTGATGAAGAAAATGGTGATGAATGATGATGGGTGAAGAGTGATGGATCAAAATGCCTCTCTCTCTCTCCTCTCCAAGATCTCTCGGTCAATTGCCCCCTAGGATCCTTAAGAAGACCACCACAAATCAGCCCCTCATGTGTATGTCCCCCCTAGTGTCCCCTCCACTACTCTTAAAGTGAGTAGTATAAAATTCCCAAAAGTAGATCTAGTAAGAAACATACTTATGACATCCCCCCCATACATGTGATGACCTCTTGGCTTTAAATGTTCCATTCCCCCATCAAATGATGATCTTTTGGCTGAAAGGAATCAAATCTCGGATGTGTGCACGCCTAGGCGCGGGTTTTATGGCGCTCGGGCGCCCAAATCAGAATGTTGGGAGTATTTGCCTCTGTCTGGCGCAGTATTTGTATTTCCTTCATAACTCTCTCCACAAAACTCCGATTTGGATGATTCAAGTCCTCATTTGAAGCTAACACATAGTTCTACAACTTTGTAGAAGGAAACTTTATCCAATTCGGTCTCTAAACATACGGAAAAAGCGCTCGAACGTGGAAAGTGGTGCTGAAACGGCGCCCGGGCGTGGGCAAGATGGCGCCTAGGCGTAGGGGTGCATAGAAATTTGGCCTAAACTTGTTTTATACGTCATTTTTCATCCCGTTCTTTGATTGTATCCATTTAAGACCTGAAATCACTTAATGCACGAATTAAACGCACATGTGGCAAGAATCAAGCGATAAATGAACCTAAGACATAAACGCAAAGGGGCTTAAAAACACGTAAAAATGCCTCTTATCAACACCCCCACACTTATCAATTGCTCGTCCTCGAGCAATAAGAGTTCTAAGATAAGGAAACATCATCAATCAAAGAGAGAAACAAAAAGAAAACTACCTAACTCACTTTCGTGGAGTAAACGGTTGCATTTAGCGAATGCAACAAGCCTTTGAACCTTTGAGTTACTTCAAAGGACGAGTTATAGTCTCGTGAGGGTTTGCAGACGATATACCCACAAAATCGAAAGATTTTCAACCCCGATCACTCAACGTAAATTACAATGATTAATAGCACACAATGGTATGAATTCATCTGTTTAAGCTCATATTACAAATATATACACATCACACATTTGCTCATGTTACGCCTTAACATTGAAAAGATCATCCTAAGGGTGTAGTGTAATAAATCTCAAGTATTATAGTCAAGTGGCATTCTTACCACTTTTCAAACATTAACCCCATATTTATCAACTTTTGATTATTCACATGGTACGAGAATTGAATACAACTTCATAGCCACTTAAAAATTTATCACTTCATTCCACTTTCGGATTTATCTTATGCACTTTCAACTCGAAACATTAGAGGCTAGACCATGTGCAATGTTTGATCCTCTTAGGCTTTCTATGACACCCGTGTAACGAGTTTTAGGCCAATAACTCCTAAACCAGATGGCTTTAGGGTATCAAATGTGGAGACATTCCTAAGGGCTTAATCACTCGAGTGTCAAAGGCCACAAAATCAAACTAGGTCCTTATTCACTTAACACTTACATTGGCTTGAGCTTAGCTCAAATTAGCAAAATAGTACAGTATTCTAGGCATGGTGCTCTTCGCCCCCAGTATCTATTAAGCCTGACTTTTTTCAGTCATACCAATGTTCAACCTCTTTTTATTATTATTAAGCACACGAAGTTAACGTTCTCAACTCATAACACATGTGAAAATTCTAAGTTGATATTTCCGGGATCAAGCCTTTAAGTGTTTCAAAATGATTGCCCACTCAACTCCTCTACCTTCGATTTAGGTGCATATGTGAATCATCTTAAGGTTAATCTAGTCTAGTTAGGATCCCATAAGCAAGGAACGATGTGTATAGCCATTAAAAACCAAATTGATAGAGAAAACATACCATGTATTCAAATTAACCATGCTCAATGCCTCAAGTGAAGGGTTGAAATTCTATCCAAAAAAATAAATTAAAATTGCACACATTTCACATGTAGAGGTACAGCACCCCCCAAACTTGACCAAACTTGGACCGAAATATGTAAAACATGAATCAACATGACTATAATGGATCTAGTATACCCCCCACACTTATCATGAACATTGTCCCCAATGTTTGAAAAAGAAAAGGGCAAAGTACACGTCACCATAGGGAAGCTGAAAAGCAAACCCGAGTCCACTTAAGGCAATCAAGTCCACGGATGGCAATCACTGTGTCGATCACTACATAGGTAAACAAATGCTAGCCATACAGAGCATCAAACATTAGATAGAATAGAATAAAACAAAACGAGATAAACAAAAAAAAATGAGAAACATGCATGGAAGGAAAACATCAAGCATCCAAACATCAAACATAAAATATCCAACATCCCAACAAAAGATATCCAAAAAAAATAAAAAGAAACATGCATGGAAATAAAACAAGATAAGCCTAATCGGTGGTGCCAAAACGGTCAATGTAATCCTCATCCTCGCCGCCGAGATCATCCAAATCAATCAACGGGCTACCCTCATCATTATGAGCCTCATCATCACCTCCGTCAGGAACGAGAGCACCTGACTCGTGCATATCTGCGGGCTGCTGAGGCGGGGGGTGTGGGTAAGGTGGAGGAGCAGAATAATCAAACGGCCCCCAACCGACAAACGCATCATGCTCTACAAAAAGCTGACGGAAATAAGCACAAGTGTCGGACATGACCACCCTCATCTCATCTCGCAACTCCTCCCTCAATTCATCCTTTAATTGTCTAATGGCGGCGGCATCCATAGGTGGAAACTGTGGGGAGCTAGTAGACTGGGATGAAGATGGGCGAGGCCTCTTTGAAGTAGCTGGTGGTGGAGGAGCCTGGGAGTCGTCATCTACCACGGTGAGATAAGAACCAGGAAGCTCAGTACGCTCCAAAGGAAATGTGGAACCTTAGCCGCCTTGCATAAAGCTGTGATCAGTGACGGGAGAATGATGGGAATCTTCCGAGTGGGACCTTCTCCCTTTTGCTTAGCCAATTCTTTGTTAATCAATGGCCCTAACTCATTCTTCAACTTTCTAAAGTGGTCCGTCAAAGACTTGTGGATTACCCGGGCAAAGTCCACAGCTTTCTTGGACATAATAGCGTAGATGAGGGTGGCCCGTTCCTTGTTTGCCTCTGATCGATTGGTACTCGGCATTAAATTGAATCGGATGAAGTCGAGCCAGAAAGCAGCCTCGGGTAATAGAGCCCTACGGGGGACATGAGCTTCTCCGGGTACCCATTCCCACCCCTCTCGGCCAATAACCTGCAAAATATCTGACAGGCTAACTCGGAGGCGCCCTGCATTGTAAAAAGTGGTGAACTCGCATGTCTGAGGGGTCGGGGTGCCTATGCTCTCCCTAATCTGTCTCAACTCATAATTGACATGTTTGCCCCGGACCAGAAGGGTAGTCCCCAGCCATCCTCGTGTCTCAATCTCATCATAAACCCCGGAGCTGAAGAATTCCAGAACCCAAGGAAGATGAATGGCCTCGGGCTTTTGACAAAAAAACTGTAAGCGATGAAATTGTATCAATTCGTGCACAGAGGGCTGTCCCCGGGTGGTTAAATAGTGCTCCTTAATAAGGGTGCGGGGGGTGCTCAAACTCTGACACATAATTTGGACTTGGGGGTTTTCAAAACGGGTATTATCGGGAGTCTCGGGCTCATTAGAGGAACCCTCACCCACTTTTTTCTTACCCTTGGACGGTCTGTTGGTAGTTCTCGTCATTTGCAACAACAATTATCAACTTCTTAACTACTCAAATCAACCCAAATGCAACCAACCAAATACAACAATCTTCAACGCCCAACACACACCAAAATCAGAGCAACCCACACTTGGCAACAATCCACAAATTCAATTTCAACCCACAAATTGATAATAACCCACGGATTTAGCAACAATAGACCATCCAATTCAACAACATCAACCCCCAATTTTTGATTACAACCCACAAATTCAATTTCAACCCACAAATTCAATTTCAAGCTCTCAAATGCAATAACAACAAAAAATTCAATCTACAATCGGCCAATGCCCCAATTAATCCTCAATATATAACGCAAGGCACCTACGCGTCGGCTATGAATCGGAAATGGAAGAAGGGTAAAGCCAAAACTCACCTTTTATCCCCAAAATTTTCGCACCGAGTCGATGTGAAAGACGAGCCTCTTGTGCAACGAATGATGTTGATGGAAGTGGCGGTGAAATCCGGTGGAAATGGCCGGAAATGTTGAGGAAATCGCCGGAATTCGAGTGGGAGAGGAGTTGTGAAGATTTTGGGGAATTTTGACCGTTTTTGACCCACATATTTGTTAAATTCAGAATCGGGCGCCTAGGCGCGCGTGTTTGGGCGCCTAGGCGCGCGACACAACTTACCTGGATTCCTTTGGGTGGTAATGCCCGCGCCTAGGCGGGCGTTTCTCGGCGCCTGGGCGCGCCTTTCAGAATCGGGCGCCTAGGCGCCTGATTTCTCGGCGCTTGGGCGCCCCTTTCAGAATCGGGCACCTAGGCGCCTGATTTCTCGGCGCCTGGGTGCCCCTTTCAGAATCGGGCGCCTAGGCGCCTGATTTCTCGGCGCCTGGGCGCCCCTTTCAGAATCGGGCGCCTAGGCGCCTGATTTCTCGGCGCCTGGGCGCCCCTTTCAGAATCGGGCGCCTAGGCGCCTGATTTCTCGGCGCCTGGGCGCCCCTTTCAGAATCGGGCGCCTAGGCGCCTGATTTCTCGGCGCCTGGGCGCCCAGTTCTGAATAGTTTTGTAATGAATTTCATTTCCTGTTTCAAAAGGGAAGAGACAAAACACTTAAAACACAAACTAACAAAGATGTAAGGTTAGAAAATAAAGCAACAAACGGAATAATAAGGGAAAAAGAAAAGGAAACGGAAAGAAAACATGGGTTGCCTCCCAAGAAGCGCTAGTTTAGAGTCATTAGCTCGACTGAAAGCGAAGAATCACGAAGGGTCCGCGAGGATGAAGGACTCTTTGTCTCTTGGCCCATCCATCCCTAAGTAAGGTTTTAGACGTTGAGCGTTGACCAAGAAAGTATGTCCTTTATCTGTTGTAAGCTCGACGGCGCCGGATGGATAGACCTGGGAAATCAAAAATGGTCCCGACCATCGAGACTTAAGCTTCCCGGGGAAGAGTCGGAGTCGAGAGTTGTATAGCAACACCCGCTCTCCCTTGTGGAATTCCCGGGGAGAATATGTTTGTCATGCCACATTTTGGTCCGCTCCTTATAGAGTTTTGCGTTCTCATAGGCAAGATGACGCCATTCTTCGAGTTCGTTGAGTTGTAGCAAACGTTGTGTACCTACACTTTGAGAGTCAAAATTTAGAAACTTAATGGCCCAATAAGCACGATGCTCGAGTTCAACGGGCAAGTGACATGTTTTACCAAAAACAAGACGATACGGGGACATGCCAATTGGGGTTTTATAGGCGGTCCGATAAGCCCAAAGAGCATCATCCAATTTAAGGGACCAATCCTTTCTTGATGCGTTGACCGTTTTTTCTAAAATACGCTTAATCTCCCTATTCGAGACCTCCACTTGGCCACTAGTTTGTGGGTGGTATGGGGTCGAAATTTTATGCTTCACCCCGTACTTGGTCAATAAAAGTTCAAACTGCCTGTTGCAGAAGTGGGTGCCCCCGTCACTAATGATGGCTCGGGGAGTTCCAAATCGAGTAAAAATATGTTTCTTCAGAAAACGAGTGACAACCCGAGCATCATTAGTAGGCAAGGCCACGGCTTCCACCCATTTGGAGACATAGTCTACCGCAACAAGGATATATTTATTTGAACAAGAACTGGGGAAAGGGCCCATGAAATCCACACCCCATACATCAAACAACTCACACTCTAACATGCTATTTAAGGGCGTTTCATGATGTTTAGAGATGTTCCCCATTCGTTGACAGCGATCACAAGATTTGACATAATGATGTGCATCTTTAACAAGAGTAGGCCAGAAGAAACCTGATTGGAGGATCTTAGCTACCGTTTTGGAAGGCCCAAAATGGCCACCTACCGCCATATCATGACAATGAGATAGGATAGCATGCACGTCCGTTTCGGGTATGCAACGTCGAATTAAACCATCTGCACAAACTTTGAATAAAAAGGGTTCGTCCCAAAGATATTGCTTTACATCAGATAGAAATTTCTTCTTTTGATGAAAAGTGATATCCGGGGAAGACGGCCCGTGACAATGTAATTGGCAAAGTTAGCATACCAAGGTGAAATTTTTTCAGAAATAGCAAGGAGGTGTTCATCTGGGAATTCCTCACGAATTGGTGTCTCATCTAACGGATCATTCACTAGCTCTAATCGTGAGAGGTGGTCGGCTACTACATTTTCGGTGCCTTTCTTGTCTTTTATCTCTAAATCAAATTCTTGGAGTAACAAAATCCACCTAAGGAGTCTTGGTTTAGCATCTTTCTTGGCAAGCAAATATTTTAAAGCCGAATGATCGGTGTAAACTATCACTTTGTTTAGCACGAGGTAAGAGTGGAATTTATCGAATGCAAAGACTATGGCGAGTAATTCTTTTTCCGTGGTGGCATAATTCAATTGTGCATCGTTAAGAGTTTTACTAGCATAGTAAATGGTTCGAAATACCTTTTCCTTCCTTTGGCCAAGGACCGCTCCAACCGCGGTGTCACTCGCATCACACATCAATTCGAATGGTAAGCTCCAATCGGGGGATGACATGATAGGGGCGGAAACTAAGCGTTCCTTCAAATCAAGAAAGGCCTGCATACAAGAAGAATTGAAATCAAAAGGTGCATCTTTAACAAGCAAATTAGACAACGGTTTCGCAATTTTAGAGAAATTCAAGATGAATCGCCTATAGAAACCAGCATGCCCGAGAAAACTCCTAACAGCTTTTACCGATGTGGGTGGGGGAAGTTTTTCAATGACCTCAATCTTGGCTTGGTCCACTTCGATCCCTTTTTGAGAGATCTTGTGGCCAAGTACAATCCCCTCTCGGACCATTAAATGGCATTTTTCCCAATTCAAAACAAGGTTGGTTTCTTCACAACGTTTAAGCACAACATTTAGATGAGCAAGACAAATATCAAAAGTTGTTCCGAAAACAGAAAAGTCATCCATAAAATTTCAAGGAAATCTTCAACCATATCATGAAAAATAGCCATCATGCATCTTTGAAAAGTGGCCGGGGCATTACACAAGCCAAATGGCATCCTTCTATAAGCAAATGTGCCATAAGGACAAGTGAAAGTGGTTTTCTCTTGGTCCTCAGGATCTATGGCAATTTGATTATAGCCGGAGTAACCATCTAGAAAACAATAGAAATCATGCCCGGCTAATCGTTCAAGCATTTGGTCAATAAAGGGGAGGGGGAAATGATCCTTACGTGTGGCATCATTCAACTTACGGTAATCTATACATACACGCCACCCACTAATTATACGAGTTGGGATAAGCTCATTATTCGCATTCTCAATTACCGTTATTCCCCCTTTCTTAGGCACCACTTGGGTAGGGCTCACCCACGCACTATCAGAAATAGGATAGATTATACCTGAGTCGAGCAGTTTAATCACTTCCTTCTTGACTACCTCTTGGATTTGTGGGTTTGATCTCCTTTGGGGTTGGCGTGTAGGCTTGGTGGAGTCCTCCATAAGTATTTTGTGCATACATATCGCTGGACTAATGCCTTTGATGTCCGCAAGTTTCCACCCAAAAGCCCGTTTGTGAGATCTCAACACCGTCATTAATTGCTCTTCTTGTGATCCTGAAAGAGATGAGGAAATGATCAATGGGAGTGTCTCGTCATCGTTCAAGTACACATATTTAAGGTGGGAGGGGAGGGGTTTGAGTTCGAGAGAGGGGGGTTCTTCAATAGATGGGCGAGGTGATCCTGACAATGATCTATCAACTTTGATGAATCCTCCCGAATGAGAGGAAGATTTGTACTCCAAGCTTAGAACCTTTTCCACTAGATCATCTTTCTCCGAGTCCACTTGCATGGATTTCATAAGACTCTGTTCGAGAGAATTTTCAATTGTATTGTCCTGTAAATACTCAACAATCAAATGGTCAAATGTATCAATTCGATAACACGAGTCATGATCAAAAGGATGTTTAAGGACTTTGTAAACATCAAAGGTAACTTTGTCATCGCCCACATTCAAGGTAAGCTTACCATTAGCAATGTCAATTACCGCCTTACCCGTGGCTAGGAATGGTCTCCCTAGGATTAATGGTACTTCCACATCCTCTTCCATGTCGAGTACTACGAAATCAACGGGAAAATAAAACTTGTCGACTTGGACAATAACGTCTTCGATTATCCCCTTGGGCCTCTTGATCGATCGGTCGGCTAGTTGAAGGCTCATTGAGGTCGGCTTGGGATTTCCAAGGCCTAGCTTTTTAAACAGTGAGTATGGAAGAAGATTGATGCTGGCCCCCGAGTCACATAACACCTTCTTGAATGATAAGGATCCAATTGTGCATGGGATTGTGAGACTCCCGGGATCTTGGAGCTTAGTTGGCAATTTATTGAGTAATACGGCGGAGCATTCTTCCGTGAGGCACACCGTCTCATTCTCTTCCCACTTCTGCTTGTTGGAGAGTATGTCCTTGAAGAACTTCACATAATTCGGCATTTGGAGAATGGCGTCAATAAACGGAATATTAATTCTCACTTCCCGAAGGATTGCCAAAATTCGAAGAAAGCTCGGATCCATCTCCTTTTTCTTCTTTTTGTGAGCATTTGGGAAGGGGAGACGAACTTCGATAGGGGGAGAAAGCGTTGGATTAGACGGATGAAAACCTACAGAAACAGTGGGCGGCGCCTGGGCGCGTGTATCGGCGCCTAGGCGCGGATCTTCTGGCGCCTGGGCGTGCATATCTGGGCGCTCGGGCGCGGGATGCAGAGAGTTTGCATCTGGCAGGTTTGTGGTTGGCGCCTGGGCGCGTGTATTGGCGCCTAGGCGCGGATCTGCTGGCACAAAAACAGTGGGCGGCGCCTGGGCGCGTGTATCGGCGCCTAGGCGCGGATCTGCTGGCGCCTGGGCGTGCATGTCTGGGCGCTCGGGCGCGGATGTACTGGCAGTGTCATTTTCCAATTGTTTGCCACTTCTCAAGGCTATGGCATTGCATTGGGCCTTCGGGTTCTTTTCCGTGTCGCTTGGGAGAGTCCCCGGGGCTCTACCGTTAACCGCATTAGAAAGTTGCCCTACTTGTGTTCGCAAATCCTTCATCTCCATACACATATCCTTTATCATATTCCGAAGTTCGTTGAAAGATGTATCGGACTTTTTCATGTGAGCATCCAGTTTCTCATCGATTGTGGGAGGTCGCATTTGCACTTGACCTTGACCTTGTCCATTGAAATTGCCTTGCCTCGGGGTGGGTTATTGAAGGGTGGTCGTGGAGCTTGATAGATCCCCGGTTGTGCGTTCTGTGCGGGGTTGGGCCTTTTTGGAAAATTCTCGGGTATATGAAAGTTCACCCGAGGTTTATTTTGATTCCCCACATAATTAACATTGCCAACCTCCGGTTCCAAGAGTACTACTTCCTCAACTACTTCCTCAATACAAGCAACCTTTTTAGAGGATGAGGCCTCTTCATCGTCGGGGTAAAGCTCGTCTTCTCGGGCCAACTGTTCGACTTTGTCCCATACACTTTGACAATCTAACCCAAGGAGATCTCCTCCCGCACCCGCGTTGAGTCTATGCCGAATACGTGACCTAACCCCATCATAGAAATGGAGTACTTGTTCATTCAACCCAAAATTATGATCGGGACATTTACGGAGCATGCCCTTATATCTAGCCCAAGCCTCGGCTAAAGATTCATTGCTCCTTTGCCTAAACCCTTTTATATTACTCCGTAGCTCATTTATTTTTGAGGGTGGAAAGAATTTATTTAAAAAGGCATCGACCAACTCACTCCATGTTGTAATAGATTGTGGAGGTAAGGATTTGTACCATGTTGTCGCCCTATCCTTCAATGAGAAATGGAAGACTCTTAGACGAATCGCATCAAGATCACGTGGGTGATATTGAATGGTCACAAGAGCCTCATCTATGGTTTCCAAATGAGCGTGTGGTGATTCGTGTGGTTCTCCATAGAAAGGATCTCCTTGCACCATATTAAAAATGTGAGCCGGAATGTGGTAGTTTGGTGTGAAGAAATTAGGCACGACTACGGGCCCCGGAATGGTATGGACCCTAGGTGGTAAGCTACCCCGAACCGACGGGAGTTGTGGAGGAGGTACCGCTTGCATGGCTTGTAGAACACCTTGTAACCACTCCCTAGTTTCCGGTGAGTTCATGTCCGGGAAATTTCCATTTGGGTTTTGGTTGAGATTATTGGCCATTTCTCTTGCTCGCCTACTAGTCCTAAGAACTCGTTCAATTTCGGGCTCCAACTCGTATAGAGGCTTGCTTGAGGAGCGGGTCATGCACCTCAAGAACCTAACAATTAAATACAAGAACAAAATTAGACTAATCACGAAAATAAAAGAAAATCAAGAAATGAACGAAAACTAAGAATTATTAAAAATGTAAACTAAAATAAACAAGTCCCCGGCAACGGCGCCAAAAACTTGACACGCTAAAAGCTAACGTGCTATGATAGCAAGTGCACTAGACGTGTGTAGTAATAAGTGGACAAAAAGTCCGGGTTGTCGAACCACAAGGACTTGAATTCTAGTTCATGATTTTCGATAAAAGATAAGACAATTAAAGTAAAGTGCAAGAAAAAGATTAAGCAATTAACGAACCAAAGAGAAACGTACTATAGATTAAATCTCACGTATGATAAAATGACTAAGGCACATGCTACAACCAAATCTACTCGTCAATATATATGAGCTACTCTTCGAATTATTAGACTCCTATTGCTTTGGTGGAAACTCCTAAATTAACTATTACCCGATGTCTCGGCACATAATAATCCTATGATTAATTGACGGTTCTCTAAATATGTCTATCCGAGAATCTAATCAAAAATCACGCATTAACGTTCTAGAGCTTCCCCGAACGAATCCGGCTAACAACACCCGGGAATCTTTACCTATTTCTAGGGCAATCCCTCATTTGTTTCGGATGATGTGTTAATTCTCTTGCACCCTAATCTATTTTCTCTCGAACAACTAGATTAGGCAAGATAGCAAGCATATGGTGATCAAACACATGATTGGAATAAAAGCATAGAATTAACACACAAAGCAATAGGAGAATTAATACAAAGAGCAACTTCACATATATTGATTCATAAATTTGGCCTTCACATGGCCTTAGTTCTACAATATTAGCCTCTCATCAAAGCCTTAAGAAAATCTAATACAAACATATACATACTCATGGAAATAAACATGTAAATGCAAATAATTAAAACTCCCTCAATTGATTGATGATGGATCTTTGCTCTTGATCTTCAATCCTTAGCTCCTCTCTCTTTGTTCCCCTCCAAAAGTGATGAAGAAAATGGTGATGAATGATGATGAGTGAAAAGTGATGGATCAAATGCCTCTCTCTCCCTCCTCTCCAAGATGTCTCGGTCAATTGCCCCCTAGGATCCTTAAGAAGACCACCACAAATCAGCCCCTCATGTGTATGTCCCCCCTAGTGTCCCCTCCACTACTCTTAAAGTGAGTAGTATAAAATTCCCAAAAGTAGATCTAGTAAGAAACATACTTATGACATCCCCCCCATACATGTGATGACCTCTTGGCTTTAAATGTTCCATTCCCCCATCAAATGATGATCTTTTGGCTGAAAGGAATCAAATCTCGGATGTGGCCACGCCTAGGCGCGGGTTTTATGGCGCTCGGGCGCCCAAATCAGAATGTTGGGAGTATTTGCCTCTGTCTGGCGCAGTATTTGTATTTCCTTCATAACTCTCTCCACAAAACTCCGATTTGGATGATTCAAGTCCTCATTTGAAGCTAACACATAGTTCTACAACTTTGTAGAAGGAAACTTCATCCAATTCGGTCTCTAAACATACGGAAAAAGCGCTCGAACGTGGAAAGTGGTGCTGAAACGGCGCCCGGGCGTGGGCAAGATGGCGCCTAGGCGTAGGGGTGCATAGAAATTTGGCCTAAACTTGTTTTATACGTCATTTTTCATCCCGTTCTTTGATTGTATCCATTTAAGACCTGAAATCACTTAATGCACGAATTAAACGCACATGTGGCAAGAATCAAGCGATAAATGAACCTAAGACATAAACGCAAAGGGCTTAAAAACACGTAAAAATGCCTCTTATCC